>CM029015.1:73798160-74398160 GCA_016801055.1 Panax notoginseng | reverse complement strand
TTGAGTGATGTTACATGGATAAAATATTGTTGGTGGATTTTTAACATGGAGAAGATAATAGACTTTATAGTCTATTTGACTCTTCTAATGGATTGCTCGTTCCGCTGCAACTATGGTTGAAATTTTTATCATTTACCATATGTTCTAAATCTCTGATTTATTGTTGATGAAGGCTATTGATAATTGAATTATCTTTAGTCACGATATTCTTTACTGAGCTAGTTGTGCTCACCCTTTTGCTTCACAATTCCTTTCAGGTAATAAGAGTGTAGCTGGGTCGAGCGGGGGTAACAAGGGAATAAAACGGTGGTCATCATTTAGTAGTTATATTTGGTGAAGAAAATAGGGTGAGGCGAACCCAACGTTGGAAGGGTGTTTTGTCATTATCATACAAGATGTCTAATGACATACAACCTCGTGTCATCATAAGACAGGGTTGTGCTCATCCACTTGCTGAGTATATCTATGGGCACTACCTATATAATCTTGGTGTTTGTTTGAAGTATAATTCTCAATTAGAGACAGTGGAGATAATGATAAGTCAAGAGAAGACTCACCATTGGAAAGAATATGATAGTAATCTTCTCGTTTTTCTTTGGGGTCTATTGGGTCAACCAAGGATAATTCTGTGGCCATATGATATCTATCACAACCTAGACGCGTGGCCTCCCATGTACGAAGGTTTCCTTGAGCACTTCCCAAAGATTCTAATTTCTAAAAACAGTTTTTGACTATACCTTTATGTAAGGTGTTATTGTGAGGTGATGTCCACGGTTGGAACATGAGTCACATTTGGTATATATTTGTATCCAAACTCACAGCATATGTGTTGTTGTATTTTGCACGACAATTGTTGTAATAAAGTTGTAGTTATTTTCTGTACCATGTATTTGACGACTCAGAATGGGTTGGGTGGAATGAACCTATTTTGGGGTCGTTACATTTGGTATCAGAGCTATAAGTAAAGAGCCCCGAGCCTCTCGCTGGTGACTTCCTATTGATGGGGGATGCACCGAAGCCAGACTCTCCGTAGGGGACGCCGTTCTGCGGTGACAAACTGATAGGTATCAATGTAAGGTGCTGACATAGGTTGGTGTCCAGAGTTACATTTGGTATCAGAGCTTAGGGATATGATCTCTGGCGGAGATCGGGGAATACAACTAGGAGGGGAGAGATGAGTAAATCCTTCGCTAGTGTGTCCTACCTAAGCTTATTTGTTGGTCAGTCATAATATTGGGATATTATGTGATATGTTAATTTGTTCAATTAACCCTTATTTTGAAGCTGTATTCTAGAATGATATCTGAAATACAGGAGATGAGCAATGGAGAAATCATGATGACAGGGAAGATGGAATCTGAAATGAAAGCAAGGTATTCTCAACTCTTTGAAATACCAGGTACGTAAATTTCGGGGACGAAATTTCATAAGGAGGGGAGATTGTAAGACCCCGAATTTTATGAAATAAAAGTATTCAATTTTTCTTATAATTACAATTTAGTAAATGGTTAAATTGATAAAAAAATTAAAGTTATGGGTGAAATGTGAAAATTGTTCAAAATAAACAAGTGGTTATAAAATAATCATTGTTGTCGGGGAATATTCGTACGACGGCGCAGCTATTTGTGGGCCCCATAACGAATAACTGTCGGGTGAAGGAAAACGACAAATTTGAGTTTTTACAAATAACGGCGTAGTTGTTACCGTTAACACTGTTGGAATACCCGGTGGTTAAAATACAGTAATACGCATTATTGCACAGTAGCACACGGTATTGCATAGTATTTTTGAATTTATTGATTCTTACGTAAGAAGGAACTACTCAATAATTGTTACAGTAATTACTGTTCAATATTTTATTTTATTGATTCAATAATTGCTGCGTTGATATTTTATATTATTGTTGTTTCAATAATTGTCACTGCACAATATTTCCTATTATCAGATCAATAATTCATATTATTTGAATAATATTATTAGATAACATTATTGGCAATGTCTAAAAAGTTCTGTCTAAGGAGAGGTTTGGTCACCTAATTGCGCGCCAGTAAGGAAAAATTCTTATTGGAAAGCCCCCTCTTTCCTGGGAACGGCCTGGTTGTCATAAATGTGATTCTGTAATATTATTTGTGAATAATTAATTATTGATTCATATGATAAGGAAATATTTATTTTATGTGGATATAAACGAGGGATATATTTTTCTGGTTAAAAATGAAGGAGTTAATGTTGAGGTTTTTATCCGTATTTTTGTCGGAATGGAGGTATTAAAAATCAGAATTTTTGAGATATTTTGCGGGGGTTATAATTTTTAATCCGACCGTTGGATCGTGGTAATTTTTGGATATGTTATACATATATAAGTTGAGTATATGTCCAAAAATTTTGAACCGTTAAAAATGAACGTATGATTTGTTATGAATTTTAAGAGGTGGCTGATTCAGAAATCAGGTTATAAATCATTTTTGGTGGAAAATTCTAGAATTGGTGGGCCCCACTTGTGGTTGGTGAAGAAATATGCTGAATTATATTTTAAATGTGGTGGGTGGGAATAGTAGCAGGTAAAGCCATCAGGTTGCAGGTCAAACCTACCAAAATTTTCCTATAAATAGAGGGCTAAGTTAGAATTGAAAATCACACCAGAAACATAAGCTTTCTCTCTTTCTCTCTCTATATTATGAAGCATATTTTGTGAGTATTTAGATACTTTGAGAGTTGCTATTCAGTGCAAGTTTCCTTCGGCTTTGCATACCGATCAGAAGTACTGCTCTTTTGAGGTACGGGATATTAAGGGATTTTAAGGGTTGTTATGATTTTCAGTTTCGTAATTTTTCTGAACTTCAAAAATTCTGGAAAAATTTGAAATGATATTTTGATGAGTTTTATTGATTGTGTCCAAAAATGGTGATTTTTGAATGTATAGATTGAGAGTTATGAATTTTATGAGAAAAGACTATTTTAAAAGTAACTGCTTATAATTCCTTGTGGTTAACTCCAAAATTGATGAAATTTTTATTGGGAGTACATGTATATGATAGAAGTATACTCTGTAAATTTTAGAATTTTTAGACAAAAGTACAATTTTTGATAAATGTCTAAATATTCGGCTATTTTGGCCATATGAAAAATAGTAAATGACTTTTAAAAATTCTGAGAAAAATATATGTTCACTATGGGACTATATTATGCTAAATCCCAGAAAAGAAATATTTTTGGAACTGATTTGGTATTTTTCATGAAAATAGTCTAGTTATGAGTAAATGAATTAAATATGTTTTGTGAAGAAAGAAAATTGGAAAATAGGATTTTATGGCTTGAGAATCCTATATGAGGTATATGCAAATTTTTTATGAGGATTTTGGTTATTGATGATGAAATTGTAAGAGTTTGGTATTTTTGAATGATTAAATGCATTATTTAGTAAGTGTAAACAATTTAAATAAATTGTTTATAAGCTTAAGAAATGTTATTCTTTCAATATCATTACACCGAAATATTGGTATGGATTTTATTGTGGAATTTCTACCTTTTTGTGTCGGGATTACTATTCATGAGTTACTATTCACGGATTACTATTCACGGGTACTATTCAAGATAAAATTGGTTTCTTTTTTCTAACTAAATTATAGTTGATTTATGAATATTACTCTTGAGATTAAATCTATATGTTGATTATATTGATTTTATTATCATATATAACATTTTTATAATCCTGATGTTGAATTTCTCTTTCACTGGAGTGTAAAGATGGGTAGATTATTGGTATGATCATGACTAGGGTTCTCTTTGGCCTGTAGTGCAAAGTTGAATTGTGACTGGTATGATCATGACCATTGAATTTACAATTGAATATCTTTAGCTTAAGTGTAAGGATGAATTGATTAACATGGTTATAATTATGGTGTATATAAATTCTGAAATGATTATATATTTCTTTGAGATATGAATATATTTGGCCTGTAGTGCAAATATTAATTGTTGAGGAATATCTTTGGCCTGTAGTGCAAAGATGAATTGTAGATGAATATCTTTGGCCAGTAATGCAAAGATGAACTGTTGATGAATATCTTTGGCCTGTAGTGCAAAGATTACTTGTTGATGAATATCTTTGGCCCGTAGTGCAAAGATGAAGTTATTAGTATGATTATGAACAGGAACTGTGATTTGGTATAACCATGATGTTTGATGTTTCAGGTAAAGACAGGTGATGAAAATATTCTTCGTCCTAGGTGCGAAGAAAAATTTATAGTCACAATTATGATTATGAGTTATTCATATGATTGTGGAAAGGAACTGTTGAGTGATGTTACATGGATAAAATATTGTTGGTGGATTTTTAACATGGAGAAGATAATAGACTTTATAGTCTATTTGACTCTTCTAATGGATTGCTCGTTCCGCTGCAACTATGGTTGAAATTTTTATCATTTACCATATGTTCTAAATCTCTGATTTATTGTTGATGAAGGCTATTGATAATTGAATTATCTTTAGTCACGATATTCTTTACTGAGCTAGTTGTGCTCACCCTTTTGCTTCACAATTCCTTTCAGGTAATAAGAGTGTAGCTGGGTCGAGCGGGGGTAACAAGGGAATAAAACGGTGGTCATCATTTAGTAGTTATATTTGGTGAAGAAAATAGGGTGAGGCGAACCCAACGTTGGAAGGGTGTTTTGTCATTATCATACAAGATGTCTAATGACATACAACCTCGTGTCATCATAAGACAGGGTTGTGCTCATCCACTTGCTGAGTATATCTATGGGCACTACCTATATAATCTTGGTGTTTGTTTGAAGTATAATTCTCAATTAGAGACAGTGGAGATAATGATAAGTCAAGAGAAGACTCACCATTGGAAAGAATATGATAGTAATCTTCTCGTTTTTCTTTGGGGTCTATTGGGTCAACCAAGGATAATTCTGTGACCATATGATATCTATCATAACCTAGACGCGTGGCCTCCCATGTACGAAGGTTTCCTTGAGCACTTCCCAAAGATTCTAATTTCTAAAAATAGTTTTTGACTATACCTTTATGTAAGGTGTTATTGTGAGGTGATGTCCACGGTTGGAACATGAGTCACATTTGGTATATATTTGTATCCAAACTCACAGCATATGTGTTGTTGTATTTTGCACGATAATTGTTGTAATAAAGTTGTAGTTATTTTCTGTACCATGTATTTGACGACTCAGAATGGGTTGGGTGGAATGAACCTATTTTGGGGTCGTTACAATAACTTACGGGCACGGGGGGTGATCAGCCCGTTATGCCCTGCATTGATCAATACTACATTGCTAGAACGATATTATCGTTCATCCTTTGTCCGCCGAAGCGCATAAAATTTTTTCCGTGTAGGGATGTTCATACCTGTCTGGGTTCTAAATCAAAGGTTTTATCTTGTCAACAATAATCTATAATTTAACATATATGTATACGGGTAATTGACAAAGGTATATCAACATGTGATTAAATACAATGATTATCCAAGTGGGGACACTTGTTTAACCATTTCTAGAAATTAACGAACAGAATATATATATATATATATATATATATATATATATATATATATATATATATATATATCTGAGTTACCATATACTAACATGTTGATATTCAAGGAGCTTATATAATATAAGGTTAATATTCTGTACCATAATAATATAGTTTAAAAAATATTCTTACTCACATCACTTGCATAAAGAAAATGCAAAGGTTAGATACTTGCCTGAAGCGCTGCTTACAGTTTATAATTTAGATTTATCGCTTATCTCACGACCTATCATTAATCAGATCATTCGTTCGATTAGAACAACATACTATAACACATAACACTTCTTATTGCAGTCAGCACATACCCTAATCACATTGGCACATAGATTTAACAACCATTGAATCACAAATAATCACTTATCTAATCACATTATCTAAGTCCAGATCAATTTCTGAAACATGTCGGTGTACCGATAACTTTATCGGGTAATTATCGAGTATAAGACTCTATACTGTAACTTAATATCAGTCATACTATTTTTAAATGACTTAATATAATTTTAAAACATTTATTATATTTTATCACGAACTTTCAAACATCGTAATCACATTAAAATGATTAAAATACTAATCAATTCTATTATTATTAATATTTAATTAGTATTAAACTATTAATGAAATCATTTCCAAAATATTAAAGTTATTTATAATATCTCAAAATATTTTTAAAGTATTAATATTACCCTTAAATGATTTTTAAAACATTTAAAATCATTTCTAAATAATTATCAATAATATTGAAGTATTAATGTTTCATTTATCAAAATATTAAAAGTCATTAAGTATAACTTAAAATATTTTTAATTCATTTATATCCCTTTTACATGATTTTTTTTTAAAATTAATAAAACCATTTATAAACTATTTATTTAATATAACTATTAAATAAATTTAATATCATTAATAATAACTTAATAATCATTAATATTAAATTATTAATGAAATTATTCTTTAAATATTAAAAGTTATGTTTTATAACTTAAAATATCTTTAAACACTCTATTTTCATTTAAAATGATTATTATAATATTAAAATCATTTTTAAACTAAATTATTTAATATAATTATTAAATAACTTTAATATCATTAATAATAATTAATTAATAAAATATATCTTTAAATATTAAAAGTTATATTTTATAACTTAAAATATTTTTAAATACCTTATTATTATTTAAAATGATTTTTAATATAATAAAATCATTTTTAATTAATTTATTTAATTCATTTAGTAAATAAATTAACTACCATTAATATCAATTTATTAATGAAATTTATCACAAAATATTAAAAGTCATTAAAAATAACTTAAAATATTTTCTTATATCATAATATAATTTTTAATGATTTTTCTAATATTAAAATTATTTTTAAATAATTTATTTAATATTATAACAAAATAAATTAAATACTTTTAATATTTCAAAAATAATAAATATTTATGAAATATATTTAAAATAATTAAAACCTAATTTTCAGAATTTAAAATAATTTTTTATAATTTATTTTGTACTTTTAATAATTTAAAACTAATTTTTTCTGTTTTTTTATTAATTTCCGAAAAATAACATATTATCTGTCGCTAAAGACCACCTATAGCGCTATAGGTGTTCTTCATGTTCTTGGCCAAACCCAGAAATGCATAGTCAGTTGCTAAGGTGTCACGTTTGACCAACAATAATTCAGTGTGTAGTGTGATTCTGGACCAACTAAGTATTAGAGCGTGTAGTACTAGTGTAACACTTCAGGCTACAACAACAATCATGACCATACTACATAAACCGAACGAGATCTGGCCTTCCCAAAAACCTTGTCAGAGCTGTTCTTTATTTCTGGGTTTTCCAGAAATGAAGAACAGTTCATACTGCCTTCTCTCGATCTTTATATCTTGCAACACATGAACGGGTTTCGTGATCTTAGGCTTTCAGGTTGTAGAACACATGTAAGTCTAGAGATCCATTACATAAAATCACAATAACAATAACAAAATAGCAAGATCTTGTCCGGTCAAACAAGGTCAGAAACCACGCTCATGAACTTTTTGGGTTACCTAGAAAGTTCATCCCTGGACTTTCTGCCTAGTTTGACCATCCACTAAATCTCACACGTTTGTGATAAAAGCTATCTAAGAGTATTAACCTGTAGTATAACTACCACACTATAACTTTAATGCAACAAAAGAACCAAAACATACACACACTGTCAGATCAAGGCGGTCAAAGATGTTGTCAGGCCGGTTCTGGCTATTTCTGGGTTACCCAGAAACGCCTGGTCATGGCCGGTCAACTACGTTTGACCTTGAATATCTTGCTACCTAGACCAGATCTAAGTCTGATTTCAAGTTCAGATCACATTCCACATAACATACTATAAATACAAACCTTCAAATATACGAAAACATAAACAGAAAGAGATCTACACGATCTGACATTTGACTGTCAGAAACATTTTAAAATTTGTCTAGATTTTTGAAAACACCAATTTCGTGTATTTAAATGTTATGGACCCATAAGATGCCAACCCAGATCATTAAATTAGACTACAAACAACACGTTACAAATTTAAATCACAAGGTCTAACAACATATTTTTGGACAGAAATTCTAGAGTTTGTTTATACCTTCAAATGAGCAATTCTTGATTCTATGTTTATGATTTGGTTATGGCACATGTGGGGCTTCAACATATGACTGATATACTATAGTTTTTCATTGGTTTTAGAGAGAGAGGCTCAAGTATGAGAATTTATGCAAAATAAGTGGCTAAATGAGATTTTTCTTTCTCCAATTCTATAAATAGATGTCTTGGATACATGAATGGCTGATGTCTAGAGCTTGTTGCTGTCATTTTTAGCACATGGGGTTGGTATGAGTTGGTCACCAACTCTCATCTTGTATAGATTTGCAAGCAAACATAAAAATGTGACAAAAGAGCTTTTTGATCATTCTCATATAATTTTTATTTCTAGATTGGTCATATGAATTTAAGGGCAACTATGTAATCCTTGCAAACCCTTAGGGTTTGACCCTAAGGTTTAGCACAAAAAGAATTTCTAGAATTGCAATTAGGGTTTGCACAAAATAAAATTAAAATCAAATAAAAATTAAATAAACTTTAGTTTCTAACATTTTGAAATTAAGGTTTCTAATTATGATTAATTTTCTAATTACGCTATACAGGAACATTAGGGTTTAATATTATATGATTATCAATAACATTGCTAAAATAGCAATTAGGGTTTACGATTTTGATAATTAGGGTTACAAATTTATAATTAGGTTTTCTAATTATCAAATTAGGGTTTAAAATTTTAGGATTTTCAAAATTAGCAATTGAGATTATAATACTTGCTAATTAATCACATTAACATAATTACAACCAATCTCAAACTCTAATTTAAATTTCAAATTAGGGTTCCTCATTTCCAAAAATTAGTTAGGGTTTCTAGATTATAATTAGGGTTTTCTAGAATTTTAATTAGGGTTCACCTAATTAATACATTTAATACACGACATAAATTATATAACACACTTATAAAATAATCTTGCACTCTAATTTGGATATCAAATTAGGGTTTAGCATTATTACTAGGGTTTGGTCATAATACACCGTAATTGACCTACCATTATCAATACGAAAATACAGTACATATCCATAGCACTGAAAAATCAAAATATAATTAATATTATATTATTATTTTCATACCTTGACAATAATCTAAAATTAGGGTTTGGATTCCATATCTGATTTATTCTTCATATTTAACCTTAACAATTAAGGTAAAATAATTAACTTAATAACTTATACTAAAATTCATATAATAAAATAATTATTATAATTATTCTAAAAATCACTCCATATATTATTTAAATAATATATGATTATATTTTCATGGAAAATAAAAATATTTCTGCCATAATTTTAATTATTATAAGAATATACTTTATAATAATCAAAAATTCTAAAATAAATTCATTTTTAAACATTTATGTAATAAATATATTTTTATTTACCACATAAATACATACATATATATATATATATATACATACATATATATATATATATATATATATATATATATATATATATATATATATATATATATATTATCTTGTACCAATCCTCATCCTTAAATAAATATAAAAAAAAAATTATACGCAAAATTTCTTATTTATTTATGTAGAAAATATCGGGTTGTTACAATTCACATGATTGTGGACAAGAACTGTTGATTGATGTTACATGGATAAAACATTATTGGTAGACTTTTAACATAGAGAAGATAATAGACTTTATGATCTATTTAACTCTTCTAATGGATTGCTCGTTCCGCTGCAACTATGGTTGAAAAGTTTATTCATCTACCATATGTTCTTAATCTCTGATTCATTACTAATGAATGCTTTTGATAACTTAATTATCTTTAGTCATGGTATTCTTTACTGAGCTAGTTATGCTCACCCTTTTATTTCACAATTCCTTTCAGGCGATAAGAGTATAGCTGGGTCGAGTGGGGTAACAAGGGAATAGAACGGTGGTCGATAGCTGTTGAGGTTTCCCCTAAAAGAGTATGAAAATAATTTTATTGAGAACTTTAGATAATTGTGTTGTATTTTATACGTCAATTAATAGTTATATTTGGTGAATCAAATAGGGTGAGGCGAACCCGACTTTGGAAGGGTGTTTTGCCACTATCATACAAGATGTCTAATGACATACAACTTCGTGTTATCATAAGACATGGTTGTACACATTCACTTGCTGAGTATATCTACGAGCACTACCTATATAATCTTGGAGTTTGGTTGAAATATAATTCTCAATTGGAGACAATGGAGATTATATGTCAAGAGAAGACTCACCATTGGAAAGAATATGATAGTAATCTTCTCGTTTTTCTTTGGGGTCTATTGGGTCAACCAATGATAATTCTTCAGTCATATGATATCTATTATAACTTAGATGCATGGCCTCCCATGTACGAAGGTTTTCTTGAACATTTTCCAAAGATTTTAATTTCTAAAACAGTTATTGACTGTACCTTTATGTAAGGTGCCATTGTGACGTGCTATCCAAGGTTGGGATAAGAGTCACCGTTGGTATATATTTATATTTAAACTCATAGTATATGTGTTGTCGTATTTTGCACGACAATTGTCATAATAAAGTTGTAGTTATTTTCTGTACCATGTATTTGGTGACTCAGAATGGGTTGGGTGGAATGTACCTATTTTGGGGGCATCACACATGGACTCAAGAATGATCGAGTTCCGAGTTCGAATGACCAAATTACGGACGAGCAGACGAAGAACATTAGTAGCGTAAAATAAATGAATGGTATATTTTATGCCAATCAAATGGCATGTTAATAGATTCAGAATGAAGTTCTGTCTGAGGGGAGTTGATGTACACAAGATAAGGAAGATAATGACTTTGGAATGGCTTCGTTCCAAGTTATAACGAAGAAGTTATGAGATTTCAAAGTAAGCGTCTCAAACTAGTTAAAGACTTAGAAATATGTTCGAAGGTTGATGATTGGCACTGTAGCGCCAGCTAAACCTTGGGAGGCGGCACCGCAGCGCCAGCTCGGGCCATCAGCTACTACTGAGTGGCGTCGCAGTGCGAGAGTGAAGAGGGGAACTAGTGCCGCAACGCCGGTGCATGACAATGCCTAGAAATAAACTTTTTATTGCTCAATTACTAGGGGATGTGCAAGATAGAAGTAAGAACATGTAGTTCACCTAATGTAACACTTAAATAGGTGACTTAAACCTTTGGTAAAGGTTGAATGGAAAGATTTAACGGGATTAAAAGATAAAGAAGGTAAACAATGGATTATGTAACCGATATACGGGGACCGTGGTCGCGATGAAACGAACG
Organism: Panax notoginseng; assembly: GCA_016801055.1. Classification (NCBI taxonomy): domain Eukaryota; kingdom Viridiplantae; phylum Streptophyta; class Magnoliopsida; order Apiales; family Araliaceae; genus Panax; species Panax notoginseng. The sequence goes on along the minus strand of CM029015.1, from coordinate 74,386,719 downwards.
TGTGGGATTGCTATGATGGTGATTCCTTAGACGTTGAGTGACGAGGATGATGTATAACATTTTGATGTTATGATGTCATAATGAGAGTTAAGTGTAAAGCATATAGACTCTGTGAATGCAATGCAGTTGCGATGAATGATCGGTCTTAGCATACAACGAACCGTATGACTTTGACATTAAGAAAGAATAATGAACATGGGGTTCATGGGATGGATAACGATTGAAAGAAATCAAAATCTTGAGTAAAGGTTGAATTAGAGATTAAGAGACGAACAACGTGAACGCTGAATACGTAAACGATTCTCATGAATCGTATTCGCATCGAGCGAACGTTCTAAGTATACATTGGTTGTATGACTTGGACGTTGACGAAAGTATTAAGTAAGATATGAAGTACCAAGAAAGCCGTAAAGAACGGTAATAAGAATAATGAAAGTCTGAGGGTAAGTCGGATAGAGAATGTTATAATGAAAAGTAAGCGTTAAACACATTAGTCGACGTGAGGGTTGGGTGTACGCGAATATTAAATGGGTAAAACCTACACTCCGTGTATGGTTTGACCGTAAGACAATGAAGAGTAAGACATCTCCGTATGTCATAACGTCGTAAAGCGGTAGAAGAAATTTGGTCGCGTAAACTTAGATTACAAGAACGTGAATCCTTAGAAGTAAAGTTAAGTAAACCAATGCGTAAGTCAAGTATATGACTAATTGGTGTATGCGTTATTTCCTTATGTGTTATATAGGGATTGCGGTAAACTGTTCAGCGTAAACTTTAAGCTATAACTGTGCGTAAGGCAAGTTTCCTAATTTTATTCATTTTATATGAATGTTAGTTTCTTAAACTTCTTAGATGTTGAACTTGAGAAGTCTTGTCTATGTGCAAATGTGCGATATTTGTGCAAGATGGTAGTATGTATGAGGCCTTGAGCCACAATTTGAATAGTTCGGTGTTTCTATGAGATGAACTATTCTGTGATTGAACTGTTCAATATGAGTATGTTATGTTTATACATGAACTGTTATTATTAAGTCTATGCTAATGATTCTAGCCAGACATGATGTGTATGGAAAAGGGTAAAAGAATGAAAGTATTTCAAAGTGTATGTGACTAATGTTTTAAAATGATAGGAATCGAGATCTTTTCCTATTGTTCAAGCTTCTTCATAACCTTTGTTTGGTTATCGAAGTCTTAAATGAATGTTTAGATACTTGAAGTTGTTTGTTCAACTATTATGACTTGCTGGGCAATTGAATGCTCACCCTTGCTTTAAATAAAAATATTTTCAACGAACGATGTTAGAAAGAACTTAAGGATCCCTTAAAGATCAAACTGATCGGTATCCAGACGAAGTGTCATTCAGTATGTGAATGAGCGTGAAGATCAAGCGAAGACTTGTAATGTAAAATAGTTTAATTGAACTATAGATTAGTTTAAAGAACTTTTATGTATCCTTAGTGGCGGATGAAAGTCACTCTTGTAAGATGTAAAGAATAATGTAATTATCATTATTTGTAATGAATAAGGTTATAAGTTATTAGAACCGGGGATTTGAGAATATATGTGGTTATATTTAGCTATATAATGATGTATGTTTGGAAGGAGATGGAATCGTGATGTGCGGAATCTGGATGTGAAAATAGACCGGATTTTGGGGCATTATAGAAGATATATATATTCATATGATTCAAACATATTGCTTAAATGAAATTGTCATACTTGTTGAGCTAGTTATGCTCACTCTTGCTTGAACCATATGAATGCAACTAAGAATGAACGAACCGAAGGATCCAGTAAGGATAAAGGAAAGGCTAAGGCAGACAAGTAGTCATCTTTGTAATAGTATAGTATGAACTTTATAATTATTTGACACTATGACAATGAACATATGTAATGGTTACAAAGAAACTGGGAAGGGAAATATTATTTTGTAATATATAGAAGACATATTCATTCTTTTGAGGTATTTTAATTGAATGTATGTGTGAACTGTAGCACCGTGTAACACCATTTGTCGGGTTGGAAGATACCCTGATTTAGGGGCGTCACAGGTTGGTATCAAAGTTGTAGGTTGTAAAACTTAATGGGGGAAAAGAACCCTAAGCCATAACCTTAAGAAGAGTTAAAGAAGTAAAAGATGAAGTTAACCCTAAAAATGCATTGTTGACTTATGTCACACCCTATGTTTTGATGATGACCATATTTTTTCACTAACCATGTCTTACAACATTTCAGGAACATCAAGGAAGAAGGTCCAAAGTCAAGATGTCTTTGAAGAAAGAAAAGCTAATTTGAGCCCTAGGAATATATGTAATATCTTAGCATTTATCACTTTCCAAAATAAGGCTCTAGGACATGTGCATTACATATATATATACTTACATTCATATTTGATGTTACATGTTAATTAACTAGCTCATAATATGCATGACCAAAATTGCTCACGTAAGGAATCAAATCTTGTTATATACGGTAGAGCAAGAAATAGTGTAAACATATTACCATAAGTTTTGCTTCATAATATTATCCCACGATTCAAGGGATCAAATTGGGTGTCCGAATATAAGGTAAGATATATGGACACAGGTCAGAAGATATTGAATGGTAAGCTCAAAACATGACATCATAGATCATGCATCATCATGCTGCACAATTTATGCGTCATTAATCAAGGGGTCTTAAATCTAGGAAGTTATTTAAGGTAACGAGTTGATTGCATAAATTACCATATATATTGCATACTCATAGCAGAAATCATGTGTCATAATCCCGTCTCACGATTTGAGCAACTTAATTGATTAAGTCTAACAGACCAATGCATGGAAACATGCCAGCAAATGTTTATGTGCATATAAAGTAATAAATTCTGACTTTGTAATTGGAACGGTAAGTAATCTGCGTCAAGCCTTTCTCCCTTGCAATGGAAATTAATTAAGCCTTAAAATACTGATGGCGTGATAGAATCTCTGTGATTGAAATCATGCTAAGTAGATCATGATTGATATTGAACAACTAGAATCGTGCAAATGTTTCAATCAGCATATCACAGCAGCAAACATTTGCAACGGTAATGTGACGAACGAGATTTTTGTAAATTAATTTTAATATTTATTGAATTAAATAAATATTTTTCGATGATTTAATTATTGGATTAAATAATTAATTGATGCAATTGTGGTAGATTAATTTAATTATATGTGTTACATTTATTAAATTAATGTAGAGAAATTTTATTATTCAAGTATATGACTATGTGAGCTTATTGAATTAAATGAAATATTTAATTAAGCATGATGTTATTTAATTAATGTACTTATTAATTAGAGATTTAATAAATTGTCATTATTTATTAATGAGATATTTAATTATGTGACTATGTGAAATTATGAGAAATTATTATATTTTATTTATATTAAATTAAATAAGATATATGAATTATTGTACAAGTGGGTGTGACATCAATTAAACTATATAATAAAATGTTTTATTAAAATAAAGAGTTTTGAACTTAGTTACTAAACAAACACGGCCTTAGAGGAAGTTATAGCCAGTTAAACCATGATGGACAACTGACCATGATGCGCTCAGTTATCTGATTATTATATACGACGCTTTCTTTTCTTTCATTATTTTCTTCTAAGTCTAATATTAAGCAGAGAAAGATACATAGAGAGTGTTGAGTAAATTAGAGTAAAGTGTGGGAGAAACACTGTGATTGAGATAGGGAGGAAGTTGTTATCTTTATATTCTACAATCAGGGTAATCTCCTCCTTCCCAAATTTATAATTTACGTCTTTTAGTTTTCATTGAAATATGGCTTTCAGAACCTCTGTTATGTCTCTATAATTGAGAATTTATGTTGTTATAAGGATGTGTGTAATAATACGAGTAGCATATCATGTTATATATATATATATATATATATATATATATATATATATATATATATATATATATATATATATATATTGCATTTCCATATCCTAAGTTTCGTAATCTGATGACTTGTCATTTCAAAAATATACAGAGTTTGGAATTTTGGCCTTAAGGCCTTATACATGATTTTAGTATGTCAAACATAAAGGTTTTCGTAAAATTTACACTTTTATTTGATTATGCATGTTGATATGAAGAGACCAAGCCTTAAACGAACGGATTCGGTGTTATAACGAATCCGTAGTATTAAATTATATAATTTTATTCATTAACTTAAAGAACATCAAGAACAGTCCCATTTTACATGATTTAAATCTGTTATTAAGTGTTTAGATGGGTTAAAATCACTCTATAGAGGTTGGGTAATGATTATATGTAAATATTAACACGTGGGTATGTTAGATTAGTGAGTTTAATGACCATGAAATGTGTAATTCGCCGAACTCTGTGTTCTTCGCGAACTGGAAAACAGAATCTGGGGTCTTGCGCCGCGGCGCCAACTCCAGAACTGAAGTCCCGCGCCGCAGTGCCAAGTCTCGAGTTGCAGCGCCACGGCGCCATAACGCTAGGTGTCCGACCGCAGCGCCATCGCGCCGCAGCGCGAATATCATGTACAACAGTGGTGCCGCAGCGCCACTCTCCAGAATGTCCAGAAATGTAATTTTTTTAAAATATTAAGTCTAGCAATGTGTTAGTAACTTAATGTAATGAACATGTAAACATGTTAGAAATATAATGAAATGATAAAATAGTTGTTTAACATGTAAATAACATAATTACATGTGAATTGAATTATTGAATATATAATTAGCTTGATAATTCATGAAGTACAAATTTTGTGACAAAGTGGTAAATTGATTAAGTATAGTCAATAATCAAAGTAGACAAAGAGAATGAGTTTATGATGATTAGTTAAGTTATAATTAACTGGTATTGTGAATGTGAATGGTATGTAGGATTTAATCCAAAGAACGTGATTAGTTAAAGTATAATCTACGCACGAGGCAAGTTCCCTAACCCTACTTGTCATTATTGTTCAAGCTTATTATTTACCTTGAATAAACTATCGTTACTATTATTCAAGTTCAAATGATTTATTAAAGATTGATTATCTCTTCAAATTATGATTTAGTTATACAATAATTGTTCTATTGTATAATTCTTGACATTATTATTTCAAATTGGATATCATTATTGTTGAACCTTATTAGACTAGTGAAACCTTAATGATTCAACTAGTCCATAGTTGATGAGCGTTCTAAATTTCAGAACCCTTGATGAATTATCCAAACCAAACTTCCTTTGGTGCGGACTCGAATGTCAAACTGAGATGAACAACCCTGTATATGGGATTATTTACGCTTTAGCGTTAAGATATTGTGCGCAGTATGGTACTAAGGGCTGATCCCCCTAAGTACGAGAAGAAGGTTCATAGTCTTATGATTGTTAAAGGTTTCAAGTATATCTCTTGTTAACCTAGGACATAGTTCAAGGTCTTATGACCCTCAGAATTCTTTTGATTCTTGTTATTCACTCTTGATTCAAAAGTTAAGTTTTATTCAGATGTCTTGATTTATTCGCATGTTATTATACTGTTATTTTATTTTTATACTTGTGGGCATTTGTGCTCACTCTTGTTTAATAATAACATTGCAGTTAAGAACAAAAGAACTGATGAACCTTCCACTAGTAAAGGCAAAGGAAAAGTTAGCAAGTGACGAAGACTTGTTGTTTTATATGATGATGTATTTGTTTAAGACTTGAGTTAATGTTATTGTTTAAGACTTATTTGTTTATGATTCCGCACAGATGTTTAATGTTAGTTTAACCTGGTATTGTATTATTATTATTCAGATATTGTAACCCTTAAGGGGAAGATTTTATTTCTATATATTGCATGATTTGCATTTATTATGGGTAGATAGATAGATGATATTTGTACAGTGAACACCAAATCCCGTGGAATCGAAGTACCTGGATTTGAGGGTGTCACAGGTTGGTATCAGAGCCGTAGGTTATGAACCTTAGGTGGGGGAACAACCTTAGGTAGTAGCCTTATAGAAAGAAGATAGTAAAGGAAAACTCTTATCGAGTTTTAAGAAATGAATTTTTGGTTATTCATTGAAGATAATAAAATACGTTATGTGTTTATGTGTTAATGTATGTGCTCGTTAGTACGACTTAGTAACTAAAACTTAAAATTTTGTTGTCAGGATGACGAATGTTGGAGAAGCTAGTCAAGCTGGAGAGGAAGAACCCCGATTACCTATAGTACCTACAGAGGAGGAGCCCCGAGACATAGATGTTGTTAGGGAATAGTTAGTTCAGAGGGAGTCATCTCCATTGATCACCGTTGTTGGTCAGGAGCATGAGCCCGAGACTGATCCTGAGGAGGATCCTAAGGAGGAGTTTGATGAGGAAGAGGAAGAAGAGGAGTTACCACGGTACGCCGTTGATGCGGAGATGTATGACACGTTATACGACCGTAACGTGGAATTACAAGACGAGGTTCAGGAATTGACTGAGCGAGCGACTGTTCAGCAGTCTACTTTAGAGGAGAAGGAGAGGGATATTTTGACTCTTCACTCACGATTGGGAATTGTAATATGGGATTTGGTCCATGAGAAGGGTCAAACCGAAGATAAGACCGAGAAAATAGAGAAGCTGAAGAAGGAACTGAAAGAAACCTCCGGAAGACTAAAAATAGCAGAGGAAGGATGGGTAAGAGAATCACGTCGAGCTGATCGTGCAGAAGATGATAGTCGTGTAAAGAAGGCAAAGCTTGAAGAGACATACTCCACACTCAATCATGCAATGGATGAGGCCCAAGATCGAGTTTTGAGGTACCCCATCCAGTTCGAGGGACTTCCATCGTATATGCTGGATCGTAGGACGATGTCTCGTATCATAAATGAGGAGCGTGGCAAGGCTATTGAGCACCTTGATAGACAGGAGTAGAATCCGTTTAATTATGTGAAAGACTTAGTTAGTTTTTATATGTAAATTCCGATGTGTTTATGAACGAAGGAATATGTTAATATTTTAAATCCTGTGGATTCTTTATTCCAGGATAGCTGATGTAAATAGCAGTTATGCTATCGTTTAATGTTAAAACTTTTTATTTGAATGCAAATATATTAAGTTGTTTGAGATGATGTGTTAAATGAGTATGTTAGATTGTTAAGTAATATCTTGACTATTTAGAGGAATAAATAAAGTTCTAATAAGCGTTTATTTAACAGAAAAATGTCGCCAAGGAGAAGACAACAACGTCAACCGGCTCAGGAAGAGTTAACCAATAATAACAATAACGCCAACGCTAATCTTGTTCAGCAGTTGGTGAACTTACTGACGGGAGCAATGAACAATCAACCTCAAGCTCCACCAAACACAACGTTTAAAGACTTCAAGGCGGTGGGGTCGCCAGAGTTCAAAGGTTCCAGGAACCCAATCGAGGCTCAAACGTGGGTCATGGAAATGGAGAAAGTATTCGACGTTGCTAGGGTTAGAGAAGACCAGAAGACCGCTTTCGGAACGTTTATGTTGAAGTCTGAGGCTAGCTACTGGTGGCAAGCAAATAAAGTGCGAGGAGGTGAAGGTGTAATTACGTGGGAGAGATTTAAAGAAATGTTTTTCGAAATGTACTTCCCAACTAGTTCGCAGAATCAGATGGAGATTCAATTTCTGGAACTGAAGCAGGGAAACATGAGCGTACCTGATTACGCGGCTAAATTCGATGAGTTGGCAAGGTTTGCCCCGTACCAAGTACACACTGACGAAAGAAAGGCCAGAAGATTTGAACAAGGACTAAAGCCTTAGGTTTATAGTAAGGTGTCAATGTTTCAGATAAACACATTTGCCGGAGTACTGGAAAAGGCCATCCTCGCTGAAGGTGGGAGCGATGCGGTGACCAAGTACAATCAAGAGCAGAAGAAGAAGAAGAGTGAAGGTGAAGGAAATAACAAAACTGGTGGAAGTATCACTGGGGGTAGTCATAATCAGAAGAGGAAGTGGACGGATAAGTCGTCAGCTGGAAGTCAATAAGGAGGGCAGAAGAAGAAAATTGAAGCGTGCTCAAACTGTGGAAAAGCTTATCTGGGAGTTTGCATGAAAGGGAAGCGAGTGTGCTACAATTGTGGTCAAGAAGGCCACATAGCACCAAACTTTCCAAACACAAAGAAGGGTGCTTGTTTTAACTGTGGTTCTAAGGAACATCTAGCAAGAGACTGCCCCAAGAAGGGATCAGGAGGAGCAGTGCAAGGAGGTAATCGTGGAAATAGCAGTGGAAATATCTTAATCATTACCGGACCACCAGCAACAAACCGATCGACCGCCAGAACTTTCAATATGACAGTGCAGGACGCAATCCAGTCTCGTGAGGTGGTGTCAGGTATCATTCCGATCAATGAAATTAATGCTTATGTTTTATTTGATTCGGGTGCTACTTGTTCCTTTATATCCGAAGACTTTGCTAATAGTTTAGATTTGCTTATGGATGAGTTGGAATATCCCATGAATATAGAAATTGCGAATAGAGAGATAATTCCTGTTAAGTACGTGTTTAAGAATTGTAGGGTGGATATTATGGGTAATATCATGAACGTAGATCTTATCCCTATTCGGCTTGGGGAATTTGACGTTATTTTGGGTATGGATTGGTTATCCAATTGTGGGACGGTAATTGACTGCCAGAAGAAGCGTATTAACCTTATGACTCCGTCAAAGGTTGTATTTTATGGTAGCAAGTCGCCTAGACAAGCGAGTTGTCTGACGATGATGCAGGCCAGGAAGTTATTAAGACAAGGCTGTGTAGGATACTTAGCTTACATAGTCGACAGTCGAAAAGACAATCCGAAGGTAGAAGAAATACCGATTGTGAGGGACTTCGTCGACGTATTTCCAGACGATTTGCCAGGACTTCCACTAGATAGAGAGGTAGATTTCGTGATCGATTTAGCACCCGGAATCGCTCCAATATCGAAGGCACCATACCGAATGGCACCAGTAGAGATGAAAGAACTGATGGTCCAACTACAAGAATTGCCGGACAAAAAGTATATTCAACCGAGCGTATCGCTGTGGGGAGCACCGGTGTTGTTTGTGAAAAAGAAGGACGGATCGATGCAACTCTGCATTGACTACAGAGAACTGAACAAGGTCACGATTAAGAATAGATATCCATTACCAAGAATCGACGATCTATTTGATCAATTAAAGGGAGCAAGATACTTTTCCAAGATAGACTTGAGAGTGGTTACCACCAACTGAAGGTGAGGCTAGAGGATGTGCCGAAGACAGCATTCAGAACGCGATACGGTCACTACAAATTTTTCGTAATGTCGTTTTGGTCTAACGAATGCTCCTGCAGCATTTATGAGACTAATGAATGGTGTATTCAAGCCGTTTTTGGACAAATTCGTGGTGGTATTTATAGACGACATTCTGGTATATTCCAAAACCAAAGAAGAACACAAAGAACATTTGAGGTTAATGTTGGAAGTATTGAGAAGGGAGAAGTTGTACGCTAAATTTTTGAAATGTGAATTCTGGATCGAGCCAGTACAATTTCTTGGTCATGTGATCGATAAAAACAGAATTTCGGTAGATCCATCCAAAGTAGAAGCCGTGATTAACTGGGATCAGTCGAGAACGCCGTTAGAAGTAAGAAGTTTTCTTGGATTGACTGGATATTATAGAAGATTCATTCAAGATTTTTCCAACGCAACTCCATTAACGAATTTAACTCGAAAAGCTGTGAAATTTGTTTGGACGGAGAAGTGTGAGGAGAGCTTTCAAGAATTAAAGAAGAGGTTGAGTACGGCACCTGTGTTATCTCTTCCGGATGATACAGGCAATTTTGTTATTTTTAGTGATGCGTCGCATAAAGGACATGGCTGTGTGCTAACGCAAAACGGTAAAGTCGTCGCGTATGCATCATGACAGTTGAAGGATTACGAGAAGGGGTATCCGACCCATGATTTAGAGTTAGCTGCAGTTGTATTTGCTTTAAAAATTTGGAGGCACTATCTCTACGGAGAGAAGTGTGAAATATATACGAACCACAAGAGTCTGAAATATATTTTCACACAGAAGGACTTAAATATGCGTCAGAGAAGATGGTTGGAATTAATCAAGGATTACGACTGTGAGATTTTATACCATCCGGGTAAGGCGAATGTGGTTGCTGATGCCTTAAGTAGAAAGGGTCGTGAGAAATTGATGATGTTAACTGCTTAAGAAGAGCTAATTATGGAAATGGATAAACTGGAATTGGAAGTTAAGTACCCAATGGAGATTGATGAGAAGCTATTTCAGATGCAATCTGGTACAACTTTACTAGATAAAGTGAAGGAGGCTCAGCTTCAGGATGATGAATGTAAAAAGGTGGCAAAGAAGATATCCGAAGGGACCGAACCTAGATTTAAGATGGGTAAGGAAGGAATATTGAGATTTGAGAGTAGAATTTGGGTACCACCAGTACAAGAGATTAAAGAAGATATTTTAAGCGAGGCTCATAGTTCACGATATTCGATTCACCCTGGTAGTACAAAAATATACCAAGATCTTCGACAACATTTTTGGTGGCCGAATTTGAAGCGTGATGTTGCAGAATGTGTTGCCAAGTGTCTGACCTGTCAGAAAGTAAAAACATAACATCAGAGACCAAGTGGATTGCTACAACCGTTAGAGATCACAGAGTGAAAATGGGAAAATATTAAAATGGACTTCGTGGTTGGCCTTCCGACGACTCAGAAAGGCTACGACGCAGTATGGGTTATCGTTGACCGACTAACTAAATCTGCACACTTCCTTCCGATCAAAATAAGATTCAACTTGGATCAATTGGCCAGGCTATACGTAAAAGAGATTGTTTTGAGGCACAGAGTTCCAGTATCAATTGTTTCAGATAGGGATCCGCACTTCACATCAAATTTCTGGAAACGTCTTCAGGAATACATGGGTACGCAATTGCGAATGAGTACAGCTTACCACCCTCAAACAGACGGACAGAGTGAGAGAACGATTCAGACATTAGAAGATATGCTAAGAGCCTTTGTAATAGACTTTAAAGGAAATTGGGATGATCACCTACCATTAGTAGAGTTCGGCTACAACAACAGTTACCACGCTAGTATTGGTATGCCGCCTTATGAAGCTTTATACGGCAGAAAGTGTAGAACTCCACTTTATTAGGATGAAGTTGGTGAAAGACAATTGCTAGGACCATAATTGGTACAACAGACAGCATAATTAGTCAAAGTAATTCGAGCACGACTGGTAGCGGCTCAAGATCGACAGAAGAAATACGCTGATCCACATCGTAAAACTATCGAGTTTGAATCATGTAGTTATGTTTTCTTGAAGGTCTCTCCCTGGAAAGAGAAGATCAGGTTCGGAAAGAAAGGGAAATTGAGCCCAAGATTCATTGGACCCTTTGAAGTACTGAGAATAATCGGAGAAGTTGCGTATGAGGTAGGCTTACCTCCAGCACTCGAGAATATCCATAACGTCTTTCATGTTTCTGTGTTGCGACCCTACAAGCCTGATTACAAACATATAATTGAATATGAACCCCTACATTTTGAGAAAGACTTATCTTACGAAGAAATTCCTGTCCAAATTGTTGACCGAAAAGAACAAGTTCTGAGAAATAAAGATATACCTTCAGTTAAGGTAATTTGGAGGAATCACAACGCTGAAGAAGCTACGTGGGAACTCGAATTGAATATGATGAAGAATTACCCTCATTTATTTACTTAAATATGTGTATGCGATTCTGGGGACAAAATCTTTGTAGGGGGGAGAATGTAACGGGTCAAATTTTATTGAATTTATTGAGTCGTGATTCTGGGGACAAAATCCTTTGAAGGAGGGAAAGATATGACGAACGAGATTTTTGTAAATTAATTTTAATATTTATTGAATTAAATAAATATTTTTCGATGATTTAATTATTGGATTAAATAATTAATTAATGCAATTGTGGTAGATTAATTTAATTATATGTGTTACATTTATTAAATTAATGTAGAGAAATTTCATTATTCAAGTATATGACTATGTGAGCTTATTGAATTAAATGAAATATTTAATTAAGCATGATGTTATTTAATTAATGTACTTATTAATTAGAGATTTAATAAATTGTCATTATTTATTAATGAGATATTTAATTATGTGACTATGCGAAATTATGAGAAATTATTATATTTTATTTATATTAAATTAAATAAGATATATGAATTATTGTACAAGTGGGTGTGACATCAATTAAACTATATAATAAAAGGTTTTATTAAAATAAAGAGTTTTGAACTTAGTTACTAAACAAACATGGCCTTAGAGGAAGTTATAGCCAGTTAAACCATGATGGACAACTGACCATGATGCGCTCAGTTATCTGATTATTATATACGACGCTTTCTTTTCTTTCATTATTTTCTTCTAAGTCTAATATTAAGCAGAGAAAGATACATAGAGAGTGTTGAGTAAATTAGAGTAAAGTGTGGGAGAAACACTGTGATTGAGATAGGGAGGAAGTTGTTATCTTTATATTCTACAATCAGGGTAATCTCCTCCTTCCCAAATTTATAATTTACGTCTTTTAGTTTTCATAGAAATATGGCTTTCAGAACCTCTATTATGTCTCTATAATTGAGAAATTATGTTGTTATATGGATATATGTAATAATACGAGTAACATATCATGTTATATATATATATATATATATATATATATATATATATATATATATATATATATATATATATATTGCATGATTCCATATCTTAAGTTTCGTAATCTGATGACTTGCCATTTCAAAAATATACAGAGTTTGGAATTTTGGCCTTAAGGCCTTATACGTGATTTTAGTATGTCAAACATAAAGGTTTTCGTAAAATTTACACTTTTATTTGATTATGCATGTTGATATGAAGAAACCAAGCCTTAAACGAACGGATTCGGTGTTATAACGAATCCGTAGTATTAAATTATATGATTTTATTCATTAACTTCAAGAACATCAAGAACAATCCCATTTTACATGATTTAAATCTGTTATTAAGTGTTTAGATGGGTTAAAATCACTCTATAGAGGTTGGGTAATGATTATATGTGAATATTAACATGTGGGTATGTTAAATTAGTGAGTTTAATGACCATGAAATGTGTAATTCGCCGAACTCTATGTTCTTCGCGAACTGGGAAACAAAATCTGGGGACTCGCGCCGCGGCGCCAACTCCAGAACTGAAGTCCCACGCCGCAGCGCCAAGTCTCGAGTCGCAGCGCCACAGCGCCGCAGCGCTAGGTGTCCGATCGCAACGCCATCGCGGCGCGACGCGAATATCATGTACAACAGTGGGGCCGCAGCGCCACTCTCTAGAATGTCCAAAAATGTAATTTTTTTTAAATATTAAGTCTAGCAATATGTTAGTAACTTAATGTAATGAACATGTAAACATGTTAGAAATATAATGAAATGATAAAATAGTTGTTTAACATGTAAATAACATAATTACATGTGAATTGAATTATTGAATATATAATTAGCTTGATAATTCATTAAGTACAAATTATGTGACAAAGTGGTAAACTGATTAAGTATAGTCAATAATCAAAGTAGACGAAGAGAATGAGTTTATGATGATTAGTTAAGTTATAATTAACTGGTATTGTGAATGTCAATGGTATGTAGGATTTAATCCAAAGAACGTGATTAGTTAAAGTATAATCTACGCACGAGGCAAGTTCCCTAACCCTACTTGTCATTATTGTTCAAGCTTATTATTTACCTTGAATAAACTATCGTTACTATTGTGACGCCCCCAAAATAGGTCCAATCCATCCAACCCATTCTGAGTCGCCAAATACATGGTACAGAAAATAACTACAACTTTATTATTACAATTGTCGTGCAAAATACGACAACACATATACTGTGAGTTTAAATACAAATATTGTCATCTAGACAGTATTCATACTCAATTAAGTCCTCATTATACTTATTGATACACTATTTTACAAAATAGTGAGGACTACTAAAAAAACTGTCTTGAACCATCATACCATACCCCGACTAGTACTCGCTACATTATCGCCTCCTGAGAAAAATGGAACAAAAAGGAAAAGGATGAGCTCAACTAGCCCAGTAAAGAATATTATGACTAAGATAATATACAACAAATTATCGTTAGTCTTCAACAGGGAAAAATCTAATAGAATACAATAGACAACAAGTTTTAAATCAATATTCGCAGCGAAAAATAATAATTCATAGAAGAGTTACGTAGAGAATGAAATCTACGATTATCTCTGAATTTAAAAGTCCATCATCAACATTTTATCCCTGTAACATCAATCAATAAATATCTTGAATCAAATAGTCATCTTTGCACTACAGGCCAAAGATATTCATCAGTTGATCATGTTCATCTCAACACCTGTTCATCTTTGCTCTACGGGCCAAAGATATTCATCAAAAATCATTAATCTTTGCACTACAGGCCAAAGATATTCAATTATATCATCATTTAGGACTGATGATGATGAAAAATATTTTAAAGAAAACGAATCCAGTAAAATAAATTAATAAATATTAAGGATTCGTATTTCAGCTATTCCATGTCCAAAAATACCTCATAAATAATCATAGTGGAGTAAAATTCAAGATTGATCAAAACATGGATACAATCAAAGCTAGTATCTAGAATAGATATTTTGGACGAAAAGAAGAAAATTTCATTTTTTGGTGGATAGTAACTCGTGAATAGTAACTCATGAATAGTAACCCCGACATGAAACGTTCCAAATTTGATAAAAATTCAGATCAATACTTCGGCATAATGATATTGAAGAAAATAATATCATTTAAGAAGAAATAACATCCATTACCTCGGAAAGACGGTACTTCTGACTGGAATACTAGATATAGTGCTGAAGTAAACTTGCACCGTAAAGCAACACTCAAAGTATCAAATACTCACAAGAATACGCTCGATATAGAGAAAGAAATAGAGAGAAACTTGTGTTTCTGGTGTGATTTTCAATTCTAACCTAAGCACCCTATTTATAGAAAAATGCTTAGAACACCAAAACAGAAAATTTAATATAATATATATATATATATATATATATATATATATATATATATATATATATATATATAAAAATTTTCAAGCCCACCTTAGAAAATCTGAAATCAGCCACCTTGCACATGTTTATGATGTCCAAAAAAATACAAAAAACGTTTTTCTCAAAATAATTAACTAAAACTCCCAAAAATCAATTATTTCGGAACTTCGAAACTTCAATAATTCATAATAAATAGCTCTTTTGTTAGAAAATTCGAATCTCGCGAGTTTTTATAGAAAATTCAATTCTCTACAACTTTGCAGAAGAAAGGTTTTCCAAATTCCAAACAGAATTTGACCGAAATTCATAAACGGACGATTTTACAGTCAATAATAAATTTTCGGTCAAGAATTGTGTCCACCAATACACAAAACATGTGTTAATCATTTAATCCAACAAAAATACTCTTCCTCCTCATATACTCATATATCCCACATTTATTGTAAAAATACCACCATCAATATATTATTAAAATAATATATTTAAATGAATTATTTTATCAGAAAAAGATAAAATATTAATTTTCAACAATTGTCACATTAAAAATTTTTCTCTATCTATATCCACATAAAATCACTATTTTCGTCATCATATAAATCAATAATTAATTATATACAAATAATATTACAGAACCACAGTACTGGCAACCAGGCCGTTTCCAGGAAAGAGGGGGCTTTCCAATAAGGATTTCTCCTTACTGGCGCGCAATTAGATGACCAAACCTCTCCTTAGATAGAACTTTCTAGACATTGCCAATAATGTTATCTAATAATATTATTCAGATAATATGAATTATTGCTCCGATAATAGAAAATACTGTGTAGTGATAATTATTGAAACAACAATAATATAAAATATTAACGCAGCAATTATTGAATCAATAAAATAAAATACTGAACAGTAATTACTGTAACCATTATTAAGTAGTGCCTTCTTACGTAAGAATCAATAATTGGTGCAATACCGTGTGCTACGCGTATTACCGTGTTTTAACCACCGGGTATTCCAACAGTATTAACGGTAACAACTACACCGTTATTTATAAACAACTTATTTTTGTCGTTTTCTTCATCCAATCGCTTTCTGTTATGGGGCCCACACAAGGCTGCGCCGTCGTACGAATATTCCCCGACAACAAGAATATTCCACGACCAAACAAATATTCCCCGACAACAATGAATATTTTATAACCACTTGCTTATTTAAAATATTTGTGCATTTTACCCATAACTAACCACATTAATCAAATCAACCCTTACTATTTCAGAATAATAAATAGAGGAAATTAAATTTCATTTATTAATAATTTGGGGTCTTACAACCTCCTCTCCTTATGAAATTTTGTCCTCGAAATTGACATACGTTCCTGGTATTTCGAAAAGATGAGGATACCTCGCTTTCATTTCCGTTTCTAACTCCCAGGTCATTTTCTCAATAGCATGGTTTCTCCACAAAACTTTAACTTATGGTATGACCTTCGTGCATAGGACATGCTCCTTCTTATCCATGATCTTGACAGGTACCTCCTCGTACGTTAAGTCTTCAGCTATCTCGTCTGGTTCTAACTCAATAACATGGTTCGGGTCTTTCACATATTTACGAAGCACATATATATGAAAAATATTATGAACACGAGACATACTTGGAGGTAACGCAAGTCTATAGGCCACATTTCCTACTCGGTCAAGAATCTGAAATGGACCAATAAATCGTGGATTGAGCTTTCCTCTCTTCCCAAATCTTGTAACTCCTTTCCATGGAGCTACACGTAATAATACATGATTCCCAATTCGTCCTTTCGATGAAGATCCACATAACTCTTTTGTCGATCCTGTGCCGTTTGTATACGTTGTCGAATCGTTTGGATCTTCTCTGTAGTCATTCATACCAACTCTGGTCCCAACAACGTTGCTTCTCCCACCTCATCCCAACATACTGGAGAGCGACACTTTCATCCATACAATGCTTCAAAGGGAGCCACACCTATACTTGCCTGATAACTGTTATTGTAGGAGAATTCCACTAATGGTAGGTACTTATCCCAACTTCCTTTGAAATATAGGACACAAAGTCTTAGTAGATCTTCAAGAGTTTGAATAGTCCTCTCTGATTTCCCGTCCGTTTGAGGATGGTATGCCGAACTGAACCGTAAATCCGTGCCCATAGCTTTTTGCAAGCTAACCCAAAATCTTGAAGTGAATCTTGGGTCACGATCCAAAACTATGGATATTGGCATGCCATGCAACCTCACAATCTCATTCACGTACATACTAGCAAGACGTTCAAGGGAATAAGTCTCCCGTATCGGAAAGAAATGAGCAGACTTGGTTAATCTATCAACTATAACCCAAATAGCATTTATACCTTGAGAAACCGTAGGAAGACCCGTAACGAAATCTATGGTAATGTGTTCCCACTTCCATTTCGGAATCTCAAGTGGTTGCAATGGACCCTTTGGCACTTGATGCTCCGTCTTTACACGTTGACAAGTTAAACACCTCGAGATAAACTTTGCAATCTCTCTCTTCATATTGTTCCACCAAAATGTATGTCGAAGATCACGATACATTTTAGTACTTCCGGGATGGATTGCAAATGGTGTATTGTGTGCCTCCATCATGATCTTATACTTCAAATCAGAATCGTTAGGAACACAAAGTCTGGAGTGGACTCGAAGTATTCCTTCTTCATCGATTCTTACTTTTAGAATAGCACCTTCTTGCACTTTCTTCTTCATACGCATCAGCTCCGGGTCTATAGCTTGAGCAACTTTAACTTTATCGATTAAAGTTGGTTCTACGCGTATACTTGATATCATCGCACTCGTTCCTGCATATGATCTTCTACTCAATGCGTCAGCTACCGCGTTCGCTTTTTCAGGATGGTATTGGATGGTATGATCGAAATCTTTCAACAGCTCGAGCCAACGTCGGTGTCGCATGTTGAATTCTTGGAAGCTCTTCTCGCATTCCTCGGTTCATTCGAAGTTTGTATCTTTTCGAGTCAGCTGAGTTAATGGAGTAGCGATTCGAGAAAATCCTTTTACAAATCTCCGATAATAACCAGCTAAGCCTAGAAAGCTATGTATTTCGATTACTGACTTAGGTTGCTCTCAACTGTGACTCATATCCCAATCCTGGATAGCACGTCACAATGACACCTATCAGTTTACTACCGCACGAATATGGCGTCCCCTACGGAGAATCTGGATTCAGTGCATTCCACAAAGGAAGTCACCAGATAAAGGCTCGGGTACAAACTTCTACAGTTAGGTTTTTAACTCCTGAAGTTCAATAGGAGCCATTCGATATGAGATTTTAGAAGTGAGTTTTGTACCAAATTCAAAGATGATACAAAATTCAGTATCACGCGTAGGCCAAGAAATTCTTCAGGAAATACGTCAGGGATTTACTAACAATAGAAATATCATTCAAATCTGACGTATTTTTGTTCAAGTCCATAATATAGCTAAGAAAGCTTGACATCCGTTTTTCAATAAACGATTGACTTTACGGCTTGATATGAAAGAGTTTGACTTCAATGGTTTGGTTGCTTGAATTTGAATAACAAGTTGCTTAGGAATATGAAAACTAACAACCTTACGAAAGCAATCAATTTTGGCATGATGAATAGTTAACCAATCAATTCCTAAAATCACGTCAAAAGCAAGTATCTTTAAAGAGATAAGATCAACAGGTAATGTGATGGTGCCAACTTAGATCAAACAAGATTTATAAATAGTGGATGTAACGAAAGTTTCTCCTAACAGAGTTTCAACAGATAAGTCAAAGTATAATTTTCTCCGGAGTCAATTTTAAACGTTGAGTAAAAGCAGGAGAGATAAATGAATGGGTAGAACCGGTACCTAATAAGGTATAGACTTCGCAAAAATTTATAATTAACTAACCCGTGCTAACTTCGTTCGGGTTCCTCGCATTCTGACCAGTCACGAAAAACGCTCTTCCAGGAACCGTTGACTTTGACTTTTCTGGGACAACTTTTTGAGTCACCACCCCCGTTGGACTTGGTTTCGCTACAGTGCAATCTCGAGCTATATGTCCTTCCTTTCCACAGTTATAACATACCTTAAACTGTTGTGGACAGTTTGGGCTGATATGTCCTTCTTTTCCGCACTTATAGCATATGACCGGTGGTCGTTCTCCTCCCTTGGAACCAGTTGCTGCTGGTGCTGACGTCTTCGTATTATCATTGTTGAATCTCCTCTTTTTAAAATCTCCTCTCGACTCGCTTCTTCTATTCTCATGGCCATGATTACCACCAGAGTAGTTGCCGTTCTTGTCCGTATTCTTCTTTCTCCGCTGGTTATCATTGTTCTGATGACTGTTGTCACCGATATGATCCTGGTTGTGGTCTCTCGATTGACCGTACTCGTTATCTCGCTCTAACAATTGAGCCCTGTTGACAACATCTGAATAGAGAGAAAATTTATGAGAAATGAGATATTGACGTATGCCGGGTTTCAAACCTCTCAGAAACATCCGTGTCATACGTTCCTCATTCTGCACCAAATGAGGTGCAAACCTGGACAACTCTGCAAACTTCGCCTCTTACTGGGACACCGTCATGTTATTCTGCTCCAGTCTAATAAACTCTACCTCCTTCATATGACGAATACTTTCAGGAAAGTACTTGTCATTGAATAGTTTCTGAAATGTCTTCCAAGACATGCTGAGTGCGGCTAGATGGGTACGCTTCACAGACTCCCACTAGTAGTCTGCCTCGCCACGAAACATAAAGGTGGCGAATGGAACCTTCTGTTCCTCCGTGCATCCCAAGACATCGAATATCTTGGTAATTTGCTTGACCCATGTTTCCGCCATGATCGGATCCGGCTTTCCCTTAAATTCTAGTGGTCCCAACTCTTTGAACTGCTTGGCTGTGACCAGCTGTGCGTTGCCATTGTTTCTTCCAATATTTTGAACAGGAATCTCCTTCGTCTGGTTTTGCATGAACCGTAAAAAAACTTCTAAACATCTCATCGTTCATCGTCTGCTCATTGGTGTTGTTCACAGGAGGAACATTGCCAGCCTGTTGCACGTTCTCCTCGTTGGTGAGTACAGGTGTCTCCACGGTTTCATTTACTCCACTGTTAACATTCTCAGTCGACATTCTCAAATACTGCCATAAAATAAGGGTTAATTTAACAAATTAACAAATCACATAATATCCCTATATTATGACCGACCAACAAATAAGCTTAGGTAGGACACACTAGCGAAGGATTTACTCGTCTCTCCCCTCCTAGTTCTATTCCTTGATCTCCGCCAGATATCATATCCCTAAGCTCTGATACCAACTGTGATGCCCCCAAAATAGGTCCAATCCATCCAACCCATTCTGAGTCGCCAAATACATGGTACAGAAAATAACTACACCTTTATTATTACAATTGTCGTGCAAAATACGACAACACATATACTGTGAGTTTAAATACAAATATTGTCATCTAGACAGTATTCATACTCAATTAAGTCCTCATTATACTTATTGATACACTATTTTACAAAATAGTGAGGACTACTAAAACAACTGTCTTGAACCATCATTCCATACCCCGACTAGTACTCGCTACATTCTCGCCTCCTGAGAAAAATGGAACAAAAAGGAAAAGGGTGAACTCAACTAGCCCAGTAAAGAATATTATGACTAAGATAATATACAACAAATTATCGTTAGTCTTCAACAGGGAAAAATCTAATAGAATACAATAGACAACAAGTTTTAAATCAATATTCGCAGCGAAAAAAAATAATTCATAGAAGAGTTACGTAGAGAATGAAATCTACGATTATCTCTGAATTTAAAAGTCCATAATCAACATTTTATCCCTGTAACATCAATCAATAAATATCTTTAATCAAATAGTCATCTTTGCACTACAGGCCAAAGATATTCATCAGTTGATCATGTTCATCTCAACACCTGTTCATCTTTGCACTACGGGCCAAAGATATTCATCAGAAATCATTAATCTTTGCACTACAAGCCAAAGATATTCAATTATATCATCATTTAGGACTGAGGATGATGAAAAATATTTTAAAAGAAACGAATCCAGTAAAACAAAATAATAAATATTAAGGATTCGTATTTCAGCTATTCCATGTCCAAAAATACCTCATAAATAATCATAGTGGAGTAAAATTCAAGATTGATCAAAATATGGATGCAATCAAAGCTAGTATCCAGAATAGATATTTTGGACGAAAAGAAGAAAATTTCATTTTTTGGTGAATAGTAACTCGTGAATAGTAACTCGTGAATATTAACTCATGAATAGTAACCCCGACATGAAAAGTTCTAAATTTGATAAAAATTCAGATCAATACTTCGGCATAATGATATTGAAGAAAATAATATCATTTAAGAAGAAATAACATCCCTTACCTCGGAAAGACGGTACTTCTGACTTGAATACTAGATATAGTGCTGAAGGAAACTTGCACCGTAAAGCAACACTCAAAGTATCAAATACTCACAAGAATACGCTCGATATAGAGAGAAACTTGTGTTTTTGGTGTGATTTTCAATTCTAACCTAAGCACCCTATTTATAGGAAAATGCTTAGAACACCAAAGCAGAAAATTTAATATAATATATATATATATATATATATATATATATATATATATATATATATATATATATATATATATATATATATATTTTCAAGCCCACCTTAGAAAATCTGAAATCAGCCACCTTGCACATGTTTATGATGTCCAAAAAAATACAAAAAACGTTTTTCTCAAAATAATTAACTAAAACTCCCAAAAATTAATTATTTCGGAACTTCGAAACTTCAATAATTCATAATAAATAGCCCTTTTGTCAGAAAATTCGAATCTCGCGAGTTTTTATAGAAAATTCAATTCTCTACAACTTTACAGAAGAAAGTTTTTCCAAATTCCAAACAAAAATTGACCGAAATTCATAAACGGACGATTTTACAGTCAATAATAAATTTTCGGTCAAGAATTGTGTCCACCAACACACAAAACATGTGTTAATCATTTAATCTAACAAAAATACTCTTCCTCCTCATATACTCATATATCCCACATTCATTGTAAAAATACCACCATCAATATATTATTAAAATAATATATTTAAATGAATTATTTTATCAGAAAAAGATAAAATATTAATTTTCAACAATTGTCACATTAAAATTTTTTCTCTATCTATATCCACATAAAATCACTATTTTCCTCATCATATAAATCAATAATTAATTATACACAAATAATATTACAGAACCACAGTACTGGCAACCAGGCCGTTCCTAGGAAAGAGGGAGCTTTCCAATAAGGATTTCTCCTTACTGGCGCGCAATTAGATGACCAAACATCTCCTTAGATAGAACTTTCTAGACATTGCCAATAATGTTATATAATAATATTATTCAGATAATATGAATTACTGCTCCGATAATAGAAAATACTGTGTAGTGACAATTATTGAAACAACAGTAATATAAAATATTAACGCAGCAATTATTGAATCAATAAAATAAAATACTGAACAGTAATTACTGTAACCATTATTAAGTAGTGCCTTCTTACGTAAGAATCAATAATTGGTGCAATACCGTGTGCTACGCGTATTACCGTGTTTTAACCACCGGGTATTCCAACAGTATTGCCGTTATTTATAAACAACTTATTTTTGTCGTTTTCTTCATCCAATCGCTTTCTGTTATAGGGCCCACACAAGGCTACGCCGTCGTACGAATATTCCCCGATAACAAGAATATTCCACGACCAAACAAATATTCCCCGACAACAATGAATATTTTATAACCACTTGCTTATTTAAAATATTTGTGCATTTTACCCATAACTAACCACATTAATCAAATCAACCTTTACTATTTCAGAATAATAAATAGAGGAAATTAAATTTCGTTTATTAATAATTTGGGGTCTTACAACTATTATTCAAGTTCAAATGATTTATTAAAGATTGATTATCTCTTCAAATTATGATTTAGTTATACAATAATTATTCTATTGTATAATTCTTGAGATTATTATTTCAAATTATATATCATTATTGTTGAACCTTATTAGACTAGTGAAACCTTAATGATTCAACTAGTCCATAGTTGATGAGCGTTCTAAATTTCAGAACCCTTGATGAATTATCCAAACTAAACTTCCTTTGGTGCGGACTCGAATGTCAAGCTGAGATGAACAACCCTGTATAGGGGATTATTTACGCTTTAGCGTTAAGATATTGTGCATAGTATGGTACTAAGGGTTGATCCCCCTAAGTACGAGAAGAAGGTCCATAGTCTTATGACTGTTAAAAGTTTCAAGTATATCTCTTGTTAACCTAGGACATAGTTCAAGGTCTTATGACCCTCAGAATTCTTTTGATTCTTGTTATTCACTCTTGATTCAAAAGTTGAGTTTTATTCAGATATCTTGATTTATTCACATGTTATTATACTATTATTTCATTTTTATACTTGTGGGCATTTGTGCTCACTATTGCTTAATAATAACATTGCAGTTAAGAACGAAAGAACTGATGAAGCTTCCACTAGTAAAGGCAAGGGCAAAGTTAGCAAGTGACGAAGACCTGTTGTTTTATATGATGATGTATTTGTTTAAGACTTGAGTTTATGTTATTGTTTAACACTTATTTGTTTATGATTTCGCACAGATGTTTAAGGTTAGTTTAACCTGGGATTGTATTATTATTATTCAGATGTTGTAACCCTTATGGGGAAGATTTTATTTCTATCTATTGCATGGTTTGTATTTATTATGGGTAGATAGATAGATGATATTTGTACAATGAACACCAAATCCCGTGGAATCGAAGTACCTGGATTTGGGGGTGTCACAGGTAATATCCTAGAAGTGGTCTATATAAATAGAGCTCTTTAACATATTTAGATACGAAAAACATACACAGTAACTTATCGCATACAAGCTACGAAATTGTTTTTCACTGAGACAGACATTGATTGCGTTAAGAACAGAATTGCAGCAACGAAGAACAAATAGAAAATATTCTGGTAATATTCTTCTTGCTTATCATTTCATACTAGAGCCTTAAGTTGGTAAGCAATACATTGCTTGATCATTAGACCTCTAGTGTGTATCTTATATTTTTGACATCTCAATCAATACTTTATTGTGATTAATCTTGCTTGAATTGATAACTTATTACAGTCAAGTTTTGTGGAAAGCATAGGTGCTTAAGAGTGCATAGGTGCACATGGAACAAAGGTGTTTAAATTATTGGAACTTGTATTATAATTGGAAGAGTTTAATAAAAGTGAGTCTCCAGTACTAGTTGGTATTGGACGTGGATTAGGCTACTATTCTAGAGGGTAATAGTTGAACCACGTAAAAATTCTGGTATTTATGTGATTGCTTTCTGTTCTTGAATATCTTGTTATTTATCCAGCAGCCTGCATTCTATTCATATCAGTAAAACTGGTTAACTCAATAATATCATGATTTGGTAATCCAGCTTGCTGCATTAAACATCCAAAGGATTTTTTAATAAGAAATAAAAATTAGACATAGTTTGTGCCTACACTTACTCAACCCCCCTTCTAAGTGTACCTATTTAAATGTCATTTGGTATCAGAGCTTGGCTCTACTTATCTTGATCTTAAAGGTGACTTGTAGGGAAAGATTCTGACATGGCACAACTTGGAAACGCTCATCACGAAGGTCAATCAACAAACTGACCTCCACTACTCTTTGGAACTGAGAACTATAACTTCTGGAAATTTCGGATGATGATATATCTTAAGCGAGACCTATGGGAATGGTGGGCGGTAGAGAATGGACCGGTAATCCCAAGGAAAGATGATGGCACTCCAAAAACTCTACTCGAGATGGACTCAACCGAAACATACATGGTGTCATACGAATTAAAAGCAATGAACACTCTCCTCAGTGGCATGGTGTAATCCGAAATAGATAAGGTTTCCTCATGTAATACATTAAAGGAGATTTGGGATACTCTAGTGGTAAGTCACGAAGGAACGTCCAAAGTACGAGAAGTCAAGCTAAGTATGCTCATGCATGACTACGAAATGTTCAAACTGGAAAGAGACGAAACAATCAAAATGGCTCAAGCATGATTTTTAGTTCTTATAAATTCCTTGAAGCTACTCGACAAGTCAATTCCACAAAGCGAAATCAATTGTAAGTTACTTCGGGCTATGACCAAAAGGTTTGCATCTAAAATTACTACTCTTCAAGACTCAATCAATATCTCTTCTATGGATACATTAACCCTCTTTGGTGGACTAGAAGAATATGAACATCAATTAAAAAGATACGATGACGAGGAAGAAGTTCCTCGAAAGAAGGTACTAGCTTTAAATGTAGGAATTTAAGAAGAGCTTGAGAACAACTCGGATGATGAAATAGCCATAATATCAAGAAGACTTAAGGGCCTACTTCAAAGAAAGAATCAAAGGAAAAATAAATTCAAATCAAAGCCAACCGAAGAAACCTGTTTCGAGTGTGGACGACCAGGTCACTTTAAAAAGGATTGCTTCCAACTCAAAAACAAAGGAAAGCAAGGCAATAAGGAGTTCAAAAAGCATAAAGCATTCCTAACGTGGAGTGATGATGAAAAATTTGAAGTGGAAATAGATGCAAACGATGAACTGGCTCAAATATGCTTCATGGGAATTGAAGGTGAATCTAGTGAGGTACCTCTTTCTGATGTTATTAATTTGAAACAAGAAAATGAAAAACTAAAAGAAAAAAATATGTACTTAAAAGATCTAGTAAACACTTTAATGGGCGAAGTGGAAGCACTAACATATGAAAAGAAAGAATTAGAAAAGGTAACACACACAAATGAGGAAAAGGTATTAGCAGCAAAGAATGAATATTTAGGTAATTTCAATAAAATACTATTCAATAAGGTAAAACAGCTAAATAATGAAGTTGAAGAATTAAAAAATGAGATAAAGATGAGAGACGTGTGAATTGATGCATTTGGTGATGAATCGATTAATAAAACACCTCCAACTAATGATCTACAAAAAGAAATAGAATTGTTGAAAATCTCTCTAGCTAAATTTGTTCATGGGGAAGAAAACCTAAATGTCATGCTAAGAAAACAAAGACCCAGTTATGATAAACAAGGCATATGTTACAACCTAACATATAGAAAATAAGTTGAAATGCTAAAATCTAAATCATCATTTAAATTAAATTATTGCACGCCTTTTACCTCTTGCAAAAATTATGGCATTAAAGGACATCTAGAGATAAACTGCTCAAGAAAGAATAATAGAAGTAAAGCTATATGGATAAAGAAAAGTGATGTGATTTCAACTAACACAAGTGTACCCAAAAAGATATGGGTACCAAAAATATAAATTGTATCTCTCTTATATAGGTATGTTTCAAAGCCAAAGTGGATCCTTGACAACGGATGTTCACGTCATATGACGGGAGACAAATCTAAATTCGTGGAACTAAATGTCAAAAAGAAACATGGAACTGTCACATTCGGTGATAATCAGTCATGTGAAATAATTGGGAAAGGTAAAATTGGTAATGGTAAGGTTAACATTAATAATGTTTATCTTGTTAACGGTCTAGAATTCAATCTTATCAGTGTTAGTCAATAAATGGATAATGGACATCAAGTAAAGTTTGAAAAAGATAGATGTACAATTTCACATGGTACTAACAATGCTGCTTTAGTTGCTCGAAGAGAAGGGAATATATATACTCTTGATTTTGAGCGACAGGAGGAAGAATTATGTCTTGCAACTGTTCAAGATGAAGCGAATCTATGGCATAGAAGGATGGGACATGTTCATATGGACCTCGTCAAGAAGTTGTCATCAAAGAACTTAGTAAGAGGATTCCCCAAAATGAATTTCTAGAAGAAAGGTATATGCGAACCTTGTCAACTTGGAAAAAAAGTAAGAACATCATTCACAGCCAAAAACATGGTATCAACTTCTTTTCCCTTACAATTGCTTCATCTCGATTTATTTGGACCTGAAAGGCATGCTACTCTAAACGGTAAATTCTACGCTTTTGTGATAGTCGATGATTTCTCTAGATATACATGGGTACTATTCCTTAGAACAAAAGATGAGGCATTTAAAGAATTTGAAAAATTGATTAAAAATTTGGAGACCAAATATAGTCTTAATCTTATAAGAATCAGAAGTGACCATGGTACTGAATTTCAAAAGGATTTTATTACATTCTGTAATAAAAAAGGAATCTCTCATGAATTTTCAGCACCTAGAACTCCACAACAAAATGGAGTGGTAGAAAGGAAAAATCGAACGTTACAAGAAACAGCTAGAACTTTAATTCAAGAAAGTAAGCTTCCTAAGAAATTTTGGGCCGAAGCTGTAAACACAACATGTTATGTGCTAAATAGAGTTTTGATTCGTCCAATCATTTTGAAAACACCATATGAATTATTAAATAATCGGCTCCCTACCATAAGCTATCTCAAAGTGTTTGGATCTAAATGCTTTATCCTTAACACTAATGGAAATCTGGGCAAGTTTGATGCTAGATCATATGAAGGAATATTCATTGGCTATTCACAAAATAGTAGAGCATATCGCATTTATAATGTACAAAAGATGTGTATTGAAGAATCTATACATGTCAAATTTAATGAATCTAACCATAATATTCCAAAAGAAAGAGAAGAAGATGCAGAAAACTTAGAGACTGTTGCAAATCTAGCCTACCAGATAAAGCAAAACAGCAAGATCATGGAACCAATCCAGCAAGATGAATTAGAAGAGCAGCAGGACCAAGACTCTATCCAACAAGCTGAATACAAAAATCAGGAACATATCCAGCAAGCTTAAATGGATGAACAACAAGACCACAATTCAGAATCTACTGAAGAAGTAATACATGATATTTAACTTCCAAAATCAACAAGATACATCAAAAACCATCCTCCTGAGAACATCATTAGAAATATAAACGACAAAGTTATTACAAGAAGAAAAATACAAAATATGTGTGCTTTCTCAGCATTTCTATCCCAAATTGAACCAAAGAATGCCAAAGAAGCCATACTTGATGAGAATTGGCTTCTAGCTATGTATGTGACGCCCCCAAATCCGGGTACTTGAAACCCGAACTTGGTGCTTCACGATACCATTTCTATTAGCAGAATAATACTAATAATAATAATAATAATAATAATAATAATAATAATAATATAAAAATCAACATAATTTACATATTCATCAGAGTCTGAATCTCAAGTACGTAACCTTTAAATATTCAATATAACCCATGATAGATAATTAATATCATACTTATCTTAATAATATCAAACTAATACATAAACTACCACAAATCTTATTTGGTTAGCTTTCCTTTCCCTTTGTTTCTGCATGAGCTTTCTGGTTCTTCACACTTGGCTGAAAACATTTAAATTAAGTAAGGATGAGCATTTGAGTGCCCAGCAAGTAATAACAATTATATATATAAGCTGAACGAATTTAAATATTTTTTTATACTACCCTTCTACAATGGTTTCAATAGTTGTGAAGTATCTTATAACGATAATAATAACATAACAACCCTCTTTCAAATTTTTGACACTACGTAATGACTATTAATAGGGTTAAATTGACATACTATGAACATTATTTTCATTTTTAAAAAGGTTAAACAGAACTTCATCTGTAAACCGTCATAACTTACGGGCACGGGGATGATCAGCCCGTTGTACCCTGCATTGATCAATACTACATGTAAGAACGAGGGTATCGTTCACTCTGTCCGCCTTGGGCGCATAAACGTTTTCCCGTGTAGGGATGTTCATACTTGTCTGGGTTTCAAATCAAAGGTTTTATCTTGTTCAACAATAATCTATAATTCAACATATATATATATATATATATATATATATATATATATATATATATATATATATACGGGTAATTGACAAAGGTGTATCAACATGTGATTAAATACAATGATTATTCAAGTGGGGACACATGTATAACCATTTATAAAAATTAACGAACAAAATATAAATCTGAATTATCATATACTAACATGTTGATAATCAATGAGCGTATATAATATAAAGTTAATAATCTGTACATTAATAATATAATTTCATAAATATTCTTACTCATGTCCATTGCATAAAGAAAATGCAAAGGTAAGATACTTGCCTGATGCGCTGCTTACAGTTCACAATTAAGTTTTATCGTTTATAGCACGACCTATCATTAATCAGATCATTCGTTCGATTAGAACAATATACTATAACACATAACACTGCTTATTGCAGTCAACACATAACCTAATCACATTATTACCCATGTTTAACAACTATTGAATCACAAATAATCACATATCTAATCAAATTATCTAAGTCAAGATCAATTTCTGAAACATGTCGGTGTACCGACAGCTTTATCGGGTAATTAACGAGTCTAAGACTCTGTCCTGTAACTTAGTATCAGTCATATTATTTTTTAAATGACTTAATATAATTTTAAAACATTTATTATACTTTATCATGAACTTTCAAACATCGGAATCATTATTAAATGATTTAAATACTAATCAATTCTATTTTCATTAATATTTAATTAATATTAAACTATTAATGAAATCATTTCCAAAATATTAAAGTTATTTATAATAACTTAGAATATTTTTAAAGTATTAATATTACCCTTAAATGATTTTTAAAACATTTAAAATCATTCTTAAATAATTATCATTAATATTAAAGTATTAATGCTTTATTTATCCAAATATTAAAAGTCATTAAGTATAACTTAAAATATTTTTAATTCATTTATATCCTTTTTAAATAATTTTTAATTTAATAAAATCATTTTAAAACTATTTATTTAATATAATTATTAAATAAATTTAATATTATTTAGGATTAAATTAATATCATTAACAATAAATTATTAATGAAATTATTCTTTAAATATTAAAAGTTATATTTTATAACTTAAAATATCTTTAAACACTTTATTTACATTTAAAATAATTTTTATAATATTAAAATCATTTTTAAACTGATTTTTTAATATAATTATTAAATAACCTTAATATCATTAATAATAAATAATTAATAAAATTTTGCCTTTAAATATTGAAAGTTATATTTTATAACTTAAAATATTTTTAAATACCTTATTATTATTTAAAATGATTTTTAATATAATAAAATTATTTTTAATTATTTTATTTAATTCATTTAGTAAATAACTTAATTATCATTAATATTAATTTATTAATGAATTTCATCACAAAATATTAAAAGTCATTAAAAATAACTTAAAATATTCTCTTATATCATAATATAATTTTAAATGATTTTTCAAATATTAAAATTATTTTTATCTAATTTATTTAATATTATAATTATATACTAATAATATTTCAAAAATATTAATTATTTATGAAATATACTTAAAATAATTAAAAACTAATTTTCAAAATTTAAAATAATTTTTAATAATTTATTATGTATTTTTAATAATTAAAACTATTTTTTTCTATTTATTTAATTAATTTAATTAATTTTTGGAAAATAAATTACTATATGTCGCTAAAGACCGCCTATAGCGACAGAACCGTCGCTTTAGGTGTTATTCATGTTCTTCATACAAACCCAGAATTCTATGTCAGAAATCGGGCTAGCTACTTTGACCGAGCTTAATGTTCTTTCTAAGTTGTTTCTGTCTAAACTAAAGCTCAGATCTTGTAGTACTCATGGAACACTACAAGACTCAACAAGAAAAATGAACAAATCACATAACAAGAAAGAGATCGAATCGCCCAAAATAGCTGTCAGAGATGTTCTTCATTTTCTAGGTTACCCAGAAATGAATAACAGTTAGACAAGCCATATTTGGGCTTCCACAACTTGCAATCCGTGTAACCTTTTAGTGATATAAAGCTTTCAGGTTGTAGACCACATGTAGTACTATAGTTCTATATCATAAAATACCATTAACATCAACAGAATCAACATTTATGATCCGGTCAAACCATGTCAGTCGACATGTTCATATGTTTTCTGGGTTACCCAGAAAACAGAGAACATGCTCGAGTTGCTTGGTTTGACCGTCCACTACAATCCCCTAGTTTAATTATTAGAAGATTTTAAGGCATAAACATGGAGTTCATATACAAGATTACAACCTAGATGCAACACAAACAACAAACCAACAACAAACTGAAAGATCTAGCCGGTCAAAAGCGTGGTCAGGTCGTTTCTGAGCTGTTTCTGGGTTACCCAGAAACACCTGGTCATGGCCGGTCAACGCATTTTAACCTTAAATATCTTGCAATATATGATCTATACGACCCTGATTCAAGTTCTAGATCCTAGACCACATAACATACTACAAGTATAAACCTTCAAAACACAAAAATCATAAACAAGTTGAGATTTACAACCTCTGACGTTTGATGTCATACCAACATAATAATTTTTTTTCTTCAGATTTTGTAAAATGCTAAATCCGAGCCTCTAGATGGTATGGATCTAACATCTAGCAACCCAGATCATCACTAGACACTACTAACAACATATTCTAACACTTAAACATAACATCTAACAACCGAAATTTGGACATATTTTTTAGTAGGGTTTAATACCTTTCTTTGATAAATTTTGATTTCTAGCTTCTTGATCTGTTACTGGTATGCGTGGGGCTGGTCTTGGGATCTGATCTAGCAAATATTTTCGTGGGTTTTAGAGAGAGAGGCTCAAGGATGTGAGTTTTGTAAAAATAAGTTAACAAATGAGCTTTTTCTCTCTCCTAATCTATTTATATACTTAGATCCAATGCATCTAGGCTTGCAAGGTGGCAATAAGGATAAAGATTGGCTGGTTTTACACACATGGGATAAACACGAGTGATGAGTCATGCAATTCTAGAACAATCCATTTTTAAATAAGGGTAATTTGGACATTTGCATTGTTATTTTAAGGTTATACTTGTCCATGGTGCTTGAATCGAGGTTTTAATCACTAGATTTTAATCCTTAAGGTATCCCAAATAATTTCTAGGGTTTGAACAATTATATTTAAAGTTTAACAAAATTTTAATTAGAACTTACTAATTAAAATTTAGAGTTTTTAAATAATTAGGGTTTTCTAAAAATTTATTTAGGGTTTCTAGAATTTTAATTAGGGTTTACCTAATTAATCACTTAATACACAACATAAAATGTGACGAACGAGAATTTTTGTAAATTAATTTTAATATTTATTGAATTAAATAAATATTTTTCGATGATTTAATTATTGGATTAAATAATTAATTGATGCAATTGTGGTAGATTAATTTAATTATATGCGTTTCATTTATTAAATTAATGTAAAGAATTTTTATTATCAAAGTATGTGATTATGTGAGCTTATTGTATTAAAAGAAATATTTAATAAGCATATTGGTATTTTAATTTAATTATTAATTAGAGATTTATTAAATTGACATTATTTATTTATGAGATAATTAATTATGTGACTATGTGAAATTATGAGAAATTATTATATTTTATTTATATTAAATTAAATAAGATATGAGTTTATTTTATGAATTGGGTGTGACATTTTCAAACTATATGATAAAATGTTTATTAAAATAAAGAGTTTTGGAGCCTAGTTGCTAGCCAAACGTGGCCTTAGAGGAGTTATGGCCAGTTAACCCATTATGGGCAACTGACCATGATGCGCGTCAGTTTGATCTTTTATTTATTCATACGTCTTTTTATTCTTTTCATTTTCATTATTTGTTAAGTCTGGCATAGCATCACAGAGAGAGATTTAGAAATTTTTGAAGGAGAGTGTAAGTTGTGTGAATTAAAGGATTAATTGAGAAGGTTTTAATTCTACTCATTCATACTCTAGGTAATTTTCTCCAAATCCAAATTCTTATTTCACGTCTTTTTAAGTTTTATGATTATGGCTTTCATATATTCTGTTAATCTCTGTGAAGTGAGAAATTGTGTTATGTTATATCAAATCGTGTTTAATTATATATATTGTGTAAACCATAGTATCAGTTTCAGGAAATTACGTAGTATATAATTTTTTCAAAATAAACAGAGTACGTGATATGGCCATATGGCCTTATACGTGATAATTGATGTATTGATTATATATTATCCCTAAATTTTACACCCTTATATTATTGAGCATGTTAATACGAAGAGATCAAGCCTTAAACGAACGGATTCGGTGTTATAACGAATCCGTACGGCTAAATTATGTGTTTTGTTCAAAAACTTCAAGAACATCAAGAACAGTCCAATTTTACATGATTTAAATCTGTGATTATATGTTTTAATGGGTTAAAATCACTTTATAGATTTGTATTATGAATATACATGAACTATAACTTGTGGGTATGTCTAATTTTGAGTAGAAAATAAGAAATTGGGAGAAATTGGCATGTTCTGCGATTTTTCGCGAACAGCCATTTTTGTGTCTGGTATGCCGCGCCGCAGCGCCGCCTACCAGTTCATTTTTCTGCGCCGCAGCGCCACCGTGCCGTAGCGCCATGGCTCGAGCCACAGCGCCACGACGCCGCAGCTCCAAGTGTCCGGCCGCAGCGCCATCGCGCCGCAGCGCGAAGCCTTAGTACAAACGTGGCGCCGCAGCGCCACTCTCTAGAAAATGTCAAAAATGTATTTTTAAAATGTTAAAGGCTAACAAGTGTTAGTGGATTGATGTAATGAACATGTAATCATGTTAGAGGTATTATGAGATGATAAAATAGTTGTTTAACATGTAATAAAATATTATATGTGAATTGAATTATTAAATACATAATTAGTTTGATAATTCATGAAGTATAAATTATGTGACAACGTGATAATTTGACTAAATTTAGTCAATAATTAAAGTAGACAACGAGAATAAGTTTATATTGATTAGTTAATTTATAATTACTGGTATTGTGTATATGAATGGTATGTAGGATTTAATTCAAAGAACGTGCTTAGTTAAAGTGTAATCTACGCATGAGGCAAGTATCCTATCCCTAACTCCATTCTATTGAGCAAGTTTATTTAAACTTAAACGTTACTTTTATGTCGAGCAAGTTTCCCTAACCCTACTTGTCATTATTGATCAAGTTTATTATTTACCTTGAATAAATTATCCTTGTTATTATTCAAGTTCAAGCATGATATTAAAGATTAATTATCTTTCCAAAGCATGATTCAGTTATACAATAATTGTCCTATTGTATACTTTTGAGATTTGTATTCAAATCAAATATCAATTATTGTTGAACCTTATTAGACTAGTGAACCTTATTGATTCAACTAGTCCATAGTTGATGAGCGTTCTAAATTTCAGAACCCTTGATGAATTTATCCAAACCAAACTTTCTTTGGTGCGGACTCGAATGTCAAACTGAGATGAACAACCCTGTATAGGGGATTATTTACGCTTTAGCGCTAAGATATTGTGCACAGTATAGTACTAAGGGCTGATCCCCCTAAGTACGAGAAGAAGGTCCATAGTCTTATGACTGTTAAAGGTTTCAAGTATAATCCTTGATAACCTAGGACATAGTTCAAGGTCTTATGACCCTCAGAATTCTTTTGATTCTTGTTATTTATTCTTGATTCAAAAGTTGAGCTTTTATTCAGATGTCTTTGATTATTCGCATGTTATTATCTTGTTGTTTCATTATTAAACTTGTGGGCATTTGTGCTCACTCTTGCTATATAATAACATTGCAGTTAAGAATGAAAGAAGTGATGAACCTTCGACTAGTAAGGGCAAGGGCAAAGTTAGCAAGTGTTGAAGACTTGTATTTATTTTATTGATGATGATTTATGTTTAAGACTTGAGTTATGATGTTGTTAAGACTTAATTGTTTAGAATTCAGCGCAGATGTTTTAAGGTTAGTTTAAACCTGGGATTGTAATATTATTATTATTCGAATGTTGTAATCCTTTTAAGGAGAAGTTTTATTCTATCTATTGCATGGTTTGCATTTATTATGGGTAGATAGATAGATGATATTTGTACAGTGAACACCAAATCCCGTGGAATCGAAGTACCCGGATTTGGGGGTGTCACATAAAACATATAACACAGTTATATAATTGTCTTAAACTCACAGTTGATTTTTTAATTAGGGTTTCTACTAGTAAAATTAGGGTTTAATCAATTAATAAAAGGGTTTTAAAATTAAACACCATAATTGACCAATCATCATCAATACGTACATACAGTACATATTTATAGCACTGAAAAATTAAAATATAATTAATATTATATTATTATTCTCATATCTTAACAATAATCTAAAAAATTAGGGTATGGATTCCATATCTGATTTATTCTTCATATTTCACCTTAATAATTAAGATAAAATAATTAACTTAATAATCCGTACTAAAATTCATATAATAAAATAATTTTTATAATTATTCAAAAAAATTACTCCATATATTATTTAAATAATATATGAATATATTTTCATGAAAAATAGTTAATAAAAACATTTCCACTATAAAATTAATTATTATAAAAATATACTTTATAAAAATCAATAATTCTAAAATAACTTTATTTGTAAATATTTATGTAACAAATATATTTTTATTTACCGCATAATTTCATATACACATTATCTTATACAAACCCTCATCCTTAAATTAAAAAAAAAATTATACACAAAATTTCTGATTTATTTATATAGAAAATATTGGGTTGTTACATTCACCATCCTTTATAAAGATTCTGTCCCCGGAATCACCGTTTTAAAATATATACATACACGGGTACATAGCCCACATACTCTTCGCAAGTAGATCACGACCAACTTTG
Organism: Panax notoginseng; assembly: GCA_016801055.1. Lineage (NCBI taxonomy): Eukaryota > Viridiplantae > Streptophyta > Magnoliopsida > Apiales > Araliaceae > Panax > Panax notoginseng. Next base: position 74,350,798 of record CM029015.1, on the reverse strand, counting down.
ATCGAACTGATCTTTAACTATTCACATAAAGCTTGTCTTTCTGATTAAACGGGAACTTGATTTCTAAAAGAACTCAAATTCCTCCCTCAAAATTTCTTTAGAAATAATTTACTATATATATGAAAATCATGTATATAAGAAAATAAAAGTTATAAGAATAATACCTGGAGTTCCAGTACCAGCTGCTGCCGTATCCTGGACTGTCATATTGTAGATCCTTGCAGTAGATTTTGTTGGCTTGCTCGATGATGTAGGTCTCGTGATTGCCAAAGTCCCACTGCCAGTGCCAGTGTTCACACTACCTACCTCCACCCTCCTCTTCGGACAATCCTTCACCCTGTGTTCTGTCGATTCGCACAGAAAACATCCAATATTTATCCTAAAATTGGGGCAGTTGGGAGAGATATGGCCCTCATGTAAGACCCCAACTTTTATAAATAAAGATTAATTTTCTATAAATATCATTTTTGAATATTATGGAATTAATTTGATATAATGTTATAGTTGTGGGTAATATTTATAAATTTTGCAAAGTACGCAAGTTGTTATATAATATTCGATTGGTCGGGAATATTCGTTTTAACAAGGAATATTCATACAACGGTACAATCATTGGTGGACTCCACAACGGAATTATTGTCGGATTGAGAAAATGACAAAAATATTTTATTAAAAATAACGGCGGAAGGTTTACCATTGATACTGTTGAACTACTCGGTAGTAAAAGTACAGTAATACGTGTGGTTGCATAGTAGCACACAGTATTGATTATTAATGCTTATGTGAGAAGTCACTCAGTTTGATTCAATTATTGTCAGTTAATAATATGAATTATTTAGCGATAATGAAGTTTTATTTTATTCGTATTATTAACGTAATAAAACAGAAACATCTTTTTATATAAAACAGAATACTTTATTAAAGTTATTCTATAAATAGAATATATTATATTTTATTTAAAAGATTTTTCTTTAAATATGAACCGTCAGATTAAAGTAATCAATCTGGACCGTTCATGGCTTAGTACTATGCATTCTATTTTTCTATAACTAGCAGCTCATTCGTTCATTATTTCTTACGAATTCACTGAACTCTAGAGAGAGAAACTATAGAGAGAGAGAGAAGAAAACTATTCTGCTACTTAACTACTTCCTTATTTAAGTTCTTCTTTAAAACGGTAAGGGGTGTTATTCTTTCTTATTCATGAAGAGGACTGTTGTTATTCCATTTCTTATTATTCTATTGGAATAACCTGTATACGCGGTCTACCCTATACTTGGTGACATTCTTTTTTTATTCTGTTGGAACATCCTGTCTGTGTATTTTACACCGGACCTGGTTCCGTTTTTATTATTATTCTGTTGGAACATCCTGTCTGTGTGTTTTACACTGGACCTGGTTTCGTCTTGTTATTATTCTGTTGGAACATCATGTCTGTGCGTTTACGCCGGACCTGGTTCCATTATTTATTATTCTGTGGGAACACCCTGTCTGTGCGTTTACGCCAGACCTGGTTCCATTATTTATTATTCTGTCAGAATATCCTGTCTGTGCGTTTACGCCGGACCTGGTTCCATTATTTATTATTCTGTTGGAATAACCTGTCTGTGCGGTCTATCGCATGCCGGGTGATTTCTTTTGTTATTTCATTATTTATTATACTCAGTTGGTTAAGTTTTAACTTCTATACTCCATGAAATTAGTGGAATATCCTTGATAATTGCGGTTCATCTATTATCTTTTCATGAAAATATTTTTTTAAGAATTCTTGAATTTTACTCCACAAAGCAGTATCATGTTGACAATTTGGACGTTGTTAATTCTTGGATAAATTAATTCTTGAACTTGTTTTATTGAATTCTTATATCATTGTCATCATCCTCATGTTTATAAAACGTTGAAAGTCATCTATGGCATGTAATACATAGATGCACTTGGTATGATTATAACCAGGGATTATTCGGTGTAATCATGACCGTAATGTTACAAATGATGTGGTAAAAGTCTTCATTGGCCGTAGTGCATTGATGGACAGTTGTTGGCATGATCATGACCATTAATAAATACACGAATATCCTTGGGCGTAGTGCAGGGGTGATTCGATGATGTGGATTATTTTATTAAGCTGAGTCCCAGCGATAATAGTGTTGAAAAACCTTTTAAATCATAAAAGATAGTAGATTTTATTCTCTACTTGACTCTTTTAATGGATTGCTTGTTCCGCTGCAGTTAAACTTGATGTTCGTTATATTTTATCAGTTTAACACTGTTGAAGGCTAATGATAATTTATTCTGCATTATCTTAGTCATAATATTTCTTACTGGGCTAGTTGAGCTCACCCTTTCTTTCACTGTTCTCTTCAGGAAATAAAAATATAGCGGGGACGAGTCGGGGAACGGAGTAATGGACCAAATGATAGTATTAGTAGTGCTCACTATTCTATTAAATAGTGTGACAATAATTGTAATGAGGACTCCTTTTGAGTTTGTATAGTCTCTAGTAGACAATAATTGTATTCAAACTCACAGTTATGTTTTGTCGTATTGTACACGACAGTTGTATTAGTAAGTTGTATTTGTATTCTGTACCATGTATCTGACGACCCAAGATGGGTGATGTATACCTAATTTTGGGGGCGTCACAGTTGGTATCAGAGCTTAGGGATATGATCCCTGGCTAAGATGTGAGAATAGAACTAGGAGGGGAGAGACGGAGAATTCCTTCGCTAGTATGACCTACCTAAGTTTATTTTCATGGTATTTAATTAGTCGGTCATAATGTAAGGATAATATATGACATATCAATTAACTTTTATTTTGTGGCAGTATCTGAAAATGACATCTGAGAATATTGAGAATAACAATGGAGCACAGACGACTGTTGATTCACCACATATCAATAATCAGGATAATGTGCATCAGGAATGTGACAATCCTCATGCAAACAACAACACTGACCAGATTATGAATGATGGAATGTTCAAAAGCTTTATGCAGTTCATGCAACAGTAGGCGAGAGCGGCTCCTGTCCAAAATATAGGTGGAAACACTAAAAACTCTCGGACGGTCACCGCTAAACAGTTCAAGGAGCTAGGACCACCGGAAGTTAAGGGAGAGCCAAAACAACTTATAGCGAAAACATGGAAAAAGCAGATCACCAAGATATTTAATGTCTTGGGATGCTCCGAGGAGCAAAAGGTTCCCTTTGCCGCCTTTATCGATTAAGCGTACTCAACCTGCCACACTGAAGATGTCTTGGGAGAAGTTCCAAGAGCTGTTCAATGACAAATACTTTCCCGAAAGTGTTTGTCACATGAAGGAGGTGGAGTTCATCAAATTGGAGCAGAATAATATGACCGTATCGCAGTATGTGACTAAATTTGCCGAGTTGTCCCGGTTTGCGTCCCACTTGGTGGATAATGAAGAGCGAATGACGCGAATATTTTTGCGAGGTTTGAAACCTGAGATACGTCAACATCTTATTTCTCATAAACTGTGTTTATATTCAGATGTTGTGAATAGGGCTAAGTTAGTGGAGCGCGATGACGAGTCAACGAAACCAAAAGAGAGCAGTCGGCAAAATGATAATACCAGTGAGAGCAGTAATCGAAGCGGTGACAACAAGCGTGGAGGGAATCAACAGGCCAAAAATGGTAACCACTTCGGTGGTAATCAGGGCCAAAATAATAAGAATGGTTATTTCAAGAAGAGGAGATTCAACAATGATGGAAAGACGTCAGCACCAGCACCCGTTATTAAGGAAGGAGAACGACCACCTATCATATATTTCAAATACGGAGGGGAAGGGCACATCAGTCCAAACTGCGCGATGCCGTATAAAGCATGTTATAATTGTGGAAGAGAAGGTCATTTAGCTTAATTTTGTCATTTACCAAAAACAAGTTCAGCCAAGATGGAGACACCAAAGGCCATCCCAGAAAAGTCAAAACCGGTAGTGCAAGGGAGAGCGTTTGTTGTGACCTCCCAGAAAACAAGGAACCCGAATGAGGTCATCACGGGTAAGCTTATCATAAACTCTAATGAAGTCTATACTTTATTTGATACCGGTTCTACCCATTCTTTTATTTCTCCTACTTGCGCTCATCGATTAAATTTGACTCCGGAGAAATTAGACTTTGACTTATCTGTTAAAACTCCATTGGGAGAAACCTTCATTACATCCACGGTTTATAAGTCTTGTTTGGTTCAAGTTGGTACCCACACATTACCTGTCGATCTTATTTCATTAAAAATACTTGCATTTGACGTGATTCTAGGGATTGATTGGTTAACTACTCATCATGCAAAAATTGATTGTTTTTGTAAGGTTGTTAGCTTTCATATTCCTAATCGACCTATTATGCGAATTCAAGTAATCAAACCATTAAAATCGATCGCTGTCATCTCAAGCCATAAAGCTATTCGTTTATTAAAAAACGGATGTCAAGCTTTCTTAGCTCATGTCACGGATCTAAACAAAAATACGTCAGTTTTGAATGATATTTCTATTGTTAATAAATTTCCTGACGTATTCCCTGAAGAACTTTCTGGCCTACCCAGAGCGTGAAATTGAATTTTGTATCGACCTTGAACCCGGTACAAAACTCATTTCCAAAGCCCCATATCGAACGGCTCCTATTGAACTTCAGGAGTTAAAGATCCAACTGTAGGAATTGTTAGACATTGACTTTATTCGTTTTAGTACTTCTCCTTGGGGTGCTCCTGTTCTATTCGTGAAGAAGAAAGATGGAAGTATGCGACTTTGTATTAATTATCGGGAGTTGAATTATGTCACCATCAAAAATAGGTACCCATTTCCACGTATTGATGACCTGTTTGACCAGTTGCAAGGAGCACAATTCTTTTCAAAGATCGATCTTCGTTATGGATATCATCAGCTAAAGGTTAGAACTGAGGATATTCCAAAGAAGGCTTTCAAAACTCGGTACAGGCATTATGAATTCCTAGTCATGTCCTTTGGATTGACTAATGCTCATGCTGCCTTCATGGATATGATGAACCTGGTATTCAAGGAATATTTGGATCACTTTGTTGTCGTCTTTATTGATGACATCCTTATTTATTCCAAAAGCCGTGAAGATCATGAGAAACACTTGAGGTTGGTACTCCAAAAGCTTCGTGAATATAAGCTTTATGCCAAGTTGAAGAAATGCGAGTTCTGGCTGGAGGAGGTAGCATTCCTTGGGCACGTAGTATCAAGTCGTGGAATATCGGTTGACCCGGCAAAGATTGAAGATATTCAAAGCTGGGAGCAACCTAAATTAGTGACCGAAGTACGTAGCTTTCTTGGTTTAGCTAGTTATTATCGGAGATTCGTGGAAAGATTTTCTCGAATTGCTACTCCATTAACTAAGCTGACTCGGAAAGATACAAAGTTTGGTTGGAGCGAAGAATTTGAGAAGAGTTTTCAAGAACTCAAGAGGAGACTTATTTTAGCACCTGTTCTAATAATACCATCTGGCTCGGAGGGATTTGTCATCTACAGTGATGCTTCGAGCAAAGGGTTGGGATGCATTCTCATGCAACATGGAAAGGTCATAGCCTATGAATCAAGACAACTCAAGGAATATGAGAGAAATTATCCTACTCACGATCTAGAGTTGGCAGCTGTTGTCTTTGCACTTAAAATTTGGAGGCATTACTTGTATGGGGAGAAGGTGGAGATCTTTACGGATCATAAAAGTCTCAAATATTTCTTCACTCAAAAGGAACTCAACATGCGACAACGACGTTGGCTTGAACTGTTGAAAGATTATGATCATACCATTCAATACCATCCTAGAAAAGTGAACGTGGTAGCTGACGCATTGAGTAGAAAATCATATGCAAGTACGAGTGCGATATTGTCAACACAAAGGCCCATTTTGTGTGACTTGCAAAGGATGGAGACAGAGTTAAAGACTCCAGAGACCCATGTGATGATGGCGAATATACTAGTAGAACCAACTTTAATCGATAAAGTTAATGCTGCTCAAGCTACAGACCTGGAGCTGATGCGTATGAGGAAGAAAGTGTAAGAAGGTGCTATGCCGGAAGCAAGTATCGACGAAGAAGGAATACTTCGAGTCAACTCCAGACTTTGTGTTCCTAACAACCCTGATTTAAAGTATAAAATCATGATAGAGGCGCACAACACACCGTTTGCAATCCATCCTGGAAGTACCAAAATGTATCATGATCTTCGTCATACATTTTGGTGGAGCAATATGAAGAGAGAGATAGCGCTGTTTATCTCAAGGTGTCTAACTTATCAACGAGTCAAAGTAGAGCATCAAATACCAAAAGGTCCATTGCAACCACTTGAAATTCCAGAATGGAAGTGGGAGCACATTACCATGGATTTCGTTATCGGTCTTCCTAAGGTTTCTCAAGGTATAGATGCGATTTGGGTCATTGTTGATAAATTGACCAAGTCTGCTCATTTTTTATCGATACGAGAAACTTATACACTTGAACATCTTGCTCGTATGTACATAAACGAGATTGTAAGACTGCATGGTATGCCATTATCCATAGTTTTTGATCGAGACCCAATATTCACTTCACGATTTTAGGTTAGTTTACAAAAAGCTATGGGCACGGATTTACGATATAGTTCGGCATATCATCCTCAGACGGACGAACAATCAGAGAGGACAATTCAAACTCTAGAAGATTTATTAAGACTCTGTGTCCTTGAATTTTAGAGAAGTTGGGACAAGTTTTTACCATTGGTGGAGTTTTTCTACAACAACAGTTATCAAGCAAGTATTGACATGGCTCCATTCGAAGCATTGTATGGAAGAAAATGTCATTCTCCAGTATGCTGGGATGAGGTGGGTGAAGTAACGTTGTTGGGACCGAAGTTGGTACGTATGACTACAGAAAAGATTCAAACGATCCGACAACGTATAAAAACCTCACAAGATCGACAAAAGAGTTATGCTGATCTTCATCGAAAGGACGTGGAATTTGATATAGGAGATCATGTGTTCTTACGTGTTGCTCCATGGAAAGGAGTTACGAGATTTGGAAAGAGTAAAAAGCTCAATCCTTGATTCATCGGTCCATTTTTAATCCTCGATCGAGTAAGAACTGTGGCTTATAGACTCGCTTTACCGCCAAGTATGTCTCGTGTTCATAACATTTTTCACATATCTATGTTACGTAAATATATGGAAGACCCGAACCACATTATTGAGTTAGAACCGGACGAAATAGCAGAAGATTTAACGTATGAAGAAGTTCCTGTTCAAATCTTGAATAAGAAGGAACATATTCTACGCTCCAAGGTTATACCTCAAGTCAAAGTTTTGTGGAAAAACCACGATGTTGAAGAAATGACTTGGGAGTTAGAATTTGAAAAGAAATCAATGTATCCTTACCTCTTCGACATACCAGGTATGTACCCTAATTTCGAGGGCGAAATTTCATAAGAAGGGGAGGTTGTAAGACCCCAACTTTTATAAATAAAGATTAATTTTCTATAAATATCATTTTTGAATATTATGGAGTTAATTTGATATAATGTTATAGTTGTGGGTAATATTTATAAATTTTGCAAAGGACGCAAGTTGTTATATAATATTAAATTGGTCGGGAAATATTCGTTTTAACAGGGAATATTCGTACAACGGCACAATCATTGGTGGACCCCACAACGGAATTATTGTCGGATTGAGAAAATGACAAAAATATTTTATTAAAAATAACGGCGAAAGTTTTGCCATTGATACTGTTGAACTACTCGGTAGTAAAAGTACAGTAATATGTGTGGTTGCATAGTAGCACACGGTATTGATTATTAATGTTTATGTGAGAAGTCACTCAGTTTGATTCAATTATTGTCAGTTAATAATATGAATTATTTAGCGATAATGAAGTTTGTTTTATTCGTATTATTAACGTAATAAAACAGAAACATCTTTTTATATAAAACAGAATACTTTATTAAAGTTATTCTATAAATAGAATATATTATATTTTATTTAAAAGATTTTTCTTTAAATATGGACCGTCAGATTAAAGTAATCAATCTGGACCGTTCATGGATTAGTTATTATGCATTCCATTTTTCTATAAATAGCAGCTCATTTCTTCATTATTTCTTACGAATTTACTGAACTCTAGAGAGAGAAACTATAGAGAGAAACAATATAAGGAGAGAGAAGAAAAATATTCTGCTACTTAACTACTTTCTTATTTCAGTTCTTCTTTAAAACGGTAAGGGGTGTTATTCTTTCTAATTCATGAAGAGAACTGTTTTTATTCCATTTCTTATTATTTTGTTGGAATAACCTGTATACGCGGTCTACCCTATACTTGGTGACATTCTTCTGTTATTCTATTGGAACATCTTGTCTGTGTGTTTTACACCGAACCTGGTTCCGTTTTTATTATTATTTTGTTGGAACATCCTGTCTGTGTGTTTTACACCGGACCTGGTTCTGTCTTGTTATTATTCTGTTGGAACATCCTGTCTGTGCGTTTACGCCGGACCTGGTTCCGTCTTGTTATTATTATGTGGGAACATCCTGTCTGTGCGTTTACGCCGGACCTGGTTCCATTATTTATTATTCTGTCGGAATATCCTGTCTGTGCGTTTACGCCGGACCTGGTTCCATTATTTATTATTCTGTCGAAATATCCTGTCTGTGCGGTGTATCGCATGCCGAGTGATTTCTTTTGTTATTCCATTATTTATTATACTCAGTTGGTTAAGTTTTAACTTCTATACTCCATGAAATTAGTGGAATATCCTTGATAATTGCGGTTCATCTAGTATCTTTTCATGAAAATATTTTTCTAAGTATTCTTGAATTTTACTCCACAAAGCAGTATCATGTTGACAATTTAGACGTTGTTAATTCTTGGATAAATTAATTCTTGAACTTGTTTTATTGAATTCTTATATCATTGTCATCATCCTCATATTTATAAAATGTTAAAAGTCATCTATGGCATGTAATGCATAGATGGACTTGGTATGATTATAACCAGGGATTATTCGGTGTAATCATGACCGTAATGTTACAAATAATGTGGTAAAAGTCTTTATTGGCCGTAGTGCATTGATGGACAGTTGTTGGCATGATCATGACCATTAATAAATACACGAATATCCTTGGTCGTAGTGCAGGGGTGATTCGATGATGTGGATTATTTTTTTAAGCTGAGTCCCAGTGATAACAGTGTTGAAAAACCTTTTAAATCATAGAAGATAGTAGATTTTATTCTCTACTTGACTCTTTTAATGGATTACTTGTTCCGCTGCAGTTAAACTTGATGTTCGTTATATTTTATCAGTTTAACACTGTTGAAGGCTAATGATAATTTATTCTGCATTATCTTAGTCATAATATTTCTTAGTGGGCTAGTTGAGCTCACCCTTTCTTTCACTGTTCTCTTCAGGAAATGAAAATATAGCGGGGACGAGTCGGAGAACGGAGTAATGGACCAAATGATAGTATTAGTAGTCCTCACTATTCTATTAAATAGTATGACAATAATTGTAATGAGGACTCCTTTTGAGTTTGTATAGTCTCTAGTAGACAATAATTGTATTCAAACTCACAGTTATGTTTTGTCGTATTGTACACGACAGTTGTATTAGTAAGTTGTATTTGTATTCTGTACCATGTATCTGACGACCCAAGATGGGTGATGTATACCTAATTTTGGGGGCGTAACACCTCCTGCCCGCACTAGTAGCACACGAACTTTCCCTTTAAACATTCTCTAAAGTGGTTCTTTTCACATGTCTTACACGGCACAGTCTGTTTCTTCATACCTTCTTGCTTCACCTGTACAATTCCAAAACTGCTCACCTTCCTCTTGCTACTATCACCCCTATTCCCACTATTAATTCCTACCTTCCCAGCTCCTTCGGTCATACCCTTATTCTTTCTCTCCTTGTTGTATAGGCTCATGGCCTCACTTCCTTCCTCAGCTATGATCGCCTTCTCCATGAGTGCTACAAATGTTGGGATCTGCAACACTGCCACCTTGTTGTAGAGCCAGTGTTTTAATCCCAGTTCAAACCTTCTAGCTTTCCTAGCCTCCGTATCGACTGGATGCGGGGTAAACCTAGCTAACTCATTGAATTTCGCGGCGTATTCTGACACCGTCATGTTTTCCTTCTTTAATTCTAAAAAATTTACCTCCATCCTAGCCTGCATACTAGGGGAAAAAAAGTTTTCGAAAAATAATGTTTTAAATCTATCCGATGTGACTATACCTTCTCCTGCCCTCGTCTGATTCGCTTCCCACCAAAAATTTGCCTCACCCTTCATCATGTAGGTGGCAAAAGCAGTCTTTTGCCCCTCAGCTACCCTAGCTATTACGAACGCCTTCTCAATCTCCTTAACCCAAGTTTGGGCTTCAACAGGGTCAGTGGTACCTTTGAATTCCGGCGGTCCCACATCTTTGAAATCTTTAAAGTTTGCCAAGCGGTTGTTTGGCTGGTTCCCTGCGGCTGAAATTCCTTGTTGCATAGCCTGAGCTATCATGTTCGCAAAGTTCTGCATCGGATCTGCTGCTTGTTGCCCTTCAACGTTGTTGACGTAACATTCTAAACCTTATCATATAAGTTTAATATTTCGAACTTGTTTCATTACTCAAACATAGATTCATATTCATTTAACGAATATTTACATAACATAGCACATACTGCTTTTAACATCATTCATCCCTTAGTGACTACAAAAGTCGGGATTTACAACTTGATCATTACAAAAGTTTTAGAATATATCCTTACACATACATACTAATCACACATATTACATTAAACACACCTATATCACCGAACCTAGACTACCTATTAGCTATGCCTTTTTCCTTGGACAACTTTTCGCCTGATGACCTTCTATCCCACAGATAAAACATGCTCCTGGTTTGTAGTCAGGACAATACAGAGTAGTATGTCCTTTATTATCGTAAAGATAACATATTCTTCTCCCTTTCTTCTTATCAGGTTTTCCTATGTCATGGTCTTCTATCTTTCTTTTCCCCTTATTGTTTGGAGCTGCACACGATGTGTTGCTTGTGGCTCCCAACTGATCAATTTAGATTTCAAGCTTATCTTGTTCTTCCATTGTTTCTATTAACGCCTGACGCAATTGACTATTTAGCAGGTTTTCTATTTCCCATAGCCTCTCCAGAGAAGAAACCTTGTTCCTCAGATCATGCACCTCCGTTGATGCTTGATCAGCTTCAACTTTAGTGTCCGAATCACTATTTGTCAACTCCACCATCTCCGGATCTGGTACTACGTTTTCTACAATAACCACATCGTCTGAGTTGTTTTCATTGTGAGCCTCCATTTCAGCTATTGGCATCGATATCAGCTCGGGTGTATGGGTTTGATCCTTCTTCATGCTATAAGCATATAACAAGCCTTTTCCACCCGACATCTACACACATAAATTATCTTGATTAGCATATAGTATATACACACAGCAAATAATAGTTCTATATAAGTTATCTTTTATTTTGTTTGACGATAAATTTATTCAATTCATCTCCTTTTTAAACTCTATATGAGTTATTTATATTTTCAACGTTTCCCTCTGTTCTAAGGTTATAGCCTAAGGTCTAGCCCACCTAAGGTTTTTAACCCTAAGCTCTGATACCATTCTATGACACCCTCAAATCTGGGTACTTGAAACCCGAACTTGGTGCTTCACGATACCATTTCTATGAGCGAAATAATACTAATAATAATAACAATAATATAAAAATCAACTTAATTTACATATTCATCAAAGTCTGAATCCCAAGTACGTAACCTTTAAATATTCATTACAACCCATGATAGATAATTAATATCATACTTGTCTTAATAATATCAAACTAATACATAAACTACCACAAATCTTATTTGGTTAGCTTTCCTTTCCCTTTGTTTCTGCATGAGATTTTGGTTCTTCACACTTGGATGAAAACATTTAAATTAAGCAAGGATGAGCATTTGAGTGCCCAACAAGTAATAATAATTATATATATAAGCTGAAAAAATTTAAATATTTTCTTTATACTACCCTTCTACAACGGTTTCAATAGTTGTGAAATATCTTATACCGACAATAATAACATAACAACCCTCTTTCAAATTTTTGAAACTACGTAATGACTATAAATAGGGTTAAATTGACATACTATCAACATTGTTTTTATTTTCGAAAAGGTTAAATAGAACTTCATCTGTAAACCATCATAACTTACGGGCACGGGGGGTGATCAGCCCATTGTACCCTGCATTGATCAATACTACATGCAAGAACGAAGGTATCGTTCACTCTGTCCGCCTTGGGCGCATAAACGTTTTCCCGTGTAGGGATGTTCATACTTGTCTAGGTTTCAAATCAAAGGTTTTATCTTGTTCAACAATAATCTATAATTCAACATATATATATATATATATATATATATATATATATATATATATATATATATATATATACGGGTAATTGACAAAAGTGTATCAACATTTGATTAAATAGAATGATTATCCAAGTGGGGACACTTGTATAACCATTTATAGAAATTAACGTACAAAATATAAATCTGAATTATCATATACTAACATGTTGATAATCAATGAGCGTATATAATATAAAGTTAATAATCTGTACATTAATAATATAATTTCATAAATATTCGTACTCATGTTGTAAAGCCCCCAAATCCGGGTACTTGAAACCCGAACTCGGTGCTTCACGATACCATTTCTATGAGCGGAATAATACTAATAATATAAAAGTCAAACTTAATTTACATAATTATCAGAGTCTGAATCCCAAGTACGTAACATTTAAACATTCGTTACAACCCATGATAGATAATATATAACATTGTCTTAATAATAATATCAAACTATTACATAACTACCACAAATCTTATTTGGTTAGCTTTCCTTTTCCTTTGTTTCTGCATGAGCTTTCTGGTTCTTTACACTTAGCTGAAAACATTTAAATTAAGCAAGGATGCACATTTGAGTGCCCAGCAAGTAATAATAATTATATATATAAGCTTAAAGAATTTAAATTTTTTCTTTATACTACCATTCTACAACGATTCAATAGTTGTGAAGTAATCTGTACCAATGATAATAATATATCAATTCTATACCACATTTTTGAAACTACGTACTGACTATAAATAAGGTTAATATGACATACTATGAACATTACTGTCATTTTTGAAAAGGTTAAACAGAACTTCATCTGTAAACCGTCATAACTTACGGGCACGGGGGGTGATCAGCCCGTTGTACCCTGCATTGATCAATACTACATGCAAGAACGAGGGTATCGTTCACTCTGTCCGGCTTGGGCGCATAAAAGTGTTCCTTTGTAGAGATGTTCATACTTGTCTGGGTTCCAAATCAAATGTTTTATCTTGTTTCAACAATAATCTATAATTTAACATATATATATATATATATATACACGGGTAATTGACAAAGGTATATTAACATATGATTAAATACAATGATTATCCAAGTGGGGACACTTGTATAACCATTTACAGAAATTAACGAACATAATATATATATCTGAATTACCATATACTAACATGTTGATAATTAATGAGCGTATATAATATAAGGTTAATAATTTATACAGTAATAATATAATTCATAAATATTCTTACTCATGTTCATTGGATAAAGAAAATGCAAAGGTAAGATAATTGCCTGATGCGCTGCTTATAGTTCGTAACTTAGTTCTATCTTGTATATCACGACCTATCATTAATCAGATCATTCGTTCGATTAGAACAATATATCTCAACACATAATACTGCTTATTGCAGTCAGCACATATCCTAATCACATTATCACATACGTTTAACAACCATTGAATCGCAAATAAGCACATAACTAATCAAATTATCTAAGTCCATATCAATTTTTGAAACATGTCGGTGTACCGACGGCTTTATCGGATAATTATCAAGTCTAAGACTCTGTCCTGTAACTTAGTATTAGTCATATTATTTTTAAATGACTTTTAATAATTTTAAAATATTTATTATGATTTATCATGAATTTTTAAACATCGGAATCATTTTTAAATGATTTAAATATTAAACAATTATAGTATCATTAATATTTAATTAATATTAAACTATTAATGAAACCATTGTCAAAATATTAAAGTTATTTATAATAACTCAAAATATTTTTAAAACATTAATATTACCCTTAAATGATTTTTACAACATTTAAAATCATTTTTAAATAATTATCATTAATATTAAAGTATTAATATTTTATTTATCAAAATATTAAAAGTCATTAAGTATAATTTAAAATATTTTTAATTCATTTATATCCTTCTTAAATGATTTTTAAATTAATAAAATCATTTTTGAACTATTTATTTAATATAATTATTAAATAAATTTAATATTATTTAATAATTAGTTAATAATCATTAATATTAATTATTAATAAAATTATCCTTTAAATATTAAAAGTTATATTTTATAACTTAAAATATCTTTAAACACTTTATTTTCATTTAAAATAATTTTTCTAATATTAAAAATCATTTTTAAACTAATTTAATTAATAATATTATTAAATAACCTTAATATCATTAATAATAATTAATTAATGAAATTTGCCTTAAAATATTAAAAGTTATATTTTATAACTTAAAATATTTTTAAATAACTTATTATCATTTAAAATAATTTTTAATATAATAAAATAATTTTTAATTAATTTATTTAATGCATTTAATAAATAAATTAATTATCAATAATATTTAAATAATTACTAATATTTATGAAAAATATTTCAAATTATTAATATTTAATTTTTATAACTTAAAAATTATTTTTAAAATTATTTTTGTAATTTTCGGAAATTAATTACTATTTTTAAATAATTTTCGGAATTCTAAATAATTAATTTTAATAAAAGTGTCACTAAAGACTGCCTATAGCGACAGAACCGTCGCTATAGGTGTTCTTCGTGTTCTTGGCCAAACCCAGAAAATGCATGGCAGTGAACGAGTCGGCAGGTTTGACCAATTATAACTTAGTGTGTGCTGTATTTTCTGGGCATGATGTTAGTCAGAGCTTGTAGTGCTAGTGTAGGACTACAAGATCCAACAACAAACATAACCAAACATTGCATAACCCAAGAGATCTGAGCCTTTAAAATGGCTGCCAGACCTGTTCTTCATTTCTGGATTTCCCAGAAATGAAGAACAGTTCGTGAGGCCTAGTTTGGGCTTTCACAACTTGTTGTTCTTGTGCTCGTTTTGTGATTTATAAACTTCAGTGACTAACCAACATGTTACTAAGGAGATATATTACCAAACATCATCAAAATAACAACGGATCAAGATGATATGCATCGGTCAAACCATGTCAGAGATCAACCTCACAAGTTTTCTGGGTTGCCCAAAAAACAGAATTTGTGATCTTTTTGGCTGGTTTGACCGTCCCAGATGATCTAATGACATTAGCTTAAATTACACATACCAAACTACCAGATAGACACAACAAACAAATCAAAACAACTATTAACAGAAAGATCTGGACGATTGAAAAAGTTGTCAAACCCCGGTTCAAGGTTTCTAGGCTGCCCAGAAATTGTCCAGTCAATGCTGGTCAACGTGGTTTGACCACAAATATCTTACAATCTGTTACTGATTTAGGCCTGATTCTTGCTCCAGATTAAAGAGTACATAACATACTACAACTATAAACTTTCACAACACAAAAATATTTAAAGATCACAGAGATACAAGGCTTGACATTTGCTTGTCAGACTTTCTGGGCAAATTCTGGGTTTAAAAAATAGCCGGTCAATGTCGGTCAACCCACTTTGACCTTAAATAACTTTTAATCTACAACAGATATGACTTTGATTCTTTTTGCAGATTAAAGACAACATTGCAGGCTACTCCTAACAACTTAAAAAAAGCACAAAACATAATCGAGCAAGGATCTGTGGCCTCTGACATTCGTTGTCAGACCACAGAACCAAGTTTTTCCAGATTTCTAAGAACTTTAAATCTGAGCTTCTAGATGTTATGGATCTAACATCTAGCAACTCAGATCATCCTTAGACACTATAACCAACATGTTTTAACAAAAATTTCGAACAGCAAACAACAAAAAATTGGGCAGATTCAAGGTTAGTGTTTTATACCTTCTATGCTTAATTTCTAATTTCTAGCTTCTGATTTGTTTATGATGAACGCGAGGCTGTGTTTTACAACTGATTTGTTTGCTAAAATCGTTGGTTTTAGTATCAGAGATAATTGGTTAAGTGTTGGACAAAAATTTAGTGAACAAATGCATTTTCTCTCTCCTTCAATCCTTAAATAGACAAATATGATACATGTATTGGCTGAGATAGAGTTGTTTGCTGGCAAAAAATAAGTCAAGAGTGGTTAGGGTTAGTAAGAGTTGGTTAACAACTCAACCTATTGTCAAAACCTACAGATATTAGCCTCTTTAATGCACAAAAGGGCAAAATAGTCTTTAGGCTTGCAATTTTAATGGCATAATTGTAATCTTGCCCAAACCCTTAGGGTTTGACCCTTAGCTTTAACCCTAAGGTTTAACACAAAGTATTTTTAGGATTTAGCAACAAGGGTTTGTACAAAAACTAAAATAATTTTAGTTTCTAAAATTTGAAAATTAAGATTTGTTAATTAGATTATGTGAGTAATTATATTATATATGAACATTAGGGTTTAACATTACTAATCATAATTAACCATGCTAAAATGGCAATTAGGGTTTAGGGTTTTAATAATTAAGGTTTCCAAAATACAATTAGGGTTTTATAAATATCAAATTAGGGTTTCTAGAAATTTATATTTTCATTTGTCAAATAGGGTTTACCTAATTAATCACAATATCATATAACCCAGTTATATAGTAATATTAAACTCACAATTGAGTTTCAAATTAGGGTTTATCACAGTAAAACTAGATTTTTTTTAAATACTACACCCTAAATAACCGATCATTATCAGTCCACATACATACAGTACATATTTATAGCACTGAAAAATCAAAATATAATTAATATTATACTCTTATTCTCATTCCTTGATCAAAATTCAAAATTCGGGTTTGGATTCCATATCTGATTTATCTGTCATATTTAACCTTAATAATTAAGGTAAAATAATTAACTTAATAACGTGTACCAAAATTCATATAATAAAATAATTATTATATTTATTCTAAAAATCACTCCATATATTATTTAAATAATATATGATTATATTTTTATGAAAAATAGTTAATAAAACATTTCTACTATAAATTAATTATTATAGGAATATACTTTATAAAAATCAATAATTCTAAAATAAAATTACTTATAAATATTTATGTAATAAATATATTTTTGTTTACCACATAATTACATATACACATTATCTTGTACAAATCCTCATCCTTAAAATAAAAAAAATAATTTATACGCAAAATTTCTTATAAACTAATTTACTAAAAATAGGAAAATCATGTATAATAAAATAAAAGTTATACAAATAATACCTGGAGTTGCATTGCCAGCTGCTGTCATATCCTGGACTGTCATGTTGTAAACCCTCGCAGTTGATTTTGTTGGCTTGCTTGACGAAGTCGGTCAGGTGATTGCTAAAGTCCCGCTGCCTGTGCCAGTGTTCACACTACCTGCCTCCACCCTCCTCTTCGTACAATCTTTCACCCTGTGCTCTATCGATCCGCATAGAAAACATCCACTATTCATCCTACGGTTGGGACAGTTGGGAGAGATATGGCCCTCCTGTCCACACTTGTAGCACACGAACTTCCCCTTCAAACATTCTCCTAAGTGGTTCTTTCCATAAGTCTTGCACTGCACCGCTGGCTTCTTTACACTTTCTTGCTTTATCTGTACACTTCCAAAACTGCTCCCCTTCCTCTTGCTACTACCACCCCTATCCCCACTATTAATTTCCACTTTCCCAGCTCCTTCTACCTTGCCTTTGTTCTTTCTCTCCTTGTTGTATAGGCTCATGGCCTCACTTCTCTCCTCAGCTATGATCGCCTTCTCCATGAGTGCTACAAATGTAGGAATCTACAACACCGCCACCTTGTTGTAGAGCCAGGGTTTTAATCCCAGCTCAAACCTCCTTGCATTTCTTGCCTCCCGTATCAACTTGATGCTACGGGGCAAACCTAGCTAACTCATTGAATTTCGCGGCGTATTTTGACACCGTCATATTTTCCTGTTTCAATTCTAAAAATTTCACCTCCATCCTAGCCTGCATACTAGGGGAAAAATAATTCTCGAAAAATAAAGTTTTAAATCTATCCCATGTAACTAAACCTTCTCCTGCCCTTGCCTGATTTGCTTCCCACCAAAAGTTTGCCTCACCCTTCATCATGTAAGTGGCAAAAACAGTCTTCTGCCCTTCATCTACCCTAGCTACCACAAACACCTTTTCAATCTCCTTGACCAAAGTTTGGGCTTCAACTGGGTCAGTTGTACCCTTGAATTCTGGCAGTCCTACAGCCTTAAAGTCTTTGAAGTTCGCTAAGCGGTTGTCCGGCTGATTCCCAGCGACTGGTATTCCTTGTTGCATAGCTTGTGCTACCATGTTGGCAAAGTGCTGCATTGGGTCGGCTTGTTGTTGTCCCTCAACATTGTTGACAGATTCTTCTGCCCTTTGATTGCGAGTTCGACGTCTTGGCGGCATTATCTGATTAAATAAAATCATACATTTAACTTACATTCTAAACTTTATCATATAAGTTTAATATTTTAAACTTGTTTCATTTCTCAAACATAGATTCATATTTATTTAACAAATATTTTACATAGCATAGCACATAATGCTTTAAATATCATTCATCCCTTTGTGACTACAAAAGTCGGGATTTACAGTCTTGACCAACACAAAAGTTCAGAATGTTACACTACACATACATACTCATCATACCTATTACATTAAACATGTCTACACCACAGAACCTATACTACATATTTATTACACCTTTTTCTTGAACAACCTTTCGCTTGATGACCTTCTATCCCACAGATAAAATATGCTCCTGGTTTATAGTCAGGACAATACAGAGTAGTATGTCCTTCATAACCGCAAAGGTAACAAATTTTTTTCCCTTTCTTCTTATCATATTTTCCTAAGTCATGATCTTCTATCTTTCTTTTCCCCTTATTGCTCGGAGTTGCACACGAAGAGTTGCTTGTGGCTTCTATCTGATCAATTTGAATTTTAAGCTTATCTTGTTCTTCCATTGTTTCTATTAACGCCTGACGCAACTGACAGTTCAACAACTTTTCTATTTCCCACAGCCTTTTCAGAGAAGAAACCTTGTTCCTCAGATCCTGCACCTCCGTTGATGTTTGGTCAGCTTCAACTTTAGTGTCCGAATCACTATCTATCAACTCCACCATCTCTGGATCTTGTACGACATTTTCTACGATAACCACATCGTCTGAGTTATTTTCATCGTGAGCCTCTATTTCAGCTATTGGCTTTGATATCAGCTCGGGTGTATGGGTTTGATTCTTCTTCATGCTATGTGCATATCACAAGCCATTTCCACCAGACATCTACACACATAAATTATCCTGATTAGCATATAGTATATACACACAGCAAATAAGAGTTTTATATAAGTTATCTTTTATGTTGTTTGACGATGAATTTAGTCAATTCATCTCTTGTTAAACTCTATATGAGTTATTTATATTTTCAATGTTTCTCTCTTTTCTAAGGTTATAGCCTAAGGTCTAACCCACCTAAGGTTTTTTTAACCCTAAGCTCTGATACCAACCTGCAATGCTCCCAAATCCGGGTACTTGAAACCCGAACTCGGTGCTTCACGATACCATTTCTATGAGCAGAATAATACTAATAATAATAACAATAATATAAAAGTCAAACTCAATTTACATAATTATCAGAGTCTGAATCCCAAGTACGTATCCTTTAAGCATTCATTACAACCCGTGATAGATAATATATAACATTGTCTTAATAATAATATCAAACTATTACATAACTATCACAAATCTTATTTGGTTAGCTTTCCTTTTCCTTTGTTTCTACCTGAGCTTTCTAGTTCTTCACACTTAGCTGAAAACATTTAAATTAAGCAAGGATGCACATTTGAGTGCCCAGCAAGTAATAATAATTATATATATAAGCTGAAAGAATTTAAATGATTTCTTTATACTACCCTTCTATAACGATTCAATAGTAGTGAAGTAATCTGTACCAATGATAATAATATATCAATTCTGTGACGCCCCCAAAATTAGGTATACATCACCCATCTTGGGTCGTCAGATACATAGTACAGAATACAAATACAACTGATTAATACATCTGTCGTGTACAATACGACAAAACATAAACTGTGAGTTTGAATACAAATATTATCTTCTAGAGAGTATTCATACTCAAAAGGAGTCCTCATTACATTTATTAACACACCATTACATAGAATAGTGAGGACTACTAACTAATACTATCATTCGGACCATCACTCCGTACCCCGACTTGTCCCAGCTACGTTCTCATTTCCTGAAGAGAACAGTGAAAGAAAGGGTGAGCTCAACTAGCCCAGTAAGAAATATTATGACTAAGATAATGCAGAATAAATTATCATTAGCCTTCAACAATGTTAAACTGATAAAATATAATAGACATCAAGTTTAACTGCAGTGGAACAAGCAATCCATTAAAAGAGTCAAGTAGAAAATAAACTCTACTATCTTTTATGATTTAAAAGGTTTTTCAACACTGCGATCGCTGAGACTCAGCTTAATAATCCACATCATCGAATCACCCCTGCACTACGGCCAAGGATATTCGTGTATTCATTAATGGTCATGATCATGCCAACAACTGTCCATCAATGCACTACGGGCCAATGAGGACTTTTACCACATCATTTGTAACATTACGGTCATGATTATACCGAATAATCCCTGGTCATAATCATACCAAGTCCATCTATGCACTACATGCCACAGATGACTTTCAATATTTTATAAACATGAGGATGATGACAATGATATAAGAATTCAATAAAACAAGTTCAAGAATTAATTTATCCAGGAATTAACAACGTCCAAATTGTCAACATGATACTGCATTGTGGAGTAAAATTCAAGAACGCTTAGAAGAATATTTTCTTGAAAAGATACTGGATGAAACGCAACTATCAAGGATATTCCACAAATTTCATGGAGTATAGAAGTCAAAACTTAACCAACTGAGTACAATAAAGAATGGAATAACAAAAGAAATCACCATGCATGCGATAGACCGCACAGACAGGTTATTCCAATAGAATAATAAATAATGGAACCAGGTCCGGCGTAAACGCACAGACAGGATATTCTGACAGAATAATAAATAATGGAACCAGGTCCGGTGTAAAACACACAGACAGGATATTCCAACAGAATAATAATAAAACGGAACCAGGTCCGGTGTAAAACACACAGACAGGATGTTCCAACAGAATAATAAACGGAACCAGGTCCGGTGTAAAACACACAGACAGGATGTTCCAACAGAATAATAGAAGAATGTCACCAAGTATAGGGTAGACCGCGTATACTGGTTATTCCAACAGAATAATAACGAATGGAATAACAGAAGTTCTCTTCATGAATATAAAAGAAATAATATTCCCTACCGTTTTAAAGAAGAGCTGAAGTAAGGAAGTAGTTAAGTAGCAGAATACTCTTCTTCTCTCTCTCTATAGTTTCTCTCTATAGTTTCTCTCTCTAGAGTTCAGTGAATTCGTAAGAAATAATGAAGGAATGAGCTGCTATTTATAGAAAAATAGAATGCATAGTAACTAATCCATGAACGGTCCAGATTGATTACTTTAATCTGACGGTCCATATTTAAAGAAAAATCTTTTAAATAAAATAAAATATATTCTATTTATAGAATAACTTTAATAAAGTATTTTGTTTTATATAAAAAGATGTTTCTGTTTTATTACGTTAATAATACGAATAAAACAAAACGTCATTATCGCTAAATAATTCATATTATTAACTGACAATAATAAAATCAAACTGAGTGACTTCTCACATAAGCATTAATAATCAATACCGTGTGCTACTATGCAACCACACGTATTACTGTACTTTTACTACCGAGTAGTTCAACAGCAACAATGGTAAAATTTCCGCCGTTATTTTTAATAAAATATTTTTGTCGTTTTCTCAATCCGACAATAATTCCGTTGTGGGGTCCACCAATGATTGTGTCGTTGTACGAATATTTCCTGTTAAAACGAATATTCCCCGACCAATCGAATATTATATAACAACTTGCGTACTTTGCAAAATTTATAAATATTACCCACAACTATAACATTATATCAAATTAACTCCATAATATTCAAAAATGATATTTATAAAAAAATTCATCTTTATTTATAAAAGTTGGGGTCTTACAACCTCCCCTTCTTATGAAATTTCGCCCTCGAAATTAGGGTACGTACCTGGTATGTCGAAGAGGTAAGGATACCTTGATTTCATTTCTGATTCTAACTCCCAAGTCATTTCCTCAACATCGTGGTTTCTCCACAAAACTTTGACTTGAGGTATAACCTTGGAGCGTAGAATATGTTCCTTCTTATCCAAGATTTGAACAGGAACTTCTTCATACGTCAAATCCTCCGCTATTTCGTCCGGTTCTAACTCAATAATGTGGTTCGGGTCTTCCACATATTTGCGTAACATGGATATGTGGAAAACGTTATGAACACGAGACATACTTGGCGGTAAAGCGAGTCTATAAGCCACAGTTCCTACTCGATCGAGGATTAAAAATGGACCGATGAATCGAGGATTTAGCTTTCCTCTCTTTCCAAATCTCGTAACTCCTTTCCATGGAGCAACACGTAAGAACACATGATCTCCTACATCAAATTCCACGTCCTTTCGATGAAGATCAGCATAACTCTTTTGTCGATCTTGTGAGGTTTTTATACGTTGTCGGATCGTTTGAATCTTTTCTGTAGTCATACGTACCAACTCCGGTCCCAACAACGTTGCTTCGCCCACCTCATCCCAGCATACTGGAGAACGACATTTTCTTCCATACAATGCTTCGAATGGAGCCATGCCAATACTTGCTTGATAACTGTTGTTGTAGGAAAACTCCACCAATGGTAAGAACTTGTCCCAACTTCCCTTGAAGTCAAAGACACAGAGTCTTAATAGATCTTCAAGAGTTTGAATAGTCCTCTCTGATTGTCCGTCCGTCTGAGGATGATATGCTGAACTAAATCGTAACTCCGTGCCCATAGCTTTTTGTAAACTAACCCAAAATCGTGAAGTGAATCTTGGGTCTCGATCAGAAACTATGGATACTGGCATACCATGCAGTCTTACAATCTCGTTTATGTACATACGAGCAAGACGTTCAAGTGTATAAGTTTCTCGTATCGGTAAGAAATGAGCAGACTTGGTCAATCTATCAACAATGACCCAAATCGCATCAATACCTTGAGAAACCCTAGGAAGACCGGTAACGAAATCCATGGTAATGTGCTCCCACTTCCATTCTGGAATTTCAAGTGGTTGCAATGGACCTTTTGGTACTTGATGCTCCGCTTTGACTCGTTGACAAGTTAGACACCTTGAGATAAACAACGCTATCTCTCTCTTCATATTGCTCCACCAAAATGTATGACGAAGATCATGATACATTTTGGTACTTCCAGGATGGATTGCAAATGGTGTGTTGTGCGCCTCCATCATGATTTCATACTTTAAATCAGGGTTGTTAGGAACACAAAGTCTGGAGTTGACTCGAAGTATTCCTTCTTCATCGATTCTTGCTTCCGGCATAGAACCTTCTTGCACTTTCTTCCTCATACGCATCAGCTCCAGGTCTGTAGCTTGAGCAGCTTTAACTTTATCGATTAAAGTCGGTTCTACTCGTATATTCGCCATCATCACATGGGTCCCTGGAGTCTTCAACTCTATCTCCATCCTTTGCAAGTCACACAAAATGGGCCTTTGCGTTGTTAATATTGCACTTGTACCCGCATATGATCTTCTACTCAATGCGTCAGCTACCACGTTCGCTTTTCCAGGATGGTATTGAATGGTATGATCATAATCTTTCAACAGTTCAAGCCAACGTCGTTGTCGCATGTTGAGTTCCTTTTGAGTGAAGAAATATTTGAGGCTTTTATGATCCGTAAAGATCTCCACTTTCTCCCCATACAAGTAATGCCTCCAAATTTTAAGTGCAAAGACAACAGCTGCCAACTCTAGATCATGAGTAGGATAATTCCTCTCATATTCCTTGAGTTGTCTTGATGCATAGGCTATGACTTTTCCATGTTGCATGAGAACGCATCCCAACCCTTTGCTCGAAGCATCACTGTAGATGACAAATCCCTCCGAGCCAGATGGTATTGTTAGAACAGGTGCTGAAATGAGTCTCCTCTTGAGTTCTTGAAAACTCTGCTCACATTCTTCGCTCCAACCAAACTTTGTATCTTTCCGAGTCAGCTGAGTTAATGGAGTAGCGATTCGAGAAAATCCTTCCACGAATCTCGATAATAACCAGCTAAACCAAGAAAGCTACGTACCTCGGTCACTGATTTAGGTTGCTCCCAGCTTTGAATAGCTTCAATCTTTGCCGGGTCAACAGATATTCCACGACTTGATACTACGTGCCCAAGGAATGCTACCTCTTCCAGCCAGAACTCGCATTTCTTCAACTTGGCATAAAGTTTGTATTCACGAAGCTTTTGGAGTACCAGCCTCAAGTGTTGCTCATGATCTTCACGGCTTTTGGAATAAACAAGGATGTCATCGATAAAGACGACCACAAAGTGATCCAAATATTCCTTAAATACCCTGTTCATCATATCCATGAAGGCAGCAGGAGCATTAGTCAATCCAAAAGACATAACTAAGAATTCATAATGCCCGTACCGAGTTCTAAAAGCCGTCTTTGGAATATCCTCAGTTCTAACCTTCAGCTGATGATATCCAGAACGAAGATCGATCTTTGAAAAGAATTGTGCTCCTTGCAACTGGTCAAACAGGTCATCAATACGTGGCAATGGGTACCTATTTTTGATGGTGACATGATTCAACTCCCGATAATCAATACAAAGTCGCATACTCCCATCTTTCTTCTTCACGAACAGAACAGGAGCACCCCAAGGAGAAGTACTAGGACGAATAAAACCAATGTCTAACAATTCCTGCAGTTGGGTCTTTAACTCCTGAAGTTCAATAGGAGCCATTCGATATGGGGCTTTGGAAATGGGTTTTGTACCAGGTTCAAGGTCGATACAAAATTCAATTTCACGCTCTGGGGGTAGGCCAGGAAGTTCTTCGGGAAATACGTCAGGAAATTTATTAACAACAGAAATATCATTCAAAGCTGACGTATTTTTGTTTAGATCTGTGACATGAGCTAAGAAAGCTTGACATCCGTTTTTCAATAAACGAATAGCTTTATGGCTTGAGATGACAGCGATTGATTTTAATGGTTTGGTTGCTTGAATTCGCATAATAGGTCGATTAGGAATATGAAAGCTAACAACCTTACGAAAACAATCAATTTTTGCATGATGAGTAGTTAACCAATCAATCCCTAGAATCACGTCAAATGCAAGTATTTTTAATGAAATAAGATCGACAGGTAATGTGTGGGTACCAACTTGAACCAAACAAGACTTATAAACCGTGGATGTAATGAAGGTTTCTCCCAATGGAGTTTCAACTGCTAAGTCAAAGTCTAATTTCTCCGGAATCAAATTTAATCGATGAGCGCAAGTAGGAGAAATAAAAGAATGGGTTGAACCGGTATCAAATAAAGTATAGACTTCGTTAGAGTTTATGATAAGCTTACCCGTGATGACCTCATTCGGGTTCCTTGCGTTCTGGGAGGTCACAACAAACGCTCTCCCTTGCACAACCGGTTTTGACTTTTCTGGGACGGCCTTTGGTGCCTCCATCCTAGCTGAATTTGTCTTCGGTAAACGACAAAATCGGGCTAAATGACCTTCTCTTCCACAATTATAACATGCTTTGGACGGCATCGCGCAGTTTGGACTGATGTGCCCCTCCCCTCCGCATTTGAAACATATGATAGGTGGTCGTTCTCCTTCCTTAACGACAGGTGCTGGTGCTGACATCTTTCCATCATTGTTGAATCTCCTCTTCTTAAATGTCCATTCTTATTGTTTTGGCCCTGATTACCACCGAAGTGGTTACCATTTCTGGCCTGTTGATTCCCTCCACGCTTGTTGTCACCGCTTCGATGACTGCTCTCACTGGTATTATCATTTTGCCGGCTGCTCTCTTTTGGTTGCGTTATCTCGTTATCGCGCTCCACCAACTGAGCCCTATTTACAACATCTGAATACAAACACAGTTTATGAGAAACAAGATGTTGACGTATCTCCGGCTTCAAACCTCTTAAAAACATCCGCGTCATTCTTTCTTCATTATCCACCAGGTGGGACGCAAACCGGGATAACTCCGCAAATTTTGCCTCGTACTGCGACACGGTCATATTATTCTGCTCCAATTTGATGAACTCCACCTCCTTCATGTGACGAATACTCTCGGGAAAGTATTTGTCGTTAAACAGATCTTGGAACTTCTCCCAAGACATCTTCAGTGCGGCAGGTTGAGTACGCTTTATCGATTCCCACCAGTAATCTGCCTCTCCTCGCAACATAAAGGCGGCAAAGGGAACCTTTTGCTCCTCGGAGCAACCCAAGACATCAAATATCTTGGTGATCTGCTTTATCCATGTTTCAGCTACAAGTGGTTTGGGTTCTCCCTTAAACTCCGGTGGTCCCAGCTCCTTAAACTGTTTAGCGGTGACCGCCTGAGAGTTTCCAGTATTTCCACCTACGTTGTGGACAGGAGCCGCTTTCACCTGTTGTTGCATGAATTGCATAAAGCCTCTGAACATTTGATCATTCATCATTTGGTCAGTGTTGTTGTTTGCATGAGGATTGACACCTTCCTGATGCACATTATCATGATTATTGATGTGTGGTGAATCAACAGTCGTCTGTGCTCCATTGCTATTCTCAACATTCTCGGATGCCATTTTCAGATACTGCCACAAAATAAAAATTAATTGATATGTCATATATTATCCTTATATTATGACCAACCAATTAAATACCATGCAAATAAACTTAGGTAGGTCATACTAGCGAAGGAATTCCCCGTCTCTCCCCTCCTAGTTCTATTCTCACATCCTAGCCAGGGATCATATCCCTAAGCTCTGATACCAACTGTGACGCCCCCAAAATTAGGTATACATCACCCATCTTGGGTCGTCAGATACATAGTACAGAATACAAATACAACTGATTAATACATCTGTCGTGTACAATACGACAAAACATAAACTGTGAGTTTGAATACAAATATTATCTTCTAGAGAGTATTCATACTCAAAAGGAGTCCTCATTACATTTATTAACACACCATTACATAGAATAGTGAGGACTACTAACTAATACTATCATTCGGACCATCACTCCGTACCCCGACTTGTCCCAGCTACGTTCTCATTTCCTGAAGAGAACAGTGAAAGAAAGGGTGAGCTCAACTAGCCCAGTAAGAAATATTATGACTAAGATAATGCAGAATAAATTATCATTAGCCTTCAACAATGTTAAACTGATAAAATATAATAGACATCAAGTTTAACTGCAGTGGAACAAGCAATCCATTAAAAGAGTCAAGTAGAAAATAAACTCTACTATCTTTTATGATTTAAAAGGTTTTTCAACACTGCGATCGCTGAGACTCAGCTTAATAATCCACATCATCGAATCACCCCTGCACTACGGCCAAGGATATTCGTGTATTCATTAATGGTCATGATCATGCCAACAACTGTCCATCAATGCACTACGGGCCAATGAGGACTTTTACCACATCATTTGTAACATTACGGTCATGATTATACCGAATAATCCCTGGTCATAATCATACCAAGTCCATCTATGCACTACATGCCACAGATGACTTTCAATATTTTATAAACATGAGGATGATGACAATGATATAAGAATTCAATAAAACAAGTTCAAGAATTAATTTATCCAGGAATTAACAACGTCCAAATTGTCAACATGATACTGCATTGTGGAGTAAAATTCAAGAACGCTTAGAAGAATATTTTCTTGAAAAGATACTGGATGAAACGCAACTATCAAGGATATTCCACAAATTTCATGGAGTATAGAAGTCAAAACTTAACCAACTGAGTACAATAAAGAATGGAATAACAAAAGAAATCACCATGCATGCGATAGACCGCACAGACAGGTTATTCCAATAGAATAATAAATAATGGAACCAGGTCCGGCGTAAACGCACAGACAGGATATTCCGACAGAATAATAAATAATGGAACCAGGTCCGGTGTAAAACACACAGACAGGATATTCCAACAGAATAATAATAAAACGGAACCAGGTCCGGTGTAAAACACACAGACAGGATGTTCCAACAGAATAATAAACGGAACCAGGTCCGGTGTAAAACACACAGACAGGATGTTCCAACAGAATAATAGAAGAATGTCACCAAGTATAGGGTAGACCGCGTATACTGGTTATTCCAACAGAATAATAACGAATGGAATAACAGAAGTTCTCTTCATGAATATAAAAGAAATAATATTCCCTACCGTTTTAAAGAAGAGCTGAAGTAAGGAAGTAGTTAAGTAGCAGAATACTCTTCTTCTCTCTCTCTATAGTTTCTCTCTATAGTTTCTCTCTCTAGAGTTCAGTGAATTCGTAAGAAATAATGAAGGAATGAGCTGCTATTTATAGAAAAATAGAATGCATAGTAACTAATCCATGAACGGTCCAGATTGATTACTTTAATCTGACGGTCCATATTTAAAGAAAAATCTTTTAAATAAAATAAAATATATTCTATTTATAGAATAACTTTAATAAAGTATTTTGTTTTATATAAAAAGATGTTTCTGTTTTATTACGTTAATAATACGAATAAAACAAAACGTCATTATCGCTAAATAATTCATATTATTAACTGACAATAATAAAATCAAACTGAGTGACTTCTCACATAAGCATTAATAATCAATACCGTGTGCTACTATGCAACCACACGTATTACTGTACTTTTACTACCGAGTAGTTCAACAGCAACAATGGTAAAATTTCCGCCGTTATTTTTAATAAAATATTTTTGTCGTTTTCTCAATCCGACAATAATTCCGTTGTGGGGTCCACCAATGATTGTGTCGTTGTACGAATATTCCCTGTTAAAACGAATATTCCCCGACCAATCGAATATTATATAACAACTTGCGTACTTTGCAAAATTTATAAATATTACCCACAACTATAACATTATATCAAATTAACTCCATAATATTCAAAAATGATATTTATAAAAAAATTCATCTTTATTTATAAAAGTTGGGGTCTTACAAATTCTATACCATATTTTTGAAACTACGTACTGACTATAAATAAGGTTAATATGACATACTATGAACATTATTTTCATTTTCGAAAAGGTTAAACAGAACTTCATCTATAAACCGTCATAACTTATGGGCACGGGGGGTGATCAGCCCGTTGTACCCTGCATTGATCAATACTACACGCAAGAACGAGGGTATCGTTCACTCTGTCCGCCTTGGGCGCATAAAAGTTTTCCCGTGTAGGGATGTTCATACTTGTTTGGGTTCCAAATCAAAGGTTTTATCTTATTTCAACAATAATCTATAATTCAACACACACACACACACACACACACACACACACACACACATATATATATATATACGGGTAATTGACAAAGGTATATCAACATGTGATTAAATACAATGATTATCCAAGTTGACACACTTGTATAACCATTTACAGAAATTAACGAACAGAATATATATATATCTGAATTACCATATACTAATATGTTGATAATTAATGAGCGTATATAATATAAGGTTAATAATTTGTACAGTAATAATATAATTCGTAAATATTCTTACTCATGTTCATTGCATAAAGAAAATACAAAGGTAAGATACTTGTCTGATGCGCTGCTTATAGTTCGTAACTTAGTTCTATCTTGTATATCACGACCTATCATTAATCAGATCATTCGTTTGATTAGAACAATATATCTCAACACATAATACTACTTATTGCAGTCAACACATATCCTAATCACATTATCACATATGTTTAACAACCATTGAATCATAAATAAGCACATAACTAATCAAATTATCTAAGTCCAGATCAATTTCTAAAACATATCGGTGTACCGACGACTTTATCGGATAATTATCGAGTCTAAGACTCTGTCCTGTAACTTAGTATTAGTCATATTATTTTTAAATGACTTATAACAATTTTAAAATATTTATTATGATTTATCATGAATTTTCAAACATCAAAATCATTTTTAAATGATTTAAATATTAAACAATTATATTATCATTAATATTTAATTAATATTAAACTATTAATGAAACCATTGTCAAAATATTAAAGTTATTTATAATAACTCAAAATATTTTTAAAACATTAATATTACCCTTAAATGATTTTTACAACATTCAAAATCATTTTTAAATAATTATCATTAATATTAAAGTATTAATGTTTTATTTATCAAAATATTAAAAGTCATTAAGTATAACTTAAAATATTTTTAATTCATTTATATCCTTCTTAAATGATTTTTAAATTAATAAAATCATTTTTAAACTATTTATTTAATATAATTATTAAATAAATTTAATATCATTTAATAATTAGTTAATAATCATTAATATTAATTATTAATGAAATTGTCCTTTAAATATTAAAAGTTATATTTTATAACTTAAAATAACTTTAAACACTTTATTTTTATTTAAAATGATTTTTTTTAATATTAAAAATCATTTTGAAACTAATTTATTTAATAATATTATTAAATAACCTTAATATCATTAATAATAATTAATTAATGAAATTTGCCTTAAAATATTAAAAGTTATATTTTATAACTTAAAATATTTTTAAATAACTTATTATCATTTAAAATGATTTTTAATATAATAAAATCATTTTTTATTAATTTATTTAATGCATTTAATAAATAAATTAATTATCAATAATATTTAAATAATTACTAATATTTATGAAAAAATATTTCAAATTATTAATATTTAATTTTTATAACTTCAAAATAAATTTTAAAATTATTTTTGTAATTTTCGACAATTAATTACTATTTTTAAATAATTTTCAAAATTCTAAATAATTAATTTTAATAAAAGTGTCACTAAAGACTGCCTTTTGCGACAGAACTGTCGCTATAGGTGTTCTTCGTGTTCTTGGCCAAACGTAGAAAATGCATGGCAGTGAACGAGTCGGCAGGTTTGACCAATTATAACTTAATGTGTGATGTGTTTCTGGGCATGGTGTTAGTCAGAGCTTGTAGTGCTAGTGTAGTAATACAAGATCCAACAACAAACATAACCAAACATTGCATAACCCAAAAGATCTGAGCCTTTAAAATGGCTGCCAGACCTGTTCTTCATTTCTGGGTTTCCAAGAAATGAAGAACAGTTCGTGAGGCCTACTTTGGGCTTTCACAACTTGTTGATCTTGTGCTCGTTTTGTGATTTATAAACTTCAGTGACTAACAAACATGTTACTAAGGAGATATATTACCAAACATCATCAGAATAACAACAGATCAAGATGATATGCATCGGTCAAACCATGTCAGAGATCAACCTCACAAGTTTTCTGGGTTGCCCAGAAAACAGA
Organism: Panax notoginseng; assembly: GCA_016801055.1. NCBI lineage: Eukaryota > Viridiplantae > Streptophyta > Magnoliopsida > Apiales > Araliaceae > Panax > Panax notoginseng. The sequence continues at coordinate 74,318,980 of CM029015.1, read as the reverse complement.
ATTTGTGATCTTCTTGGCTGGTTTGACCGTCCCCCATTTGAAATCTATTCATCATCTTGATGATCTAATGGCATTAGCTTAAATTACACATACCAAACTACCAATTAGGCACAACAAATAGATCAAAACAACTATTAACAGAAAGATCTGGACGATTGAAAAAGTTGTCAGACCCCGGTTCAAGGTTTCTGGGCTGGCCAGAAATTGTCCAGTCAATGCTGGTCAACGTGGTTTGACCACAAATATCTTACAATCTGTTACTGATTTAGGCCTGATTCTTGCTCCAGATTAAAGAGTACATAACATACTACAACTATAAACTTTCACAACATAAAAATATTTAAAGATCACAGAGATACAAGGCTTGACATTTGCTTGTCAGACTTTCTGGGCAAATTCTAGGTTTCAAAAACAGCTGGTCAATGCCGGTCAGCCCACTTTGACCTTAAATAACTTTTAATCTACAACAGATATGACTTTGATTCTTTTTGCAGATTAAAGACAACATTGCAGGATACTACTAATAACTTAAAAACAACACAAAACATAATCGAGCAAGGATCTGTGGCCTCTGACATTCGTTGTCAGACCACAGAACCAAGTTTTTCCAGATTTCTAAGAACTTTAAATCTGAGCTTCTAGATGTTATGGATCTAACATCTAGCAACTCAGATCATCCTTAGACACTATAACCAACATGTTTTAACAAAAATTTCGAACAGCAAACAACAAAAAATTGGGCAGATTCAAGGTTAGTGTTTTATACCTTCTATGCTTAATTTCTAATTTCTAGCTTCTGATTTGTTTATGATGAACGTGGGGCTATGTTTTACGACTGATTTGCTTGCTAAAATCGTTGGTTTTAGTGAGAGATAGAGAATTGGTTAAGTGTTGGACAAAAATTTAGTGAACAAATGCATTTTCTCTCTCCTTCAATCCTTAAATAGACAAATATGATACATGTATTGTTGAGCCAGAGTTGTTTGCTAGAAAAAAATAAGTCAATAGTGGTTAGGGTTAGTAAGAGTTGGTTAACAACTCAACCTATTGTCAAAACCTACACATATTAGCCTCTTTAATGCACAAAAGGGCAAAATGGTCTTTAGGCTTGCAATTTTAATGGCATAATTGTAATCTTGCCCAAATCCTTAGGGTTTGACCCTTAGCTTTAACCCTAAGGTTTAACACAAAGTATTTTTAGGATTTAGCAACAAGGGTTTGTACAAAAACTAAAATAATTTTAGTTTCTAAAATTTGAAAATTAAGATTTGTTAATTAGATTATGTGAGTAATTATATTATATATGAACATTAGGGTTTAACATTACGAATCATAATTAACCATGCCAAAATGGCAATTAGGGTTTAGCGTTTTAATAATTAAGGTTTCCAAAATACAATTAGGGTTTTATAAATATCAAATTAGGGTTTCTAGAAATTTATATTTCCATTTTTCAATTAGGGTTTACCTAATTAATCACAACATCATATAATCCGGTTATATAATAATATTAAACTCACAATTGAGTTTCAAATTAGGGTTTATCACAGTAAAACTAGGTTTTTTTAAATACTGCACCCTAAATAGCCGATCATTATTAGTCCACATACATACAGTACATATTTATAGCACTGAAAAATCAAAATATAATTAATATTATACTCTTATTCTCATTCCTTGATCAAAATTTAAAATTAGGGTTTGGATTCCATATCTGATTTATCTGTCATATTTAACCTTAATAATTAAGGTAAAATAATTAACTTAATAACCTGTACCAAAATTCGTATAATGATATAATTATTATATTTATTCTAAAAATCACTCCATATATTATTTAAATAATATACGATTATATTTTTATGAAAAATAGTTAATAAAGCATTTCTACTATAAATTAATTATTATAGGAATATACTTTATAAAAATCAATAATTCTAAAATAAAATTATTTATAAATATTTATGTAATAAATATATTTTTGTTTGCCACATAATTACATATACACATTATCTTGTACAAATCCTGATCGTTAAAATAAATAAAAAAAATTTATACGCAAAATTTCTTATTTATTTATATAGAAAATATCGGTTGTTACACATGTCCATTGCATAAAAAAAATGCAAAGGTAAGATACTTGCCTGATGCGCTGCTTACAGTTCACAATTTAGTTTTATCGTTTATAGCACGACCTATCATTAATCAGATCATTCGTTCCATTAAAACAATATACTATAACACATAACACTGCTTATTACAGTCAGCACATAACCTAATCAAATTATTACCCATGTTTAACAACCATTGAATCACAAATAATCACATATCTAATCAAATTATCTAAGTCCAGATCAATTTCTGAAACATGTCGGTGTACCGACAGCTTTATCGGGTAATTAACGAGTCTAAGACTTTGTCCTGTAACTTAGTATCAGTCATATTATTTTTTAAATGACTTAATATAATTTTAAAACATTTATTATACTTTATCATGAATTTTGAAACATCGAAATCATTATTAAATGATTTAAATACTAATCAATTCTATTATCATTAATATTTAATTAATATTAAACTATTAATGAAATGATTTCTAAAATATTAAAGTTATTTATAATAACTAAGAATATTTTTAAAGTATTAGTATTACACTTAAATGATTTTTAAAACATTTAAAATTATTCTTAAATAATTACCATTAATATTAAAGTATTAATGCTTTATTTATCCAAATATTAAAAGTCATTAAGTATAACTTAAAATATTTTTAATTCATTTATATCCTTTTTAAATTATTTTTAAATTAATAAAATCATTTTTAAACTATTTATTTAATATAATTATTAAATAAATTTAATATCATTTAGTATTAAATTAATATCATTAATATTAAATTATTAATGAAATTATTCTTTAAATATTAAAAGTTATATTGTATAACTTAAAATTTCTTTAAACACTTTAGTTACATTTAAAATAATTTTTATAATATTAAAATCATTTTTAAACTAATTTATTTAATATAATTATTAAATAACCTTAATATCATTAATAATAATTAATTAATGAAATTTTTCCTTTAAATATTAAAAGTTATATTTTATAACTTAAAATATTTTTAAGTACCTTATTATTATTTAAAATAATTTTTAATATAACAAAATCATTTTTAATTATTTTATTTAATTCATTTAGTAAATAACTTAATTATCATTAATATTAATTTATTAATGAATTTTATCACAAAATATTAAAAGTCATTAAAAATAACATAAAATATTTTCTTATATCATAATATAATTTTAAATGATTTTTCAAATATTAAAATTATTTTTATCTAATTTATTTAATATTATAATTAAATAAATTAAATACTAATAATATTTCAAAAATATTAATTATTTATGAAATATACTTAAAATAATTAAAAACTAATTTTCAGAATTTAAAATAATTTTTAATAATTTATTTTGTATTTTTAATAATTAAAACTATTTTTTTCTATTTATTTAATTAATTTAATTTATTTCTGGAAAATAAATTACTATCTGTCGCTAAAAGACCGCCTATAGCGACAGAACTGTCGCTATAGGTGTTCTTCATGTTCTTCATACAAACCCAGAATTCTATGTTAGAAACCGGGCTAGCTACTTTGACCGAGCTTAATGTTCTTTCTAAGTTGTTTCTGTCTAATCTAAAGCTCAGATCTTGTAGTACTCATGCAACATTACAAGACTCAATAAGAAAAATGAACAAATCACATAACAAGAAAGAGATCGAATCGCCCAAAATAGCTGTCAGAGCTGTTCTTCATTTTCTGGGTTACCCAGAAATGAAGAACAGTTATACAAGCCATATTTGGGCTTCCACAACTTGCAATCCGTGTAACCTTTTAGTGATATAAAGCTTTCAGGTTGTGGACCACATGTAGTACTACAGTTCTATGTCATAAAATACCATTAACATCAATAGAATCAACATTTATGATCTGGTCAAACCATGTCAGTCGACATGTTCATATGTTTTCTGGGTTACCTAGAAAACAGAGAACATGCTCGAGTTGCTTGGTTTGACCATCCACTACAATCCCCCAGTCTAATTATTAGGAGATTTTAAGGCATAAACATGGAGTTCATATACAAGATTACAACCTAGATGCAACACAAACAACAAACCAACAACAAACTGAAAGATCTAGCCGGTCAAAAGCGTGGTCAGGTCGTTTCTGGGCTACCCAGAAACACCCGGTCATGGCCGGTCAACGCATTTTGACCTTAAATATCTTCCAATATATGATCGATACGATCCTGATTCAAGTTCTAGATCCTAGACCACATAACATACTACAAGTATAAACCTTCAAAATACAAAAATCATAAACAGGCTGAGATTTACAACCTCTGACATTTGATGTCAGACCACAAAATAAAATTTTTCCAGATTTTGTAAAATGCTAAATCCGAGCCTCTAGATGTTATGGATCTAACATCTAGCAACCCAGATCATCACTAGACACTACTAAAAACATATTCTAACACTCAAACATAACATCTAACAACCGAAATTTGGACAGATTTTTGAGTAAGGGTTTAATACCTTTCTTTGATAAATTTTGATTTCCAGCTTCTTGATCTGTTACTGGTATGCGTGGGGCTGGTCTTGGGATCTGATCTAGCAAATATGTTCGTAGGTGTTAGAGAGAGAAGCTCAAGGATGTGAGTTTTGCAAAAATAAGCTAACAAATGAGCTTTTTCTCTATCCTAATCTATTTATATACTTAGATCCAATGCATCTAGGCTTGCAAGGTGGCAATAAGGATAAAGATTGGCTGGTTTTACACACGGGATAAACATAAGTGATGAGTCATGCAATTCTAGAACAATCCATTTTTAAATAAGGGTAATTTGGTCATTTGCATTGTTATTTTAAGGTTATACTTGTCCATGGTGCTTGAATCTAGGTTTTAATCACTAGATTTTAATCCTTAAGGTATCCCAAATAATTTATAGGGTTTAAACAATTATATTTAAAGTTCAACAAAATTTTAATTAGAACTTACTAATTAAAATTTAGGGTTTTTAAATAATTAGGGTTTTCAAAAAATTATTTAGGGTTTCTAGAATTTTAATTAGGGTTTACCTAATTAATCACTTAATACACAATATAAAACATATAACACAGTTATATAACAGTCTTAAACTCATAGTTTATTTTCCAATTAGGGTTTCTACTAGTAAAATTAGGGTTTAATCAATTAATAAAAGGGTTTTGAAATTAAACACCACAATTGACCAATCATCATCAATACGTACATACAGTACATATTTATAGCACTGAAAAATTAAAATATAATTAATATTATATTATTATTCTCATACCTTGACAATAATCTAAAAAATTAGGGTTTGGATTCCATATCTGATTTATTCTTCATATTTAACCTTAATAATTAAGATAAAATAATTAACTTAATAATCCGTACTAAAATTCATATAATAAAATAATTGTTATAATTATTCAAAAAAATTACTCCATATATTATTTAAATAATATATGAATATATTTTCATAGAAAATAGTTAATAAAAACATTTCCCCTATAAAATTAATTATTATAAAAATATACTTTATAAAAATCAATAATTCTAAAATAACTTTATTTGTAAATATTTATGTAATAAATATATTTTTATTTACCACATAATTACATATACACATTATCTTGTACAAATCCTCATCCTTAAATTAAAAAAAAATTATACACAAAATTTCTGATTTATTTATATAGAAAATATCGGGTTGTTACAATGTAGGTGGAGCTACAACAATTTGAAAGATGTCAAGTGTGCAAGTTAATCCCTCCCCCAAAAGATGTGTCCATTATTGGAACTAAATGGGTCTTCAAAAACAAGCTTGACGAGTACGGAACAATTACAAGAAACAAAGCGAGACTAGTTGCTCAAGGATACAACCGGCGAGAAGGAATAGACTATGAAGAAACATTTGCTCCAGTAGCCCGCTTGGAATCCATTCGTATACAACTCGCATTTGCTTGTTTCAAAAAGTTCAAGCTACACCAAATGGACGTCAAAAGCGCCTTCCTTAACGGGTACATAAATGAAGAAGTCTATGTAAAATAGCCACCTGGATTTGAGCATGACAAGTTCCCACATTACGTATACAAACTCAAGAAGGCACTCTATGGACTTAAACAAGCCCCAAGGGCTTAGTACGAAAGATTAAGCACATCTCCTATCAAATGGGTTTATACGAGGTAAAATCGACTCCACGCTGTTTATTAAATGCCAAAATAAAGATATTATTATTGTACAAATATATGTAGACGATATAATATTTGGTGCTACTAATAATTTTCTTTGTGAGTGGTTTTCCAAATGCATGCACAAGGAGTTTGACATGAGCTTGATGGGAGAACTCAACTACTTTCAGGGCCTTCAAATTAAACAAAATCATGAAGGTATATTCATTCGTCAAACCAAGTACACAAAAGAGTTACTTAAGAGAGTTACTTAAGAGATTCGGATTTGATAATTCAAACTCAAAGACCACACCAATGAGTAAATTAATAAAACTCACAGCAGATGAAAAAGGTACGGATGTAGAGGTAACAAAATACAGAGGTATGATTGGATCCCTACTATATTTAACTGCTTCTAGAACTATTATAATGTACAGTGTGTGTCTATGTGTTCGGTTTCAGGCCAAACCCAAAGAATCACACTTACAAGCTGTTAAACGAATATTTAAATATTTGAGTGGCACTACAAATTTAGGATTGTTTTACCCAACATGTGACAGTTTTGATCTAATGGGTTACTTAGATGCTGACTATGCAGGCTGTCAAATAGATAGAAAAAGCACAAGCGGTGTGTGTACATTTTTGGGACAAAGTCTTGTCTCATGGCATAGTAAGAAGCAAACTTCAGTTGCCCTATCTACCACCGAGGGTGAATATTTAGCAGCAGGAAGTTGTTGGTCTCAAATTTTGTGGATGCGTCAAACTCTGTGTGATTTTGATATTATATGTGAAAATGTGCCTATATACTGTGATAATACTAGCACGATTAACATCTCAAAAAATCCAGTTTTACATTCTCGCACAAAACACATAGAAGTACGCCACCATATTCTTAGAGACAATGTGTCCAAAGGTTTAATAAAATTAATATTCATTCCCACTGAGCATCAACTAGTAGATATATTTACAAAACCTCTAGGGGAAGAACGATTCAGTACTCTAAGGAGAGAACTCGAAATGTGTCTAATACAAATATGAACCGAGTGGGTTAAAGATATTAGACAGACAAATTACTGGCGTATCCATTCAGCCATAATTACGCCCATTAAAATCTATTCAGATTCTCCTTCCCAAAGCCAGCTTCACCACTTCCCATATCTCGATAACGTGCTCTATACATAAAGACTAGAAGCCGCCTTACCCTCTATCTGTCTCTGACTCTCCACTCTCTGAATATCTCACATCCCCCTCCACCATCTCAATCGACTCAACTCTTCTCTGCTACAATGAGAACTAGGCGTGGCAAACAGCTTCGTGATGAATCGGAAGACGAAGTCTCACCTCCCTCTCCACCATCTCAACCACCAGTCACTCGAAAACTGAAACGAAGGCCATCATCTGTCATGATCATCTTCGATGGATCATCCCCTGCCGAATCTGAAGCCATCTCCACCTCCAATCGGGACATCGACGGGTCACAAACGACGCAAGCTCAACGACCCCTCACCTAGCTCACCTTCGATACTGGTAACACCTCTCTCCGTCTCCTTGCATGATGTACCTGACGAATTTTTTAAAGGCCATAATTTCGAACTCCATTTTAAAACCTCTATCTGTCAAAAATCTTTTGTCTATGAAAAATTGATAGACATGTTTTACTATCAAAACTCGCCTCTTCATCGTCTATTTGAGTCATGCGGTCTGTCTTCCTTAAGTACTCCTCCCTCGGTAGCCTACCCAAAATTAGTTCAACAATTTTATACCAATCTTGAGAATAATGGTGATTGCTACACGTCATTCGTTAAAGGTAAATCTTTGTTCTTCACAGCTATGGATTTAGGGTGTATACTGTCAATTCCATACACCGGTGACTGCCCCTTCACTCTTAAAGGGCCTATCTTTACTCCTCTGTCTCCCTTAGTACAGCTTCACATTGTTATGGATGACCGAACAGTGTCCTCCATTACCCTCCCTAAAACCACCGAAGTGTCTCCTCTTGCAACAGTCCTTCACAAATTGTTACGATACAATTTCCTCCCTCGTCTCGGTGGAGGAGCTGATTTCATGTATCAGGATTTGGTCTTGGTGGCCTTAATAATGACCGGCCAACCATTTAATTTTTCACTGATGATGCTCAAACACATGGTTCACTGTGTTAAACACTCCAACAAGTGTCTGCCCTACAACTGCTTTCTCACCAAACTATTTCCCCACTTCTAATTTCCACTAGACGATTGAGGGTTCTATCCACTTGACTGATTATATCAATTCAAACTATCTCAAAGGGGCTCATATCACTCTGCTTAAAGGGGAGTTCATACGTGTGGTACCATAAATTCCCAAACCGATACCTCCTACTTCACTGCCTTCCTCCCCTGATATTCTCACTATCCTTCACACCATCGCAAACAATCAAGCCCAAATCACTTCTGATGTCAAAGACATCCAACTCCATCTCTCCGTCCTTGAAAAAGGCAAACTCCCCATTCGTTGTGATGATCTTCATGCTACGTTTCGAAATGTGGAAGATGAGTTTATTGACCTCCAAGCTGGTTTCAAGTTGCACACTCGGGCGATGGTTGAAGCCCTGCAAAGGAAGATGAACCGCCACGCCTGTCAATTGAGCACTGAGCTAAAGTTCATTAGCAATCAAATTGGACTCTAGGACGTTTTATCGAGCGCCGCATGAATGATCTTAGTGAGGAGCTGCAAGCAGACCAAGTCCAAGCGTGCATACCCGAATGGCCCCAATACAATTGGATGGCCGAATATCAAGGTGACTTTCTGGACTTGCCATTACCACCTCCTACCTTCATTGCTTGTCCTCCCAGATTTACCAACATAATATCCCTGGAAGAGATCATACACAGCAGGCTTCACCGACCCTATTTCACCGCCCGTGAAGCCAATCATGTTCATCTCGAGGAGGATGATTAGACACCCTGTCCCTTTTGGCATTTTGGACACACCTTTTTGATTGATGCCAAAGGAGGAGAAGACTTATGCTTGCTTTCCCTGCTCCCAAAGATAATTTTTTAAAATTTTCATGCATGATAACTTGTGTTGTTAAGACTATGGTTTAAATCTGTTGATGGATTAATCGTTTCCTATAATTTTTTGCTTAACATATTGTGGACTAACTAGAAAATGTTGGGTTACTTCTAACTTGTCATAAATTGCAAAGAGCAGGGTTGCTCAAACACTGCATATATGCAGTTAATAGTATGCATGAATTAAGGGGGAGTTGTAACTCTCTTGAAATGCATGGTTTTAGGGGGAGCCATAATTATTGGGTTGTCATCATCAAAAAGGGGGGAAATGTTGACTTATGTCACACCCTATGTTTTTATGATGACCATATTTGTTCACTAACCATGTCTTACAACATTTCAAGAACACCAAGGAAGAAGGTCCAAAGTCAAGATGTCTTTGAAGAAAGAAAAGCTAATTTGAGCCCTAGGAATATATGTAATATCTTAACATTTATCACTTTCCAAAATAAGGCTCTAGGACATGTGCATTACATACATATATATATATATATATATATATATATATATATATATATATATATATATATATATATATATATATATATTTGATGTTACATGTTAATTAACTAGCTCATAATATGCATGACCAAAATTGCTCACGTAAGGAATCAAATCTTGTTATATACGGTAGAGTAAGAAATAGGGTAAACATATTACCATAAGTTTTGCTTCATAATATTATCCCACGATTCAAGGGATCTAATTGGGTGTCCGAATATAAGGTAAGATATATGGACACATGTCAGAAGATATTGAATGGTAAGCTCAAAACATGACATCATAGATCATGCTTCATCATGCTGCACAATTTATGCGTCATAAATCAAGGGTATTAAATCTAGGAAGTTATTTAAGGTAATGAGTTGATTGCATAAATTACCATATATATTGCATACTCATAGCAATAATCATGTGCCATAATCCCGTCTCACGATTTGAACAACTTAATTGATTAAGTCTAACGGACCAATGCATGGAAACATGCCAGCAAATGTTTATGTGCATATAAAGTAATAAATTTCGACTTTGTAATTGGAACGGTAAGTAATCTGCGTCAAGCCTTTCTCCCATGCAATGGAAATTAATTAAGCCTTAAAATACTGATGGCGTGACAGAATCTCTGTTATTTAAATCAAGCTAAGTAGATCATGATTGATATTGAACGGCTAGAATTGTGCAAAGTGTTTCAATCAGCATATCACAGCAGCAAACATTAGCAACGGTAATATCCTAGAAGTGGTCTATACAAACAGAGCTCTTTAACATATTTAGATACGAAAAACATACACAGTAACTTATCGCATACAAGTTACGAAATTGTTTTTCACTGAGACAGACAATGATTGCGTTAAGAACAGAATTGCAGCAACGAAGAACGAATAGAAAATATTCTGGTAATATTCTTCTTGCATATCATTTCATACTAGAGCCTTAAGTTGGTAAGCGATACATTGCTTGATCATTATACCTCTAGTGTGTATCTTATATTTTTGATATCTCAATCAATACTTTATTGTGATTAATCTTGTTTGAGTTGATAACTTATTACAGTCAAGTTTTGTGGAAAGCATAGGTGCTTAAGAGTGCTTATGAGTGCATAGGTGCACAAAGAACAAAGGTGTTCAAATTATTGGAACTTATATTATAATTGGAAGAGTTTAAGAAAAATGAGTCTACAATACTAGTTGGTATTGGAAGTGGATTAGGCTACTATTTTAGAGGGTAGTAGTTGAACCACGTAAAAATTCTGGTGTTTGTGTGATTTCTTTCTGTTCTTGAATATCTTGTTATTTATCCAGTAGCCTGCATTCTATTCATATCAGTAAAACTGGTTAACTCAATAATATCCTGATTTGGTAATCCAGCTTGCTATATTAAACATCCAAAGGATTTTTTGATAAGAAATAAAAATTGGACATAGTTTGTGCCTACACTTATTCAACCCCCCCTTCTAAGTGTACCTATTTAAATTTCATGCATCAAATGTGTTATGTGTTTATAATATTCTAATGATGTGTACTAATCAAAATAATTTGTTTTGTTTAGATGTCAGGAGATAATATGATGTATAGAGATATACATGAAGTTAGTGAAGAGTCTGTAAACCAGGTAGAGATTTTAACGAAACAATTAGCTGAACTGCCAGTGGTGGTTGTGGTTGAGTCTGGAGAATCTAAGAACTTAGGATTTACATCCTTGTTCGATGGTATGTCAAAGGAGGTGGTGGAGGTGGTATCATTTAATACGGTAGTACCTACAGAGGAGATGACTCCAGGGGAGTCAATGAAGGGGTTGTTCATGACGGTGTTAGATAGGAATATCTAGTTGGGGAAAGATGTGAAAGAATTGAAGGAGGAGATCCATGACATCTTAGCAAACAAGAAAGATATGGAGACGTTGTGGGAGGAAGAGCATGATGAGAAGGTTTTAGCAAAGGACAAGGTCCACGAGCTAAAATTCGAGGCCTTTGAGCTTAGACAAGAGATAAAGGCTGAGAAGCAGAAGATCAGTAGGATGCCATATGTACATAAGAGTTCTCACGAGGATTATCAGCGGCAAGTGGCTGAGTATCTTATGGAGGTAGGGCAGACTCGGCATACTATCAGCCGATATGTGATAACCAGTCTTGCCAATGCAGATTACGAGAATGCTATTAGGAAAATGTAATCTAGTTAGTAACTAGAGTAGGATTAGACATGTAAATATGTTGTATCTATGTAGAGACGTAAAACCCGCTTTTGTATAATCAAAGGGTAGTCTTTTATAAATCCCAATTTTTGAAAAGTAATTACGGGAAGGTAATGTAATCAGCCAAGGCTGTGTAATGATGAACGATGTAATATTATACTACAAGGAAGAAATATATCAATATAAGCTTTTATTTAACATGTTGTGAAATGAGTTATTGTTTAAAAATGAATAATGACTAATTAACAAGAAGAAAGTAATAATGAAGTGTTATTCATTTTAACAGAAAGATGCCGCCAAGAAGAAGACAACGAAATCAAGAAGTAAACATGAATCAACCGAAAGGGGGACCGGTTAACCCGATGCAGGAGTTTATTAATTTATTAACAGCTACTTTTAATCAAAATGGGGCTAATATACCTTTAAATCATGCGGTAGTACGTGCTACTACGTTTAAGGATTTTAAGAGTGTAGATTTGTTGGAGTTCAAAGGAACTACGGACCCTATAGAAGCCCAAACTTAGGTAAAAGAGATTGATAAGGCATTTATAATTGCAAATGTCAAAGAGGGGCAGAAGGTTTCTTTTTCTACCTTCATGATGAAGGGAAAGGCCAACTTCTGGTGGGAGGCGAACCAGACTAGGGCTGGAGTGGAAAATATAATGTGGACACGGTTCAAGGAGATCTTCTTCAAGAACTATTTCCCCACGAGTATGTAGGATAGGATGGAGATGAGGTTTCTAGAGCTGAAATACGGGGACATGACTGTTCCCCAATATGCTGCCAAATTCAATGAATTGGCGAGGTTTGCTCCATATCAGGTGGATACGGAGGTGAGGAAGGCGAGGAGATTTGAGCAGGGCTTGAAACCCTGGTTCTATAGCCGGATATCAGTGTTTTAAAGTAACTCGTTTGGAACCATTTTGGAGAAGGCAATAATTGCCGAGGGTGGTAATGAGGCTTTAACCCAATACCACATAGAGAAGAAGAACAAGAGTAAGGTAGATGGGGGAAGTAAAAACTGAGGGAGCTAGCGAGAGTGGCAACGGGCAGAAGCGAAAGGCTATTAACTCTGGGAATACCGGGGTAAAGCAAGGAGATCCTAAGAAGAGGATGAAGGCGTGCAAGAATTGTAGGAAGACTCAGTTAGGAGTCTTTCTCAAGGGTAAAGCGGTGTGTTCCAACTCTGGATAGGAGGGGCACATTTCACCTAACTGTCCAAGTCTGAAGAAGAATCACGGATGCTTTGTATGTGGGTCAACAGATCACATAGCGAAGAATTTCCTGAATAAGGGGATGGATGGTGATAAGGGCACTAATAGTGGTAAGTTAGCTATTAGTGGTTCAGCTCAGACGAGTAGGTCGATGTCCCGCACCTTTAATATGACGGTCCATGATGCAGTTGCATTAGGGGGATGTAGTTGCAGGTATTCTCCCAATCAACGATATAAATACTTATGTATTGTTTGATTTGGGTGCTACTTGTTCTTTTATAGCATATGATTTTGCTTGACGATTAGGATTACTTCCCGAAAGATTACCTATACCTTTAAATATTAAGGTAGCAAACGAAGAAATAACTCATGTTGATCATATTCATAGGCGTTGTTGTGTAAAAATACGAGGTTATAAATTATCAGTAGATTTAATATTGATAAAGATGGGAGAATTCGATGTAATTATCGGGATGGATTGGTTGTTTAACCATGGTGTAATTATAGATTGTCAAAAGAAATGTGTAAATATTAGAACGTTGAGACAGCCTCATGTAGTGTTTTATAGTAGTAAATCGCCGGGACGTTCGTGTTATCTTACCATGACACAAACTAGGAAATTGTTGAGGAAGGAATGTGTAGGTTATTTGTATCATGTTGTTGATACCTAGAGAGTGGGATCAACAATGGAACAAATACATATAGTCAAAGAATTTGTGGATGTATTTCCAAGCGAATTATCAGGTCTTCCATAGGATAGGGAGATCGAATTCGTAATAGATATTGTGCCAGGAGCGGCACCAGTTTCAAGGGCAATGTATCATATGGCGCCAGTAGAGATGAAGGAGTTGATGATTCAATTACAAGAACTATTAGATAGAAAATATATTCAACCGAGTGTCTCACCGTGGGGAGTGTCGGTACTGTTTGTGAAGAAGAAGGATGGATCGTTGAGACTTTGTGTCGACTACCAAGAGTTGAACAAGTTAACGATAAAGAATAAATACCCATTTCCCAGGATCGATGATCTCTTTGATCAATTGAAAGGAGAAAAGTATTTTTCTAAGATAGATTTGCGAACGGGGTATCACCAGTTAAAAGTTAGGAAGGAGGATGTACCTAAGACAGTATTCAGGACTCGTTATGGCCATTACAAGTTTTTGATAATGTCGTTTGGGTTGACAAATGCACCAGTTGCATTCATGGATATGATGAACAAAGTGTTCAAACAATATTTGGACAAGTTCATCATAGTGTTTATCGCTGATATTCTAGTCTATTCCAAGATGCCAGAAGATCACGCTGAACACCTAAGATTAGTGTTGAAGACATTAAAGAAGGAGAAGTTTTATGCGAAATTCACTAAGTGTGAATTTTGGCTAGAAAGGGTACAGTTTTTGGGACATGTTATTGACCGAGAGGGAATTTCAGTGGACCCAACAAAGGTGGAAGCAGTGATTAATTGGGAACAACCGAAAACACCAACAGAGGTACGGAGTTTCCTAGGGTTAGCGAGATACTATCGAAGATTTATCAAAGATTTTTCTAAGATAGATACTTCATTAACTAATTTGACAAGAAAGACAGTGAAGTACGTGTGGACTGAGAAGTGTGAAGACAGTTTTCAAGAACTGAAGAAAAGGTTGAGTGAAGCACATACATTTTGTTTACCCGATGATACAGGAAATTTTGTAGTTTATAGCGATGCTTCGCATAGAGTGTGATAACTCGGGATTTCGAATAATCCAAATTTTACGAATAACTTTTTTTTAAATTAATATTAATATTAATTATCAATATTGTATTGTGCATATGTGATACGAGTTTCGAGAAGTCGTCAATTTGTGTATTAACTGAGAAAATAAGAGTAGAGTTGTGCTTAATTGAGAAATTAAAACCCTAACCCTAAGTCCGGATACGGATTCGATGGAAAATATAATTAAAATAATTATATTGATGAGTACGTGTTTGTAATGTTTAGAATTATTGATCAATGATTGTTCGGGTAGGGTATAATATTAGTAAACCCTAATAAGGGATTAGAAACCCTAACGTACCGTTAGAATCCCTAATCGAAAGCTGCGAAACCCTAATTTTAAATTCAAAAATTTTAAACCCTAATTAGGAAACCCTAATCCTAATTAGGAAGACTAATGTGATTTGTAACCGTTAATATAATTAGGAAACCCTAATTATACTTTAGAAATATTAATTTCTATTTAAAACCCTAGTTATATTTTTGAAATTGTAATTTTCTATTTTAAAACCCTAATTAGAAAATTCTAGAAAACTAAGGGTGTAAAACCTAAATGTTAGAACCTTAGGGTTAAACCCTAAGGGTTTTGACATTTGACCATAATGCCATTAAAATTACAAGAGCAATGACCAAAATGCCCTTTATAGATTTTTATTAGGTTACTTGTAGAAATGGCCAAGACCTTTAGTTGGTGACCAACTATGTTGACTTGGTGACTTTAAATCTCAAGAAATCAGCCTCATTTTGACACATATGCCAGTAAATTCATTGTATCTAAATAATATAAATGTTAAAGAGAGAGAAAGTGTGCATAATTGTCTCATTTTCTTACAAGCTCTCAACCCACTTCTCTCTCAACCAAACATCCGAATATAGCAAGTATATCAGTCCTAAAAACAGCCCTTTGATCAACCAAGATCAGTTAGTAAGATCAAGATCAAGAATTTAAAGCTAGAAGGTATAAATCTAATTTGATTTTTGATCCTAATGGTTAAGAAAAATTTTGTGTTTGTGTGTTTATATTTGTGTTAAAAGATGTTTTTAGTTGATCCGTGGTGATATACCATAGATCCATAGCATCAAGGTTCTTTAAAATTAAGTTTTTTAAAAACTGTCCAAGAACAAGATTTGTGGTCTGACAAGCTAATGTCAGGAGCCACAGATTCTTGTTCGTTAATGATTTTTGTTGTTTTAAAGTTGTTATGTGTATCTTGGCATGTGGTCTTTTATCTGGAAGTGAAATCACAGTTGTTGAATGTCCAGATTGTGAGTTATAATCGATCAAAACCCGTTGACCGGGCATGGCCGAGTCATTCTGGGCAACCTAGAAATTTGAAAACAGCGTTTGACAACATCTTTAAGCTCCTTGATCTGTCAGTCGTGTTAGTGTTTTGATGATGTGTTGTATTCAGATGGTAGTTTGTAATGTGGACTCTAGATCCATGGCATTAGAACTCTTAAAAAGTCAACAGATCGATCGTATCAAGTGGTCAAAGTAGGCCACTTGCACTGATTTTGCATTTCTGGAATTTCCAGAAAAGGGTATTAACGTTTTTTCTGACAAGCTTTGACCGAGTCATAGCTTGTGGATCTTTTGTTGGTAAACTAATTTGTTGTTTTAGTAATGTTCCTTGTCATATATACTATAGATTTGAACCAATAAACGACATAAATCATGATCAGGACATAACGGAAATCGAGCATGAAAATGACCAGTCGAAGTTCTGGGTTTTTGGGGAAACCCAGATAATGTCTGACAACGAATTTAAAAGTCCAGATCCTTATGATGTTTGATTGTTTGACCTAGATTGCTAGTGTTTATTGTAGTGCGACCTAAACACTACATGATTTGAGTTTTAGATTGGACAGAAACAAGATAGACATGAAATTAAACGTGGTCAAACGAGCACCCTTGTTAACCGGTCTAATAGTGTTCTTGAGGCTCAAGAACACCTAAGACGACAGAAAGCGTCGCTAAAGGCCAACAACGACAGATTATTTAATTTTTAATTTCTAAATTTCTGAAAATTACTTAAAAATAGAAAATAAATTCTAAAAATTACAAAAATAGTTTTAAAAATTATTTTAAATTCTGAAAAATAACTTTTAATTATTTGGGATATTTTTCATTAATATTTATATTTATTTGAATATTAATGAAATTTAATTAGCGTATTAAATAAATTAGAAAAAAATGATTTTAATATTATAAAAATTATTTTAAATAAGAATAAAGTATTTAAAAATATTTTGAGTTATAAAATGTAACTTTTAATATTTTTAGAGAATTATCATTAATAATTTAATATTAATGATATTAGATTTATTTAATTATTGTATTAAATAAATAAGTTAGAAATGATTTCATTGATTTAAAAATCATTTTAAATTCGAATAAAGTGTTAGAAAATATTTTGAATTATAAAATATAATTTTCAATATTTTTGGAGAATTCTCATTAATAAATTAATATTAATGATATTAGATTTATTTAATTATTATATTAAATAAATAAATTAAAAAATATTTTATTGATTTAAAAATCATTTGAAATTGGGAAAAATGATTTAAAAATATTTTAAGTTATAATTAATGACTTTTAATATTTTTATAATAATTTTATTAATATTTAAATATTAATGATGATGATTTAAAAATAATTTTAATTATTTTAAAAATTATTTAAGTAGAATATTGGTGATTTAAAAATATTTTAAGATATTAACAATAACTTTAATATTTTGACAAGTATTTCATTAATATTTTATTATTATTAAATATTAATGATAATGAAATTAATTATGATTTAAATCATTTAAAAATAATTTCAGTGTTTAAAAAATTATTATAAATTATAATTATTATTAGAAAATTATTAAAAACTTCCGAAAAATATTATAAACGATATTTGATTTATCTAAAGTAATATTGAAGCTTAGATACCAAGTTTAATTGACAATAAAGGTGTAAATTGTCGGATAGGGTGACCAGTACACCGAGTACACCGAGAATAGGCCGAAGTTCAACCAGACCGAACTAGTTAGACTTGATAAGTGTTTATATAAGTTATAAACACTAATGTGGCTATGTGGTAATGTGCCTAAGAGACAGACTGACTGTAAATTATAGTATTGCGTGTTATAAATTATTGCGCTAATGGTGAGACCAATATTGTGATTATAGGTCTTTCAAACGGATATAAATATATTGTGTAGCTGTAATCCACGGAGAAGACAAGTTTCCTAACTTAACCTTGAGTTATATACTTTCAAATATTCTGGTGGTTAATTATTGTTGATTAGACCACGTCCAATAATTTATTGTTGATTATTCGCAGTTAGTGCATGTTTATTAATTCAAACAGAATTAGTGAATTCTGAGAATATAATTAGAGAATAACAGTTATTGGATACTTACATCCGTAGAAGCTAGTATTGACAGCACAGATAATTCCTATTTATTATTGAATTGTGTTGAGATATGTCTGAGCTAATTATTCTAGCTAGAGAACAATTGTTAGAACTTGATAGGTTAAAGAAGATAATTCAATTATTATTGACAAATCGACGCCAATTATTTCGGCTAGATCGTGAAGTGACTAAATATTGAAATCATAATATTTCGTTGTTAAATCAAATTCTGATTCAAAGACTGAGAATAACAACCTTTTATATAAAGGGAACATATTTGGTCGTATATCAGCTTTTGCGCGCGTTTTGAGTATTATGCATAATATAGGGTACAAGGAGTTGGCTGCTCTAAGTACTTGCAGAGGGGTATAATTTAATCTTTATGATTATCTGATACACCTGGGTATATCAAAGTCTAATATTTGATAGTTACTCGAGAAGAGAAGTTCAAGATCCAATGGATCGCTCAGCATAAATCTGGAAAACATTCCACTTTGTTATTGCGTAGAATTGATTCTTGATTATTCATTTGAATATCGTAGAAACTTTGAAAGCGTTGTACTATTTCATTATCAGATTATTGTGTTGCTTAGAATGCGAGAATACTTGTTAGCTAATTAAAGAATTGTTCAGCTATTTCAAAGTTCCCCGAACTTTGGTATTATCTTATCAAATTAGATAGTCTATTATTATTGATTCTTATATATTCATTGTATGTCTTAACTTGCGAGGCAAATTCGTTGCTCACCCTTGCTAAATAAAACATTTCAGCTAGGGACGAAGTGGCAGGAGGTGCTGTGAAGGATAAAGGAAAAGGCATAGTGATAGCATAGTTATAATGAACTTATTTATTTTGTTGTATTTGTAAACCCTTTTTGTATAACTAAAGGGTATGTTTGTAATGTTAAGGTTAGAGAACCTGGGGTAATGTATTAACTATATCAGTTAATGAGGTGTATGTTCCTATTTATAATTAAAATGGGTAGTTAAATGCTATTTATATTGTGGATCGTGGGCACCAAACTCGGGGGTCAGGTAACCCAAATTTGGGAGTGTCACAGGTTGGTATCAAAGCTGTAGGTTATAAATCTTAAGTGGGGTGGGAAAAACCCTAGGATTATAATAAGCGAGAGATAGAGAATACTCATTTAGAGTTCTAAGTGAGGGATTGCCGAAGTGCATCATTAGTAAGATATGTGGACACATAGTGTGAGAAGTTTGTACTAATGAAGTACTAATCAAGTTGTTTAAACTGATTGTAGGATGTTTAGAGAAGATCAAATGAGTGCGGAGATGCTAGCGGCTATTGCACCAATGCCAGAAGCCGAGGTGCCAGCGCAAAGCGAATCAGTTGTGAAGGCGGGAGAAGATGAACCTATGGTCAATCTGGGGAGCGATCATGATGAATATCCTGAGATGTATCTGAGTGGTGATGAAGATGCAGAGTCTGAAGAAGCTAAGGTGGAGAAAAGCTAAGGTAGAGAAAAGGAATAAGATCAAAGTTAGAGAACAAGATCAACTATCTGCAGAAGTTCAAGAACTCCGGAGTAAGGTATTTCTCTTGGAGGAGTTATGGAAGATGGAGCGAGCGTTATGTGAAATGACTGAAGAATGGAACGAGCTAAAGGCACAGGTGGAAAGGATGAAGACTGAAGGCGGTGGATTGTCTGAAGGAACAATCAAGCAGCAGAAAGTTAAGAATAAGTGAAAGAGGGACAACGACAGCCCTAATTCTGAAAAGTCAAACCCGAAGAAGAAGCAAGTTTGTAGCAAGTGTGGAAAGATTCACGCGGGAGAATGAATGATGTGAAAGAACGTGTGCTTCAACTGTAAGCAGGAAGGACATATTTCCCTACATTGTCCTAAGCTGAATATGAGGAAGTGTTATTCATGTGGCAGAACGGGTCACAGATTCAACAAGTGTCCCATCAAGAAGAAGACTGGTGAAGGGAATGGGCGATAGACAACTTAGAGATATGTTGTAGTATCTTTTGGTAGTAGATTATGATATTAACGGTTGTAATATCGAGAACGATGTGTGAACATATGTAAATATATATGTTTGTATGAATGAAATCTTTATTTTCTATATGAATATAAGATTAAGATTAATTGTGTGTTCTTAAAACTCATACTTATGGTAAGTTCATGACTAATAATTATATGAAATGTTTTGAACCCCTCAGCAAATGGACGTCAAAGGTATGACTAGGATAATTTTATACACTCATATAATTGTGGCAAGTTCCTGAACTCATAGGTGTAGTAAGTTTGACGAACTTGTAATAGCTATGTGTGAATGGAAAATTATAACTTTTTGTGTAAAGTTGTGTTGTTAATCCTGATATGATTTTAAAGAAAAGGGGATAGTAATATGTGTTAAGTACTAAATGTACCATGTGCTATTTGAATAAATATGCGTTTATATGAGAATTGTGTGTTGAATTCTTATTGTGTTTAGAATTTGTGTAGAGAAATAGAATTAATGTAAGATTCTTATTTAAATCAGATCATGCCACCTAGACGACATAATTGAAATCAAAGAGAAGAATAACCAGTCAATAATGAAGGTGGTCAAGCTGACCCGATGCTGAATTTTGCAAATATGATAGCCGAAGCTATGGGAAATAGAGCGCCAGCAGCAAGAGGAAGAGTGAGAAAGCAGCCAGCAGACAGATTGGCAAATTTTAAGGATTTTAAAGCGATAGGACCGCCATAATTCAAGGGAACCACAGATCCGATTGAAGTCCAAACTTGGGTGAAAGAAATGGAGAAAGCATTCATTATCGCCAGAGTGGCGAAAGAGAAAAAGACGGCTTTTGCAACGTACTTGATGAAGGGAGAAGCCAATTACTGGTGGGAGACTAATCAGACTAGAGTTGGTACAGTCATAGTGACTTGGACAAGATTCAAGGAATTGTTCTTTGAGAACTACTTTTTCCCAAGTATGTAAGCTCGGATGGAAGTCAAGTTTCTGGAACTAAAGCAGGAGACCTTGTCGGTGTCTCAATATGCTGCCAAATTCAATGAGTTAGCGAGATTTGCACCTCATCGGGTGGACACAGAGGCGATAAAGGCAAGAAGGTTTGGAAATGGATTAAAGTCGGGTATTTACAACAAAGTAGCCATATTGCAAATCAATAGATTTGCGGTGTCGTTGGAGAAAGCATTAATTGCTGAAAGAGGGAGCGAAGCTGCATCTCGATTTCATCAAGAGAAGAAGAAAAAGACAAATGATGGAGGAAGCAGTGGTGGTAGTAATCCGAATAAGAGAAAGTGGAGCGAGAATACCTAGTCGGGTAACAAGATAGAAGGGAATAAGAAAGGAGGGGAGCCATGTGCGACTTATGGGAAGAACCATTCTGGAGTTTACCTGAAGAAGAAGGGAGTCTATTACAACTGCGGTCAAGAGGGGCACATGTCACCCAATTGTCCCAATCCGAAGAAGATACAAGGTTGCTTTGCGTGTGGATCGACTGATCATCTGGTTCGGAGCTGTCCGAAGAGAAATACAGTGAAAGAGAGTGGCAACAAGGGACCCGGTAGCGAAACCTTGGCGATTCAAGGACCTCCTCAGCCAGGAAGACCATCGGCCCGTGCATTCAACATGACGGTGCAAGATGCAGTGGCTGCTGAGGAGGTCGCAACAAGTAGCAATTTCATTTAGAGATTTTATTACGCGAGTAATCATGGTTAGATATTGATGTGAAATGGTTTCTTTTATAGATCCAAGTCACAGGTTAGAATTTGAGACACAAAATTAATATTATGTTGATAAGAATGAATTGATGATACAAGTTTAAAAGATTGTAGAGAATAAGAAAGCGGTGATTCCGAGGACGGAATCCTTTTAAGGAAGGGTGAATGTGATAACTTGGGATTTCGAATAATCTGAATTTTATGAATAATTTTTTTTAATTAATATTAATATTAATTATCAATATTGTGATGTGTATCTGTGATACAAGTTTTGAAAAGTAGTCAATTTGTGTATTGACTGAGAAAATAAGAGTAGAGTTGTGCTTAGCTGAGAATTTAAAACCCTAACCCTAAGTCCGGATAGAGATTCGATAGAAAATATATTTAAAATAATTATATTGACGAGTACGTGTTTGTACTGTTTAGAATTATTGATCAATGATTAATCCGGTAGGGTATAATATTAGTAAACCCTAATAAGGGATTAGAAACCCTAACGTACCGTTAAAAACCATAATCGAAAGTCGGGAAACCCTAATTTTAAATTCGAGAATCTGAAACCCTAATTAAGAAACCCTAATCCTAATTAGCAAGACTAATGTGATTTATAACCGTTAATATAATTAAGAAACCCTAATTATACTTTAGAAATATTAATTTCTATTTAAAACCCTAGTTATATTTTTGAAATCGTAATTTTCTATTTTAATTAGAAAATTCTAGAAAACTAAGGGTGTAAAACCTAAAGGTTAGAACCTTAGGGTTAAATCCTAAGGGTTTGGACATTTGACCATAATGCCATTAAAATCACAAGAACAATGACCAAAATGCCCTTTACAGATTTTTATTAGGTTACTTGTAAAAATGGCCAAGACCTTTAGTTGGTGACAAACTATGTTGACTTGGTGACTTTAAATCTCAGCAAATCAGCCTCATTTTGACACATATGCCAGCAAATTCATTGTATCTAAATAATATAAATGTTAAAGAGAGAAAGTGTGCATAATTGTCTCATTTTCCTACAAGCTCTCAACCCACTTCTCTCTCAACCAAATGTCCTAATATAGCAAGTATATTAGTCCTAAAAACAACCCCTTGATCAACCAAGATCAGTTAGTAAGATCAAGATGAAGAATTTAAAGGTAGAAGGTATAAATCTAATTTAATTTTTGATCCTAATAGTTAAGAAAAATTTTGTGTTTATGTGTTTATATTTGTGTTAAAAGATGTTTTTAGCTGATCTATGGTGATATACCATAGATCCATAGAATCAAATTTCTTTAAAATTGAGTGTTTTAAAAACTGTCCAAGAATAAGATTTGTGGTCTGACAAGCTAATGTCAGGAGCCATAGATTCTTGTTCGTTAGTGATTTTTGTTGTTTTAAAGTTGTTATATGTAGCATGGCATGTGGTCTTTTATCTGGAAGTGAAATCACAGTTGTTGAATGTCCGGATTGTGAGTTATAATCGGTCAAAACCTGTTGACCGGGCATGACCAAGTACATTCTGGGCAGCCCAAAAATTTGAAAACAGCGTCTGACAAATTGCGATGATATAGGAACCTTCATGCCAAAAAGCCGCGAGAGTAACCTAAGATAGGTGACCAGAACATAAAGGAAATCGAGCATAAAAGTGACCAGTCGAAGTTCTGGGTTTTAGGGGAAACCTAGATAATGTCTGACAATGAAATTAAAAGTCCAGATCTTTATGATGTTTGATTGTTTGACCTAGATTGCTAGTGTTTATTGTAGTGTGACATAAACACTACATGATCTGAGATTTAGATTGGACAGAAACAAGATAGACATGAAATTAAACGTGGTCAAACGAGCACCCTTGTTAACCTGTCTGACAGTGTTATTGAGGATCAAGTATACTTAAGATGACAGAAAGCGTCACTAAAGGACTACAACGACGGATTATTTAAATTTTAATTACTAAATTTTCGAAAATTACTTAAAAATAGAAAATAAATTCAAAAAATTACAAAAATGGTTTTAAAAATCATTTTAAATTCTGAAAAATAACTTCTAATTATTTGGGATATTTTTATTAATATTTATAATTATTTGAATATTAATGATATTTAATTTATTTAATTAGTGTATTAAATAAAGCAGAGAAAAATAATTTTAATATTATAAAGATTATTTTAAATAAGAATAACGTATTTAAAAATATTTTGAGTTGAAAAATATAACTTTTAATATTTTTAGATAACTATCATTAATAATTTAATATTAATGATATTAGATTTATTTAATTATTATATTAAATAAATAAGTTAAAAATAATTTTATTGATTTAAAAATTATTTTAAATGTGAATAAAGTGTTAAAAAATATTTTGAATTATAAAATATAATTTTTAATATTTTTGGAGATTTCTCATTAATAAATTAATATTAATGATATTAGATTTATTTAATTATTATATTAAATTAATGAATTAAAAATGATTTTATTAATTTAAAAATCATTTAAAAATGAGAAAAATGATTTTAAAATATTTTAAGTTATAATTAATGACTTTTAATATTTTGATAATAGTTTCATTAATATTTAAATATTAATGGTGATGATTTAAAAATAATTTTAATTATTTTAAAAATTATTTAAGTAGAATATTGGTGATTTAAAAATATTTTAAGTTATTAACAATAACTTTAATATTTGAGAAGTATTTCATTAATATTTTAATATTATTAAATATTAATGATAATGAAATTATTCTGGATTTAAATCATTTAAAAATGATTTCAGTGTTTAAAAATTTATTATAATTTATAATAATTATTAAAAAACTATTAAAAGCTTCCGAAAAATATTATAAACGATATTTAATTTATCTAAAATAATATTGAAGCTTAGAGACCAAGTTTAATTGACAATAAAGGTGTAAATTGTTGGATAGGGTGACCAGTTCACCGAGAATAGACCGAAGTCCAACCAGACCGAACTAGTTAGACTTGATAAGTGTTTATATAAGTTATAAACACTAATGTTGCTATGTGGTAATGTGCCTAGGAGACAACCTGACTATAAATTATAGTATTATGTGTTATGAATTAATGTGCTAATGGTGAGACCTATATTGTGATTATAGGTCTTTCAAATGCAGATAAATATATTGTGTAGTTGTAATCCACGGAGAAGGCGAGTTTCCTAACTCAACCTTAAGTTATATACTTTCAAATATTCTGGTGGTTAATTATTGTTGATTAGACGACGTCTAAAAATTTATTGTTGATTATTCGCAGTTAGTGCATATTTATTAATTCAAATAGAATTAGTGAATTCTGAGAATATAATTAGAGAATAACTATTGTTGGATACTTACATCCGTAGAAGCTAATATTGACAGTACATATAATTCCTGTTTATTGTCAAATTGTGTTGAGATATGTCTGAGCTAATTATTCTAGCTGGAAGAATAGTTGTTAGAACTTGATAGGTTCGAGAAGATAATTCAATTATTATTGACAGATCGACGCCAATTATTTTGGCTAGATCGAGAAGTGACTAAATATTGAAATCATAATATTTCGTTTTTAAATCAAATTCTGATTCAATGACTGAGAAGAACAACCTTTTATATAAAGGGAACATATTTGGTCGTATATCAACTTTTGCGCGCGTTTTGAGTATTGTGCATAATATAGGGTACAAGGAGTTCGCTGCTCTAAGTACTTACAGAGAGGTATAATTTAATTTTTATGATTATCTGATACACCTGGTATATCAAAGTCCAGTCTTTGATAGTTACTCGAGATGAGAAGTTCAAGATCCAATGGATCGCTCAACATAAATCTGGAAAACATTCCACTTTGTTATTGCGTAGAATTGATTCTTGATTATTCATTTGAATATCGTAGAAACATTGAAAGTGTTGTACTCTTTCATTATCAGATTATTGTGTTTCTTAGAATGCGAGAAGACTTGTTAGCTAATTAAAGAATTGTTCACCTATTTCAAAGTTCCCCGAACTTTGGTAGTATTCTATCAAATTAGATAGTCTATTATTATTGATTCTTATACATTCATTGTATGTCTTAACTTGTAGGGAAAATTCGTTGCTCACCCTTGCTAAATAAAACTTTTCAGCTAGGGACGAAGTGGCAGGAGGTGTTGTGAAGGACAAAGGCAAAGGCATAGTGATAGCATAGTTATAATGAACTTATTTATTATGTTGTATTTGTAAATCCTTTTTTTATAACTAAAGGGTATGTTTGTAATGTTAAGGTTAGAGAACCTGGGTAATGCATTAACTATATCAGTTAATGAGGTGTATATTTATATTTATAATTAAAATGGGTAGTTAAATGTTATTTATATTATGGATCGTGGGCACCAAACTCGGGGGTCAGGTAACCCGAATTTGGGGGTGTCATATAGAGGACTAGGTTTTGTGCTCATGCAGCATGGCAAGGTCATTGCGTACGCATCACGAAAGTTAAAGGATTATGAGAAAGTTTATCCTACACATGATCTGGAACTGGCAGCAGTAGTATTTACCTTAAAGATTTGAAGGCATTACCTATATGGCGAAAAATGTGAGATATACACGGACCATAAATGTAATAATATGATATTTTCTATATAAATAAATAAAAAATTTTGCATATAATTTTTTTTTATTTTAAAGGTGGGAATAGGTTCAAGGTAAGGTGTATATATTTATCTGATAAATAAAATTTATTTATTACATTAATAATTGTAAATAATTTTTTTAGGAATTATTGATCATTATAAATTATATTATTATATTAAATTAATTTTGGTAGTAAAAATATATTTAGTATTTAGTTTCCATGAAAATAGGTTTATTATATTATTTAAATAATATATGAGATGATTATATAATTATTATAATAATTATTTTATTATATGAATTTATTTTAGATTAATTAAGTTAGTTATTTTAATTTAATTAATAATGGTATATATGAAAGATATATCAAATATGGAATTCAAACCCTACTTTTGGATTTAGAATAAGGAATGAAAATAATAATATAATATTAATTATATTTCAGTGCTATAAATTTGTACTGTATGTATAGACTGATAATGGTTGGTCAATTATAGTGTATCATGTCAAACCCAAGGATTACTGGATAAACCTTATTTGAAATTCAAATCGGTGTTTAAGATCGGTCAAAAATTGTGTTAATGTGATTAATATCAAGTATAGTAGATTTTTTTGCTAATTAGGGAAACCCTAATTAGTAATTAAAAACCCTAATGACTAGAATTCTAATTTAGTAATTAGAAACCCTAATTACTAAACTAGAACCCTAAGTGCAAAAAATAGAAACCCTATTCTTTAAATTGGAAAGCTAATTGCTAATTAGTAAAACTTAAATCTAATTTTCATGTGCTATGTAATTAGGAAATTAAAAACAATTAGGAAACCCTAATTTTTTTCAAAACTAGAAAGTTAAATTTTATTTTAAACCCTAAATAAAAATCCTAGAAATCCTTTTTTAAACCTTAGGGTTAAACCCTAAGGGTTTGTCAAGTTACCAAATGGCCATTAAAATCAAAAGTCAAAAGACTATTTTGCCCCTCTTGCATTATTAGTAGAGAACTTGTAGATTTTGCTCTACTTGGAGTTGTTGGCCAACCCTACACTAGCCATGTGCTACAAAGCTCAGCAACTCAGCCATTTCACCATCCAAATTCACTACTAAAAAATGGTCATTTATGATGGCCAAAATCCATCACAAAAAGTAGATAAACCATTACGAAAGGTTTACCTGATGGCTTTAAGCATCGCAATGGTCGTCTT
The DNA here is from genome assembly GCA_016801055.1 of Panax notoginseng. Lineage (NCBI taxonomy): Eukaryota > Viridiplantae > Streptophyta > Magnoliopsida > Apiales > Araliaceae > Panax > Panax notoginseng. Next base: position 74,291,108 of record CM029015.1, on the reverse strand, counting down.
GTATACGCCCATCATGAAAAGTTTTACGTGATGGTTTTGGCAATCACACAAATGCTTAGTGCTTTTGTGATGATTAATACAATCACATTAACACATAATCTATTGTGATTGTTAAAGTCGTCACAAAAAAAATAAAACTTTAAGGATCAAAGGTAAGAACGTGAATCTCTATTTACGGATAATTTAATTCATTATATTAATTGTATCAAATGATCCTTGTAGGATTTGAACCCTCCTCCCATTTACAAACTAAATAACGAATATTACCACTACACCAAAGCCCAGATCATGATTATGATTTTAAAACAAAATATAAAAGGAAACATATGTGAGTTACTTACTAAACAAAATTACTTTCACATAAGATTTAGTGATTGCAATGACAGTTACAAATACTCTATAATTATGTAAAATTAGACATCACTGAGAGCCATCATATATTTTATTATTTTGTGATGATTTGAAAATTTCATCACAAAATAACTCCTTTTTGTAATTGCAAATAAAAGTCATCACAAAAATCTATTTTTTTTAATGATTGTCATGGTCGTCATAAAATATTATTTTAATTATTTCTTACATTAAAATATTAGTGATTGCTTAAATGCAATCACGAAAAAGGGTATATCTATAAGTGATGATTTAGTGCGTCACAAAAAATAAATTAACTTTGCGTGAAAAATTTAGTATGATTGACATGGCCATCAGAAATATAATACATTGATGGAAAAATTAGTCATCACCAAGAGCCATCATATATATAATTATTTTGTGATTGTTTAAAAAGTCCATCACAAATTACTATCTTTTGTGATTATTTTTAAAAATTGTCACAAACTTCTGTCACGTATTCTTGTTTTTCTAGTAGTGAAATGCATTGCATCCATGTAATATATAAGATCAAAGAGAGAGAAATTTCATTATTTAGCTCATTTATACACAAACACTCATCCAAGATCATCTCTCTCTAAAACCCGTGAAATATATTAGTGGATCAGTCCCAAAACAAAGCCCCACTATCACTCATAATAAATCAGAAGCCTAGAATCAGGAATTTATTCATAGAGGTATAAAACCTAATTTAGAAATATGATCTTCGATCCTCTGTTAAATGTTATGATTTAGTATTAAAACATGTTGTATGTAATGCAAATAGATGATCTAGGTTAATAGATGTTAGATCCATAACATCTATAGGCTCGGATTTGATATTTTTAAAAATCTGGAAATTTTTTTTTGTTGTCTAACAACGAATGTCAGACCCCATAGATTCTTCTTTGTTCATGATTTGTATGTTTTATGTTTTAGACTTGTAGTATGCTATGAGATCTTTGATTTGAAACTTTAATCAAGCCCAGATCATGAACAGATTAAAAGTTATGGCTGGTCAAACCTAGTTGACCGACCATGACTTTCTAAATTTGGAAAACCCAGATCGTACCCAGGAACGCCTGACAAGAAGTTCATGGGCCCAAATCTGTCAGTTATTTAATGATTTGGACATGTTGTTATATTAATATTATAGTATGATATATGGACTGCATGATTATACTTTTAGAACATTTATTCAGTAAAAAGATTGGATTTGAAGGAAGGTCAAACCAAGTAGAAAGATCACGGATTGCGTTTTCTGGATAACCTAGAAAACTCAAGCTCGTGGTTTCTGACATGGTTTGACCGGACAAGTTTGGTTGATTCTGTTGTTTTTATATTGATTTTATGTAATGGATATGTACCCTTACATGTTGGCTACACACTGCAACTCTTAAATCATTAAAACATCACCAGAATCACAAGTTGTGGAAGCCCAAAGTAGGGCAGTCGAACTGTTCTTTATTTCTGGGTAACCTAGAAATGAAGAACAGCTCTGGCAGCTACTTTGCATGCTCAGATCTCCTTTGTGTTATGATTTTTGACCTTGTTTATTATTGGATCTTGTAGGGTTACATTAGTACTACACATTTCTCAGCGAATTAAGCTTAGTCAAAGTAGAGAACTCGTTAACTGGTTATGAGTGTTCTTGATGCTCAGGAACACTATAGGCGACACTTTCTGTCGCTAAAGGCTTTAGCGACAGACTTATTAATTTTATTTATATTAATTCCAAAAATCATTTAAAAATAGAAATTAATTATTAAAAATTCTAAAAATAGTTCAAAAAATTATTTTAAGTTATAAAAATTAACTTTTAATAATTTGACATAATTTTCATAAATATTAATATTTATTTGGATATTATTGATATTTAATTTATTTAATAAATGTATTAAATAAATTGATTAAGAATGATTTTATTATATTAAAAATTATTTTAAATGATAATAAAGTATTCAAAAATATTTTAAGTTATAAAATATAGCTTTTAATATTTTAAGACAAATTTTATTAATTATTTAATATTAATGATATTAGATTTATTTATCAATTATATTAAATAAATTAATTAAAAATGATTTTAATATTATAAAAATCATTTTAAATGAAAATAAATAGTTTAAAAATATTTTAAGTTATAAAATATAACTTTTAATATTTAAAGGTAAATTTTATTAATAATTTAATATTAAATGATATTAGAGTTATTTAATAGTAATATTAAATAAATAGTTTAAAAATAATTTTATTAATTTAAAAAGGATATAAATGGTTTAAAAATATTTTTAAGTTATAATAAATGACTTTTAATATTTTGATAAATAGTACATTAATATTTAAATGTTAATGGAAATTATTTAAAAATGATTTTAAATATTTTAAAAATCATTTAAGAGTAATAAAAATATTTTAAAAAATATTTTGAGTTATTATAAATAATTTTAATATTTTGGCAATGGTTTCATTAATAATTTAATATTAATTAAATATTAATGATAATAGAATTATGTAGTATTTAAATCATTTAAAAATGATTCCAGTGTTTAAAAAATCATGATAAATTATAATAATTATTTAAAAATTATTATAAGTCATTTAAAAATAATATGACTAGTATTTAAATTATCTAAACGAATATTGAATTATGGAATAGAGTTTTAGACTCGATAATTACCCGATAAAGCCGTCGGTACACCGAAATATTTTAGAAATTGATATGGACTTAGATAGTTTAACTGTATACGTGTTTGTTTGCGATCCAATGACTGCTAAACCTATTTGACAATGTGATTAGGTTATGTGCTGACTGTAAAAAGCAGTACTATGTGATATGATATGTTATTCTAATCGAATGAATGATCTTATTAATGATAGGTTTCAATATAAAAGATAAAACTAAGATACGTAATTGTAAGTAGCAACTCAGGCAAGTATCTTACATTTGCATTTACTTTATGCAATGGACATGTGTAAACTAATATCTAAACCATTATTTTTCATTGTTCAAATATCTTAACCTTGTATACACTTTTGCAATGATTATGTGTAAGTAAGTTATTAAATTATAATCCGTTGCACAAGTTCTTTAATTCTGTTATTAAAGATCAAAAAATATATTCTATTCGTTACTTTCTAAACTAGGTTATACAAGTGACATCACTTGGATAATCATTGTATTTAATCACATGTTGATACATACTTGTTGGTTACCAATATGAACTCTTAATCAAACCTCGTCTAAGCTATTTGACCCAGCTAGACACAGATTTAGAAATATCGTTTAACATGATAAAACTTTATTATATCCAATCAAATTATTTTGGTTCGGATTCCCGACTAAGTATGAGCATCCCAAACATGGGAAAACTTTTGTGCGCCTAAAGCGGATAAGATGAACGAAATATCGTTCTTGCATGTAGTATTGATCAATATAGGGCATAACGGGCTGATCACCCCCCGTGCCTGTAAGTTATGACGGTTTGTAGATGAAGTTCTGTTAAACCTTGTCGAAAATTGAAAACAAAGTTCATAGTCTGTCGACTGCTCTCCATTTATAGTCAGTACGTAGTTTCAAAATTTTGATATAGAATTGAAATGTTGATATTATTGGTCCAGCTTACTTCACAACTGTTGATTCGTTATAGAAGTGTTATTCAAAGAAAACGTTTAATCCTTTATGCTAATAATTATTGGTGCTATTACTTGCTAGGCAATCAAATGCTCATTCTTGCTTTAAATTTAAATGTATTCAGCTAAGCGTGATCAACTTGAAGGTTCAGGAAAGAACAAGGGAAAAGGAAAGTTGGCCGAATAAGTTTTCTAATATTATGTGTAATAGTTAAACTTTATTGAGACAATGATATTTATTAATTATCATGTAATGAATATTTAAAGGTCGCGTACCTAGGATTTGACTCTATATGTAAATTAAGTTTGATATCTATATTATTGTTATTATTTCGCTCAAAGAAATGGTATCGTGAAGCACCGAGTTCGGGTTTCAAGCACCTAAATTTGGGGGCGTCATAATAAAAGTCTAAAATACATCTTCACACAAAAAGACTTAAATATGATATAGAGGAGATGGCTGGAGTTGATAAAGGATTACGACTGTGATATCTTGTATCATCCAGGAAAAGTAAATGTAGTAGCCGACGCCTTAAGTAGGAAGGGTCGAGAAAAGTTGTCTATGTTAACAGCTCAAACTGAGTTAATAACAGAGATGGCTAGAATGGAGTTAGAGGTGAAGTTTTCGAGTAAGTCGGGTCAGAAACTATTTATAACAGTTACTCGACCTACCATTGTAGAGAGAGTCAAGGAGGTACAACCTAAAAATGATGAGTGTGACCAGATGAAGAAGCGGCTAGCAAATGAAAAAGAGATAAAGCATAGTCTTTATAATGATGGATTATTAAGATTTGAAGGAAGAATTTGGGTTCCAAGTGAAACGAAGTTGAAGGAGGAAATATTATAAGAAGCTCGTAGTTCAAGGTACTCGATTCATCCTGGTAGTACTAAGATGTATCAAGACCTTCGACAGAGTTTTTGGTGGCCAAACATGAAGAGAGAGATAACAGAATATGTAAGTAGGTGCTTAACTTGTTAAAAATTTAAGGCCCAACATCAACGACCAAGCGGCTTGTTACAGTCATTGGAAATTCTGGAATGGAGGTAGGAACACATCACGATGGATTTTGTGGTGGGACTTCCAACTACACAGAAAGGCTACGATGCTATTTGGGTAATAGTGGACCGGTTGATGAAGTCGGTTCACTTTTTGCTAATAAGAGTCATGTATAACTTAGATCAGTTAGCTAAACTATATGTTAAGGAAAATATTTCAAGACATGGAGTACCAGTTTTGATTGTGTCAGATCGTGATCTGCGATTCATATCAAAATTATGTAGAAGTCTACAAGAACAGATGGGAACGCAGTTGAAGATAAGTACAATTTATCATCCACAGGCAGATGGGTAGAGCGAAAGAACAATTCAAATGTTAGAAGATATGCTACGATCTTGCGTTATGGATTTTAAAGGTAGTAGGGATGATTATTTATCGCTAGTAGAGTTTGCATATAACAACAGTTATCATGCAAGCATAGGCATGCCGCCTTACAAAGCTTTATACGGAAGGAAGTATAGAACACCTTTGTGTTGGGATGAAGTAGGAGAATGTCGAATGCAAGGATCTGTGTTGGTGCAGTAAACAACAGATATAATTAAGTTGATATGAATGCGACTGGTAGCAGCTCAAGGAAGACTAAAAAAATATGTCAATGCTCATCGAATGAGAAGGGAGTTTGAAGTAGGCTCATACGTATTTTTAAATGTATCTCCTTGGAAAGGACAGATATGCTTTGGGAGGAAGGAAAAGTTAAGTCCAAGGTTTATAGGACCTTTCGAGATATTAAAAAGGGTAGGAAAGGTAGCTTACACGGTATCATTACCTCCAGACTTAGAACGTATACACAGTGTGTTTCATGTATCTGTGTTACGTCCTTATAAGACAAATTATAAGCACGTAATAGAATATGAGCCTTTTCATGTTGAGAAAGACTTGACGTACGAAGAAATGTCTGTTCAAATCGTTGATAGAAAAGAGCAAGTTCTGAGGAATAAAGTTATACCTTCGGTGAAGGTAGTATGGAGGAACCACGATGCTGAAGAAGTAATGAGGAAACTTGAAGAAAAGATGAAGAAGAATTACCCTCAGTAGTTTGACTAACTTATGGTGAGATTCTGGGGACAGAATCCTTATAATGGGGAAGCATGTAACGACCAAAGAAATCGAATTAATTGTAAAATAATTTTATTTGAATAAATAATGAATAAAATTATAATATATGTTATTTATAATGAGTAAGCAAGATGAAGGTTTTTCTATAACCTAAAAGTAGAATAATATTGTAGTATTTTGGCTACGTGATGGAATTAAGGTGTTTGAATTTCCAAGACAAAAATAGAAGCTTTATGAGAAATTCTCCGAAAAAAACTATTCATCCATTTCTGCTCGGGAATTATTTTTGAACTTCCGGGAAATACAAAATGATAGAATGATAAGGAGAGATGGATTATGTAATAACAATTCAGTTATGACAAACACAGTTTTTTACTTGCGTACTAAGTTCAAGAATGTTAAGTAAAGTGAAGACTTGAATAAATAACGATCGTATAATAAAAAAGTCGCATCGCAGCGCGGCATATACTGAAGGGTTTTGCACTACAGCGCCGTAACTAAAATTCCATACACTGCTAACTAGCGTCGTAGCGCAGAACATACTTAAGAAGCTAGCTCCACAGTGCCAGTACTAGATAAGAGGCAGTAAAGAATATTAATGAATGTAAAGGAAGGGAAGTTGATTGAAGGTGAACTATTACATTAATTAACTTAAAGTAGCTTCATTAAAGAAGAATAAAACCTTAAGTTTAACCATGAAAAGATAACGAAATGTTACTCTTATGTAAACACAAAGTAATACGATAAACCGTAATGAACGTTAAATGAATGTTAGTTAAAGTTATGAATGATTAGACCGAGAAGAAGGGGAAGATAAGTTAATGTTAATATGTGATGATCATTTTCACCTAATGTGGTATGCTTTGTAATCATGTATTGTAGAATTTATAAAGACACAAAAGAGAAGTGAATTTACTATAGAAGACACTGAAGGCAAGTGTTCTAAACTCTTGTCTATGCTTATTTTGAAAAAGCTTTATGATTCATGTATCTTACGCATGAATTGATGTACAAAGAAGTCGAAACCAATTCCTTCGGCTAAGAATTAGAATATTTTGTGGATTTCATTACAATCTGTCAAAATATTATTGATATTGCTATCTTATACCGACTGTGTTTGGTATGTGTTTCAAGAAAGACTGAGTATGAATAAACAAATATTTTGTCATCAATCGACAGGCACATGAGGTTGCCAAAACATAAACGTAAATACTTTAAATGAAGTAGTGTTGTACAACATAGAGCACTATAAGCAGATCACCTAGACGTGCTCATAAGAAATGTCGAACTTACGGTCTTGGTGCCGAGTTGTCTTTTTCAAAGAAAGAATGAAATGCTCAAGGTCTTGGACCAAAATCGATGTTTAACGTATGTTGTGCATTGTTAAACATTTTTAAGAAAATAAAATTGTTATTTTGAATTATCTATAGTACTTCATAACTATTGATTCAGTTATAAAAGATATATGTATTCATATGATTCGAATATATTGCTTAAATGAAATTGTCATACTTGTTGAGCTAGTTATGCTCACCCTTGCTTAAACTATATGAATGCAACTAAGAATGAACGGACCGAAGGATCCAATAAGGATAAAAGAAAGGCTAAGACAGACAAGTAGTCATCTTTGTAAGAGTATGATATGAACTTTGTAATTATTTGATACTATTACAATGAACATATGTAATGATTACAAAGAAACTTAGTATGGAAATATTATTTTGTAATATATAGAATACATATTCACTCTTTTGAGGTATTTCAATTGAATGTACGTGTGAACTGTAGCACCATATAGCACCATCTGTCGGGTTAGAAGATGTCCAAATTTGGGGGCGTCACATGAGGAGTTGTATATGGTGAAATATAGAAAATTTGTATCGAGAAAAGAGCAAGTTAAGAGTGAGATAGAGTTAAGTGGAATTTCAATTGAGGACTAATGTGAGAGATGAGTGATAAGTGGATTGTATATCCACGAGTCGATGTTCATTTCAAGCGTAATTCATTGTTATTTTCTTATTTCGTGTTCGTTTTCACTCGTTTCATGTTCTTTTATGTGTAGGGTGGTCATGGAGGCAAATCATGAAGAAAGGAGGTCGTTTGGAGCAAGTTTAGAAAAATACGTGGAATAAGCAAAATCGAATTACAGGGGACTAGCCCGTTGGGGTGGGCATGATTTGCCTTGTACCCTCCGCCAAGGCAGAGGTGCCAAAACCTGGAGTCTCCTGGCTTGATTTGAAGTCTGCTGGGACATGGATTTTAGACTTAGTTTGGTGCATGGACTCTAATAAGTGAGGTACTTTGGTAAGAACTTGAGGGGATATATATTGCATTACAAACAACAAATGAATCATCACGCAGAACATAATACAGAGATTATTTCCAGAATTTGACAGCAAGCTTTGGAGGAGTACTTTAAAGAGAATTTTGTGACGGTTGTAGATTGAGGCTACGTGAATGGTGGTTTTGCATTATTCTTTATCGTAGTTTTATATTTGTAATTGAAAGGATGTTTCCTTTAAAGTATTCAGTTTTTATTTTATTCGTTATGAACTAATTCGCTTTTTAGGCCTATGATGGATCCTTAAGTGAAACAATGGTTTTGTAGCGTTGATTTCCAGTTCAATAAATTATTTCTCAGTTTATCTATATTAATTTAAGCGTGATTTTATAAATTACCTGATCAACAATTCTTTGTGGATTTGTATGGAATCGAGAGAGGATATTCAAATCTAGACTCAGTTAATATAGCATGTGTTCATGAATTTTGTGAATATCAGCATCTTGATGAATGTTAAGGTAGGGATATGCTTGACATCGCATGTAATTGGATAGAGAACTTATTCTTAAACTTTTTTTAATTGTAATTCATATAGAGATATAGTGAGTTAGTTAATTAAGGTGTTTAACTTGTTTCTATCTTAATTGTGGATTTAAGTTAATACGGTATTAGTGCATCGAGAGGTGGCTAGTACTACATTCGTGTTCTTGATTAATAAACTGGGATAATGAATTGAATTGGAATAAAGGTGTACAAATCAGAGTGAAGCTTAGGGTGAAATCATAGGTCTAAATCTCCATTATTTGATTGAAATTTTGAATTTTGATAGTTGTGATTGTTTTGTGATAGTTTATTTATTTATTAATTTAGTTTCTATAATTTTAAATCAATGAATTGACTAGTTTAATAGAATTAGGATTAATAGGAGATTGATAATTGTGAAGTTAAATTTCTTGCTAATTTGTCTTCGTGGGAACGATACTCTATTCATCACTATATTACTTGTTGACCACGTATACTTGCGTGTTACGTGTAACTAGATTTTACCCAATAATGAGTTGTACAAACCTTTGTATGAGCGGAGGCTTTGTGCTCGTGCTCAGTTCCTCACAATGATAATCATTGGAATGTCGGTGTGAGATAGAGTTATGCTTATGGTGAGAAGGTGATTCTTTTCTAATATTTATATTTGATAGTAAGAGACTATTAAGAATAAGTTAGAGAATATTAAGATTAGGCGTGAGTTCTTAAAACTCCTGCTTATGGTATGTTTGTGACTCATAGTCGTATGTATGTTTTTGAGCCCCTAAGCTTATGGACAGTCCCTGATTGGTTCTTGGACTACGTATTGGTAGGATAAGCTCCTAAACTCATATTACTATGGTAAGTTCTTGAATTTCCAAGGTATGGTAAGTTCGATGAACTATATCGGGTATATATATGTTATATATTATGAATTAAGAAATTTTGGTATAGTGACCATTGATGGTATTGAAGTTGATAGAATGAAGCAATGGAGTAAAGATTAAAGTTGATGGAGAAACATAGATTTTCTAAATCTTCTAGCTCTACTAGATTTTTAAAATTTATTAATTTCGTGCTGATGTTTACACTTCTGTTTTCATGAAAAACATTGGATCATATGATTGAACCAATGAGTTTTAAAAACAATACCGTTATTCTTATGTCTATGCTAATTATTTCGGCTAAGAAAAAAATGATTTGAAAATTTTCAAAATATATTTTTGAACTATGTGCATCATTTGATGTGGTATAAAAATGGTAAATGATGAAGTCATCAATGCAATCAAACCTAGTGTTGGTTTTGATCAAAAGATCGTTAGCCCACTACGGTATGATGTAATATGACAAAGTCATAATATGACGAAATCCTCAATGTACTACTAATCTGGTACGGTATCATGACGTCATAAGAGAATTTTTAGTTTTCTTTTAAATTATGAAGAAGGTCAATTAAGTTGGCTAAATTATTTCGATTGATGTCCGAGTTGTTGATAAAAGTCTAAGCTATTTGATTCGGCTAGACGGCTGTTAAAAAATATTTATGGAATTCAAGCATTCCTGAGTATTTATGCCAAACAAGATTGCTCTGGTGCGGATTTAGATGTTGAAAAGCTGAGGTGAACAACCCTATAAGGGGATATATTTTCAGAGACAATAGTTTCAAACGTAACACATATAGTTGTTACAACACACTACATTGTGGCCCAACATAGTGGTACAATAGGCCGGTCACCTAGTGTACGCGTGTAGGGTATTTTCAGTCTTTGTGATTGATAAACATTCTAGTTTGCAGTGTGAAGGATTTTGTTGAAGCATTAGTAAACCTGGAAAAGAGTTCACGGTCTTGTGACCCCTTAGCATAATTTTGAATATGAGTTATTCATACTACTTCCCGATTATTAAAAAATCGTGGAAGATTTTCAGAGACAAAAGTTTCGAACGTAACACATATAGTTGTTACAACACACTACATTGCGGCCCAACATAGTGGTACAATAGGCCGGCCACCTAGTGTACGCGTGTAGGGTATTTTCAGTCTTTGTGATTGATAAACACTCTAGTTTGCAGTGTGAAGGACTTTATTGAAGCATTAGTAAACCTGGAAAAGAGTTCACGGTCTTGTGACCCCTTAGCATAATTTTGAATCTGAGTTATTCATACTATTTCCCGATTATTAAAAAATCGTGGAAGATTCGTATTTTTCTGAAGGATGAATGTAGTAAGTAGAATGTTCCTTAGAAAGGAGAATGTGGTAGAATGCAAGTGAGCAAGTTATAATAAAACTTCCAAAAAGAGAATAGATAAAATTATTCGAAAGAATGTGTAATATTCATAATAGCTCCAAGTAGAGAAGGTCTCGGTGATCCCGAGATCGAAATCCTTATAAGGGGAAGAGGATGTAAGAACCCAAATTTTTGGAAATTATTAAAATAAGAATTTAGTAAATAAAATTCTTAAGGCATGAGAAGGGTTCGAATAAGAATATATATATATATATATATATATATATATATATATATATATATATATATATATATATATATATGCGTTGTGAGATATGTGGTATTGTGTTGCATGGGGTAATATAAACTATGCAATAACTTATTTCTGTGTTTAATAAATATATTATTATTATATATTTACTATTTATTGGAGAGGCGAATTATTTGAAGTAAAGAAGATGGATAGAAATTTATCTATAGATATTAAATAATTTATGTGAAATTATTTTATTATAGTAAGTTGATGACATTAAATATCTTTGATAATCATCAATTTTTTAAGTATATATACGAGTAAGTATCAAGTCTAAGGCAGTGCAACTGTAACGTCCGAGAAAATCGGATTTTTATGTGAATTAAATTTTATTTGATTATTTGAATTAAATGAATTTAATTGTTTATTTATGTGAGTAAGTTGTTTAAAGGTCGTTCTATGACCTATAATGTGCGGATGTGGTTAGGATTCTGGCTATGTGCTAGGATTAATTGTTTTGAATTTTCACGACGAAAATAAAAGTTTTTCGAGAAATTTTTGTAAAAATACTATTCACCCGTTTCTGCTCGGGGATTAATTATGAATTTTTGAGAAACGCGTAATGATAGAATTCTAAGACGAGATGGAATATTCAATAATATTTCAGTTATGGCAAACAAAGTTTTTGCCTGCGGACTTAAAACCTAAGTGTTAGGAAAAGTGAGTTTTGAGAATTAAAAGACTATGCATAATAAGTATAGTTGTTATACGTAAGAAATACGAGTATGATACTAGTTATTATACGAGTATAGTATGAAGAGTATTATGATGTATAATACGAATATCGTATGAATTATATACAAAGAGAATACAAGAATTGTACGAGTAGAATACGATTAGTTCTTAATGGACTTTAGTAATTGGGCTTTGTCAATTCCAATTGGATGAGATTGATGTCAAGCTTGTTATATTAAATCAAGCCCAATAAACGCCCGGTATAAATTTAGTCTAAGCCCAAACTAAAAAACCAAACCATGGGTTGAACCAATGGATCACCCGACGGGTAAGACCCATGGGGCAACCCATGTGGGACCCCAAAGGGGAATGTGGGCCAGCCACTTGGTGGCCAAGTAAAGTGGTTTGCTTGGTGGGGAAGATAGCAAAGGAGGTATGAATAGTAAGGAGGTTGCCTCTTTACCATTTTGCCCTCCATTTGGTTTTCTATATAAGAGAGGCTATGTTGGTTCATTTGTTTGTTTTACCAACATTAACCAATATATTGAGAGAGAGAAAAGAGCACTAACAATTAATTAAGAGGAATCAAAAGCAAAGTATTCAAGCTTTAGTCATGAACGTGAAAAACGTTAAGGTAATAATACGTAAGCTTTAGTCTTAGATCATTTTCTATTTATTCTTCATAGAGAAGTATGAATTGGTGGAGGATGTCTCTTCCGAAGTAATAAGGATGGATATTAGTGGATTAAAACATTAATAAGCTATGTATAAGTAAGAATCGTAAGCTTTTAAGTGAGTTTTAATCGATAAAAACCATTAAAACGTTGATTTGGTTGTTGATGGACAAATTAAAAATCATCAAGTATAGGTTATGTGCATATTGTTTGGTTAGGTAATAGATAGTGAATCAATGGATTAATTCCATTTGGTTTGGTGTATAAATCTTGAGTAACGAAGTTATGACAAAATTTACGAGATTAAGCGATGAATGTTGAAATCGTAGAATTCCCAGATTAGTAGTTAAAAGTCACCGTTTAACTTGGAAACCTTAGTTTTCGATGGCGTGTCATAGAACAACATATTTAAGAGTCGTGGACTCAAGAATTGTCGAATTCCGACTTAAAATGAAGAAACGAGTTATGAACGTTAAACGAATGCGTAATAGAAAGTTAAATAGTGAATTCATTGTTAACAGATTTAAAAACTACTTTTGTGCATATGAAATCAAAGTATATGAGATATGTAAGATAACGGCTTTTGAATGAGCCAATTCCGACTTATAACGGTCAAGTTACGAGTTCGGAAAGAATTAAACTAGAAAACTTAAAAATACAATTCAAAGGCTTAGGGTCGGCGCCGCAGCTCCCCTCAAGCCAATGAAACTCGCGCCGCAGTGCCGGGTCGGTGAAGTGGCTACTGCTAACTCGCGTCACAGCGCCACTTGTACATAGTAATCTCGCGCCGTAGCGCTGGGACAAGGGTTTGGATACTACAAATTGGCGTCGCAGCTCCAGTAAGTGGGAAATGTCTGACTTAGTTAATTTTGAACCTAGTTTTACAGGATAACTATGGGGCATGCATATACTTAATATGTAAGACCCCAACTTTTATAAATAAAGATGAATTTTTTATAAATATCATTTTTGAATATTATGGAGTTAATTTGATATAATGTTATAGTTGTGGGTAATATTTATAAATTTTGCAAATTACGCAAGTTGTTATATAATATTCGATTGGTCGGGGAATATTCGTACAACGACACAATCATTGGTGGACCCCGCAACGGAATTATTGTCGGATTGAGAAAACGACAAAAATATTTTATTAAAAATAACGGCGAAAGTTTTACCATTGATACTGTTAAACTACTCGGTAGTCAAAGTATAGTAATACGTGCGGTTGAATAGTAGCACACGGTATTGATTATTAATGCTTATGTGAGAAGTCACTCAGTTTGATTCAATTATTGTCAGTTAATAATATGAATTATTTAGCGATAATGAAGTTTTGTTTTATTCGTATTATTAACGTAATAAAACAGAAACATCTTTTTATATAAAACAGAATACTTTATTAAAGTTATTCTATAAATAGAATATATTATATTTTATTTAAAAGATTTTTCTTTAAATATGGACCGTCAGATTAAAGTAATCAATCTGGACCGTTCATGGAATAGTTACTATGCATTTCATTTTTCTATAAATAGCAGCTCATTCCTTCATTATTTCTTACGAATTCGCTGAACTCTAGAGAGAGAAACTATAGAGAGAAACTACAGAGAGAGAGAAAAAAAGTATTCTGCTACTTAACTACTTCCTTATTTCTGTTCTTCTTTAAAACGGTAAGGGGTGTAATTCTTTCTTATTCATGAAAAGAATTGTTGTTGTTCCATTTATTATTATTCTGTTAGAATAATCTGTATACGCGGTCCACCCTATACTTGGTGACATTCTTCTGTTATTCTATTGGAACATCTTGTCTGTGTGTTTTACACCGGACCTGGTTCTGTTTTTATTATTATTCTGTTGGAACATCCTGTCTGTGTGTTTTACACTGGACCTGGTTCCGTCTTTATTATTATTATGTTGGAACATCCTGTCTGTGTGTTTTACACCGGACCTGGTTCCGTCTTTATTATTATTCTGTTGGAATATCCTGTCTGTGCGTTTTACGCCGGACCTGGTTCCATTATTTATTATTCTGTTGGAATAACCTGTCTGTGCGGTCTATCGCATGCATGGTGATTTCTTTTGTTATTCCATTCTTTATTATACTCAGTTGGTTAAGTTTTGACTTCTATACTCCATGAAATTTGTGAAATATCCTTGATAATTGCGTTTCATCCAGTATCTTTTCATGAAAATATTCTTCTAAGCATTCTTGTATTTTACTCCACAAAGCAGTATCATGTTGACAATTTGGACGTTGTTAATTCTTGGATAAATTAATTCTTGAACTTGTTTTATTGAATTCTTATATCATTGTCATCATCCTTATGTTTATAAAATGTTGAAAGTCATCTGTGGCCTGTAGTGCATAGATGGACTTGGTATGATTATGACCAGGGATTATTCGGTATAATCACGACCGCAATGTTACAAATGATGTGGTAAAAAGTTCTCATTGGCCCGTAGTGCATTGATGGACAGTTGTTGGCATAATCATGACCATTAATGAATACACGAATATCCTTGGCCGTAGTGCAGGGGTGATTCAATGATGTGGATTATTTTATTAAGCTGAGTCTCAGCGATAACAGTGTTGAAAAACCTTTTAAATCATAGAAGATAGTAGATTTTATTTTCTACTTGACTCTTTTAATGGATTACTTGTTCCGCTGCAGTTAAACTTGATGTTCGTTATATTTTATCAGTTTAACACTGTTGAAGGCTTATGATAATTTATTTTGCATTATCTTAGTCATAATATTTCTACCTGGGTTAGTTGAGCTCACCCTTTCTTTCACTGTTCTCTTCAGGAAATGAGAATATAGCTAGGACGAGTCGGGGAACGGAGTGCTGGACCAGATGATAGTATTAGTAGTCCTCACTATTCTATGTAATAGTGTGATAATAATTGTAATGAGGATTCCTTTTGAGTATGGATACTCTCTAGAAGACAATATTTGTATTCAAACTCACAGTTTATATTTTGTCGTATTGTACATGGCAGTTGTATTAGTAAGTTGTATTTGAATTCTGTACCATGTATTTGGCGACCCAAGATGGGTGATGTATACCTATTTTTGGGGGCGTCACAGTTGGTATCAGAGCTTAGGGATATGATCCCTGGCTAAGATGTGAGAATAGAACTAGGAGGGGAGAGACGGGGAATTCCTTCGCTAGTATGACCTACCTAAGTTTATTTGCATGGTATTTAATTGGTCGGTCAGAATATAAGGATAATATATGACATATCAATTAACTTTTGTTTTGTGGCAGTATCTGTAAATGGCATCTGAGAATGTTGAGAATAGTAATGGAGCACAGGCGACTGTTGATTTACCACATATCAATAATCAGGATAATGTGCATCAGGAAGGTGACAATCTTCATGCAAACAACAACACTGACCAGATGATGAATGATGTAACGTTCAGAAGTTTTATGCAGTTCATGCAACAGCAGGCGAGAGTGGCTCCTGTTCAAAATATAGGTGGAAACACTGAAAACTCTCGGACGGTCACCGCTAAACAGTTCAAGGAGCTGGGACCACCGGAGTTTAAGGGAGAGCCAAAACCACTTATAGCGGAAACATGGATAAAGCAGATCACCAAGATATTGGATGTCTTGGGATGCTCTGAGGAGCAAAAGGTTCTCTTTGCCGCCTTTATGTTGCGAGGAGAGGCAGATTACTGATGGGAATCAATTAAGTGTACTCAACCTGCCGCACTGAAGATGTCTTGGGAGAAGTTCCAAGAGCTGTTCAATGACAAATACTTTCCCGAAAGTGTTCGACACATGAAGGAGGTGGAGTTCATCAAATTGGAGCAGAATAATATAACCGTGTTGCAGTATGAGGCTAAATTTGCTGAGTTGTCCCGGTTTGCGTCCCACTTGGTGGATAATGAAGAGCGAATGACGCGAATGTTTTTGCGAGGTTTGAAACCTGAGATACGTCAACATCTTATTTCTCATAAGCTGTGTTTGTATTCAGATGTTATGAATAGGGCTCAGTTAGTGGAGCGCGATAACGAGTCAACGCAACCAAAAGAGAGCAGTCGACAAAATGATAATACCAGTGAGAGCAGTCATCGAAGCGGTGATAACAAGCGTGGTGGGAATCAACAGGCCAGAAATGGTAACCACTTCGGTGGTAATCAGGGCCAAAACAATAAGAATGGTTATTTCAAGAAGAGGAGATTTAACAATGATGGAAAGACGTCAGCACCAGCACCCGTTGTTAAGGAAGGAGAACGACCACCCATCATATATTTCAAATGCGGAGGGGAGGGGCACATCAATCCAAACTGAGCAATATCGTCTAAAGTATGTTATAATTGTGGAGGAAAAGGTCATTTAGCTCGATTTTGTAATTTACCAAAAACAAGTTCAGCCAAGATGGAGACACCAAAGGCCGTCCCAAAAAAGTCAAAACCGGTAGTGCAAGGGAGAGCGTTTGTTGTGACCTCCCAGAAAGCAAGGAACCCGAATGAGGTCATCACGGGTAAGCTTATCATAAACTCTAACGAAGTCTATACTTTATTTGATACCGGTTCTACCCATTCTTTTATTTCTCCTACTTGCGCTCATCGATCAAATTTGACTCCGGAGAAATTAGACTTTGACTTATCTGTTGAAACTCCATTGGGAGAAACCTTCATTACATCCATGATTTATAAGTCTTGTTTGGTTCAAGTTGGTACCCACACATTACCTGTCGATCATATTTCATTAAAAATACTTACATTTGACGTGATTTTAGAGATTGATTGGTTAACTACTCATCATGCAAAAATTGATTATTTTTGTAAGGTTGTTAGCTTTCATATTCCTAATCGACCTATTATGCGAATTTAAGCAACCAAACCATTAAAATCAATCGCTGTCATCTCAAGCCATAAAGCTATTCGTTTATTGAAAAACGGATGTCAAGCTTTCTTAGCTCATGTCACGGATCTAAACAAAAATACGTCAGTTTTGAATGATATTTCTATTGTTAATAAATTCCCTGACGAATTCCCTGAAGAACTTCCTGGCCTACCCCCAGAGCGTGAAATTGAATTTTGTATCGACCTTGAACCCGGTACAAAACCCATTTCCAAAGCCCCATATCGAATGGCTCTTATTGAACTTCAGGAGTTAAAGATCCAACTGCAGGAATTGTTAAACATTGGCTTTATTCGTCCTAGTACTTCTCCTTGGGGTGCTCCTGTGCTATTCGTAAAGATGAAAGATGGAAGTATGCGACTTTGTATTAATTATCGGGAGTTGAATCATGTCACCATCAAAAAAAGGTACCCATTGCCACGTATTGATGACCTGTTTGACCAGTTGCAAGGAGCACAGTTCTTTTCAAAGATCGATCTTCGTTCTGGATATCATCAGCTGAAGGTTAGAACTGAGGATATTCCAAAGACGGCTTTCAGAACTCGGTACGGGCATTATGAATTCCTAGTCATGTCATTTGGATTGACTAATGCTCCTGCTGCCTTCATGGATATGATGAACCGGGTATTCAAGGAATATTTGGATCACTTTGTGGTCGTCTTTATTGATGACATCCTTATTTATTCCAAAAGCCGTGAAGATCATGAGCAACACTTGAGGCTGGTACTCCAAAAGCTTCGTGAATACAAGCTTCGGGCATATAGTATCAAGTCGTGGAATATCGGTTGACCCAGCAAAGATTGAAGCTATTCAAAGCTAGGAGCAACCTAAATCAGTGACCAAAGTACGTTGCTTTCTTGGTTTAGCTGGTTATTATCGGAGATTCGTTGAAGGATTTTCTCGAATCGCTACTCCATTAACTCAGCTGACTCGGAAAGATACAAAGTTCGGTTTGAGTGAAGAATGTGAGAAGAGTTTTCAAGAACTCAAGAGGAGACTCATTTCAGCACCTGTTCTAACAATACCATCTGGCTCGGAGGGATTTGTCGTCTACAGTGATGCTTCGAGCAAAGGGTTGGGATGCGTTCTCATGCAACATGGAAAAGTCATAGCCTATGCATCAAGACAACTCAAGAAATATGAGAGGAATTATCCTACTCATGATCTAGAGTTGGCAGCTGTTATCTTTGCACTTAAAATTTGCAGGCATTACTTGTATGGGGAGAAGGTGGAGATCTTTACGGATCATAAAAGCCTCAAATATTTCTTCACTCAAAAGGAACTCAACATGCGATAACGACATTGGCTTGAACTGTTGAAAGATTATGATCATACCATTCAATACCATATTGGAAAAGCGAACGTGGTAGCTGACGCATTGAGTAGAAGATCATATGCAAGTACGAGTGTGATATTGTCAACACAAAGGCCCATTTTGTGTGACTTGCGAAGGATGGAGATAGAGTTAAAGACTCCAGGGACCCATGTGATGATGGCGAATATACGAGTAGAACCGACTTTAATCGATAAAGTTAAAGTTGCTCAAGCTACAGACATGGAGCTGATGCGTATGAGGAAGAAAGTGCAAGAAGGCGCTATGCCGAAAGAAAGAATCGATGAAGAAGGAATACTTTGAGTCAACTCCAGACTTTGTGTTCCTAACGACCCTAATTTAAAGTATGAAATCATGATGGAGGCGCACAACACACCGTTTGCAATCCATCCTGAAAGTATCAAAATGTATCATGATCTTCGTCATACATTTTGGTGGAGCAATATGAAGAGAGAGATAGCGTTGTTTATCTCAAGGTGTCTAACTTGTCAACGAGTCAAAGCGGAGCATAAAGTACCAAAAGGTCCATTGCAACCACTTGAAATTCCAGAATGGAAGTGGGAGCACATTACCATAGATTTCATTACCGGTCTTCCTAAGGTTTCTCAAGGTATAGATGCGATTTGGGTCATTGATGATAGATTGACCAAGTCTGCTCATTTCTTACCTATACGAGAAACTTATACACTTGAACGTCTTGCTCGTACGTACATAAACGAGATTGTAAGACTACATGGTATGCTAGTATCCATAGTTTCTGATCAAGACCCAAGATTCACTTCACGATTTTGGATTAGTTTACAAAAAGCTATGGGCACGGATTTACGATATAGTTCGGTATATCATCCTCAGACGGACAGACAATCAGAGAGGACTATTCAAACTCTAGAAGATTTATTAAGACTCTGTGTCCTTGACTTCAAGGGAAGTTGAGACAAGTTTTTACCATTGGTGGAGTTTTCCTGCAACAACAGTTATCAAGCAAATATTGGCATGGCTCCGTTCGAAGCATTGTATGGAAGAAAATGTCATTCTCCAGTATGCTGGGATGAGGTGGGTGAAGCAACGTTGTTGGGACCGGAGTTGGTACGTATGACTACAGAAAAGATTCAAACGATCTGACAACGTATAAAAATCTCACAAGATCGACAAAAGAGTTATGCTGATTTTCATCGAAAGGACGTGGAATTTGATATTGGAGATCATGTGTTCTTACGTGTTGCTCCATGGAAAGGAGTTACGAGATTTGGAAGAGATGAAAGCTCAATCCTCGATTCATTGGTCCATTTTTAATCCTCGTTCGAGTAGGAATTGTGGCTTATAGACTCGTTTTACCGCCAAGTATGTCTCGTGTTCATAACGTTTTTCACATATACATGTTACGTAAATATGTGGAAGACCCGAACCACATTATTGAGTTAGAACCGAACGAAATAGCAGAAGATTTGACGTATGAAGAAGTTCCTGTTCAAATCTTGGATAAGAAGGAACATATTCTACGCTCCAACGTTATACCTCAAGTTAAAGTTTTGTGGAGAAACCACGATATTGAGGAAATGACTTGGGAGTTAGAATCTGAAATGAAATCAAGGTATCCTTACCTCTTCGACATACCAGGTACCTACCCTAATTTCGAGGGCGAAATTTCATAAGAAGGGGAGGTTGTAAGACCCTAATTTTTATAAATAAAGATGAATTTTCTATAAATATCATTTTTGAATATTATGGAGTTAATTTGATATAATGTTATAGTTGTGGGTAATATTTATAAATTTTGCAAATTACACAAGTTGTTATATAATATTCGATTGGTCGGGGAATATTCGTTTTAACAGGGAATATTCGTACAACGACACAATCATTGGTGGACCCCACAACGGAATTATTGTCGGATTGAGAAAATGACAAAAATATTTTATTAAAAATAACGGCGAAAGCTTTACCATTGATACTGTTGAACTACTCGGTAGTAAAAGTACAATAATATGTGCGGTTGAATAGTAGCACACAGTATTGATTATTAATGCTTATGTGAGAAGTCCCTCAGTTTGATTCGATTATTGGCAGTTAATAATATGAATTATTTAGCGATAATGAAGTTTTGTTTTATTCGTATTATTAACGTAATAAAATAGAAACATCTTTTTATATAAAATAGAATACTTTATTAAAGTTATTCTATAAATAGAATATATTATATTTTATTTAAAAGATTTTTCTTTGAATATGGACCGTCAGATTAAAGTAATCAATCTGGACCGTTCATGGATTAGTTACTATGCATTTCATTTTTCTATAAATAGCAGCTCATTTCTTCATTATTTCTTACGAATTCACTGAACTCTAGAGAGAGAAACTATAGAAAGAAACTATAGAGAGAGAGAAGAAAACTTTTCTGCTACTTAACAACTTCCTTATTTCAGTTCTTCTTTAAAACGGTAAGGGGTGTTATTCTTTCTTATTCATGAAGAGAATTGTTGTTGTTCCATTTCTTATTATTCTGTTGGAATAACCTGTATACGCGGTCTACCCTATACTTGGTGACATTCTTCTGTTATTCTGTTGGAACATCATGTCCGTGTATTTAACACCGGGCCTGATTCCGTTTTTATTATTATTCTGTTGGAACATCATGCCTGTGTGTTTTACACCGGACCTGGTTCCGTCTTTATTATTATTATGTTGGAACATCATGTCTGTGTGTTTTACACCGGACCTGGTTCCGTCTTTATTATTATTCTGTTGGAATATCCTGTCTGTGCGTTTTACGCTGGACCTGGTTCCATTATTTATTATTCTGTTGGAATAACCTGTCTGTGCGGTCTATCGCATGCATGGTGATTTCTTTTATTATTCCATTCTTTATTATACTCAGTTGGTTAAGTTTTGACTTCTATACTCCACGAAATTTGTGGAATATCCTTGATAATTGCGTTTCATCCAGTATCTTTTCATGAAAATATTCTTCTAAGCATTCTTGAATTTTACTCCTAAAAGCAGTATCATGTTGACAATTTGAACGTTGTTAATTCTTGGATAAATTAATTCTTGAACTTGTTTTATTGAATTCTTATATCATTGTCATCATCCTCATGTTTATAAAATGTTGAAAGTCATCTGTGGCCTGTAGTGCATATATGGACTTGGTATGATTATGACCAGGGATTATTCGATATAATCATGACCGTAATATTACAAATGATGTGGTAAAAAGTTCTCATTGGCCCGTAGTGCAATGATGGACAGTTGTTGGCATGATCATGACCATTAATGAATATACGAATATCCTTGGTCGTAGTGCAGGGGTGATTCGATGATGTGGATTATTTTATTAAGCTGAGTCTCAGCGATAACAGTGTTGAAAAACCTTTTAAATCATAGAAAATAGTAGATTTTATTTTCTACTTGACTCTTTTAATGGATTGCTTGTTCCGCTGCAGTTAAACTTGATATTCGTTATATTTTATCAGTTTAACACTGTTAAAGGCTTATGATAATTTATTCTGCATTATCTTAGTCATAATATTTCTTACTGGGCTAGTTGAGCTCACCCTTTCTTTCACTGTTCTCTTCAGGAAATGAGAATATAGCTGGGACAAGTCGGGAAACGGAGTGATGGACCAGATGATAGTATTAGTAGTCCTCACTATTCTATGTAATAGTGTGATAATAATTGTAATGAGGACTCCTTTTGAGTATGGATACTCTCTAGAAGACAATACTTGTATTCAAACTCACAGTTCATATTTTGTCGTATTGTACACGACAGTTGTATTAGTAAGTTATATTTGAATTCTGTACCATGTATCTGGCGACTCAAGATGGGTGATGTATACATATTTTTTGGGGTGTCACATAATATACATGATAAGACTATTCCAAAATCACATATATAGTGATGACTTTAGGAGTCTAACGTTGTTTAATAGTAATTAAACGAAGAACATAAAACCTATGTATATATTAGATGAAGTCTGATATCGGTAATCCGAGAGGAATTCATCTGAGTTAACGTGTTAATTTGGGTGTCAACTACTATGGTACTTGACCAATGGTTGTTGAGTATTGGTTTAGTGACGTAAGAACGTTAATAAGCCGTAAGGAAGGATAATAACTCAAAATGAATCTTATTAAGGAAATAAATTCGATAAAGTTATAGAAGATAAAGAAGTTGGTAAAAACAATGTGATTAGATTGTTTGGTAGCTAATTTCAGTGTGCTATGTGAATATATCATGTAGAAACTGTAAAGACCAAGAACTGTTGATTTTTAATTGAAGACGCTTGAAGGCAAGTTTTCTTAACACATGTGTAACCTTTGTGTTAGCCAAGTTTCTGTGATTCATGTTATTATATGCATGAATTGTTTTATGAAAAAGTTGATGCCAGTTTTAACTCGGCTAGACTAATCTTAAGAGTTTGATTGATTTTGTAAGACAACAACTTATTAATGAATAAAATCAAATTTCCTCTAATTATTATTGTGAATAATAAGGGGTCAATTTGATATAATATTTTGGTTATGAGTGAAATGTGCAAATTTTGCAAAATAAAAAAGTGGTTATAAAATACTCATTGTTGTCAGGGAATATTCGTTTGGTCGTGGAATATTCTTTCTATTGGAGAATATTCGTACGACGGCGCAACTATTTGTGGGCCCCATAACGGAAAATGGTCGGATGAAGATAACGACAAAATTGAATTTTTATAAATAACGGCGTAGTTGTTACCGTTAACACTGTTGGAATACCCGGTGGTTAAAATACAGTAATAGGCGTGGTTGCACAGTAGCACACGATTTTGCACAGTATTTTTGAATTATTGATCCTTACGTAAGAATGCAGTACTCAATAATTGTTATAGTAGTTACTGTTCAATATTTTATTTTATTGATTCAATAATTGCTGCGTTAATAATATATATTATTGTTGTTTCAATAATTGTTACTGCACAGTATTTTCCATTATCAGATTAATAATTCATATTATTTGAATAATATTATTAGATAACATTATTGGCAATGTCTAGAAAGTTTTGTCTAAGGAGAGGTTTGGTCACCTAATTGCGCGCCAGTAAGGAGAAATCCTTATTGGAAAACCCTCTCTTTCCTGGGAACGGCCTGGTTGTCATAATTGTGATTCTGTAATATTATTTGTGAATAATTAATTATTGATTTATATGATAAGGAAATATTTATTCGATGTGGATATAAATGATGGATTTATTTATGTGGTTATTATTGAAGGAATTAA
Organism: Panax notoginseng; assembly: GCA_016801055.1. Taxonomy (NCBI): domain Eukaryota; kingdom Viridiplantae; phylum Streptophyta; class Magnoliopsida; order Apiales; family Araliaceae; genus Panax; species Panax notoginseng. The sequence continues at coordinate 74,266,838 of CM029015.1, read as the reverse complement.
TGTTGAGGTGTTTTATCAGTATTTCTGTCGGAATGGAGATATTAAAAATCAAATCAGTATTTTTTAGATATATTGCGTGAGTTGTAATTTTTAATCCGACCGTTGGATCGTTGTGATTTTTAGATATGTTATACATATATAAATTGAGTATATGTCCACAAATTTTGAACCGTTAAAAATGAACGTATGATTTGTTATGAATTTTAAGAGGTGATTGATTCGAAAATTAGGTTTATAAATGATTTTGGTGGAAAATTCTAGAATTGAGTGGGCCCCACTTGTGGTTGGTGAAGAAATGTGTTGGATTTTATTTCAAATGTGGTGGGTAGCAATAGTAGCAGGTAAAGCCATCAGGTTGCAGGTCAAGTCTGCTTCGGCGTGTTAACATTTTCTTATAAATAGAGGGCTAAGTTAGAATTGAAAATCACACCAGAATTCATAAGTTTTCTCTCTTTCTCTCTCTATATTCTCGAGCGTATTTTGTGAGTATTTTGATACTTTGGGAGTTGCTATTCAGTGCAAGTTTCTGTCAGCACTATATCCAAAATTCAGTCAGAAGTACGGTTATTCTGAGGTAAGGGATGTTATTTTTTTTCATAAATGATATTACTTCTTTCAATATCATTATGTCGAAATATTGGTTTGAACTTTTTATCAAATTTGAAACTTTTTTTGTCGGGGTTACTATTCATGTATACGGCACTATTCACGAATACGACACTATTCACGAATACGGCACTATTCACCGAAAAATAAAAATTTTCCTTTTTGACCAAGATGTCTATTATGGTTACTATCTTTGATTGTATCCATGTTTTGATCATTATTTTTGAATTCTGCTTCGAAATTGGTTATTTCGGAGTATTATTGAACTTGTATAAACTGTAATACGAATCCCTAATATTTGTTCTTATCTCATTGGATTCGTTTTCTTTAAGATATTTTTCATCATCCTCAATCCTAAATGATGATATTACTGAATATCTTTGGCCTGTAGTGCAAAGATGAATGATTACCTGATGAATATCTTTGGCCCGTAGTGCAAAGATGAACAGGTGTTGAGATAAACATGACCAACTGAGTATTATTCTTGAATTTTACCCCACAAAGTAGTATCATGTTGACAATTTGGATGTTACTGATTTCAGGATAAATTAAATTATAAATCTTTAAAATTTATCCTTGAACTTGTTTAATTGAATTATTATATCATTGTCATCATCCTCATGTTTATATTCTGTTGAAAGTCATCTGTGGCATGTAGTGCATAGATGGACTTGGTAGGATTATAACCAGGGATTATTCGGTATAATCGTGACCGTAATGTTACAAATGATGTGGTAAAAGTCCTCATTGGCCCGTAGTGCATTGATGGATAATTTTTGGTATGATTATGGCCATGGATTCTCTTCGGCCAAGGGTGCAAAGATGAATTGTTTTATGACATGATCATGACCATTGATGAAAACACGATTATCTTTGGCCCGTAGTACAGGGATGATTCGATGATGTGGATTATTTATTAAGCTGAATCTCAGCAATAAAATTGATGATAAATCTTTTAAATCATAGAAGATAGTAGGTTTTATGCTCTACTTGACTCTTCTAATGGATTGCTTTTTCCGCTGCAGTTGTTGATCTAAAACTTGTTGTCTATTATATTTTATCAGATTTTTCCCCTGTTGAAGACTAATGATAATTTGTTGTACATTATCTTAGTCATAATATTTCTTACTGGGCTAGTTGAGCTCACCCTTTTCTTTCACTGTTCTCTTCAGGAAATGAGAATATAGTTGGGACTAGTCGGGGAATGGATTGACGGTGCAGATGGTTGCATTAGTAGTCCTCACTATTCTGTGAAATAGTGTGATAATTGTAATGAGGACTCCTTTTGAGTTTGTATACTCTCTAGTAGACAATATTTGTATTCAAACTCACAGTATATGTGTTGTCGTATTCTGCACGACAATTGTATTACTGAAGTTGTATTTGTTTTTGTACCATGTATTTGGCGACTCAGAATGGGTGATGTATACCTATTTTAGGGGCGTCACAGATTTGTTTACAAGTCTTTCGATATAGTATTGATAATGCTATCCTATACCAATTGTTTGGTATAGATTCAAATGTACGCCTAAGTATGAATAAACAAAAGTATTTTACATCGATTATTCGATGGGCATGTGAGGTTGCCAAAACTTAAACGTAGATACGTTTAACGGATGAGTGTTGATCAACATATAGTACTATTGGCTGATCACCTAGAAGTGCTCATAAGATATATCAGACTTACGTTCTTACTGTCGGGTTGTCCTTTTCCATGAATGAAAACCAAAAGATAATGTTCATGGTCTTTTGACCTACTCAGAATTCCTAAGTTACTCTATGTACTTTGAAATGGTTTTATGAGAATGAAAAGTGTTATTTAATGTTTCGTAGTACTTCATAGCTATTTGTTCAGTTATTGGAGAATAATCATATAATTCTTGACGTGGTACTTGTAATATATATTGCTGGAGTTGCTGAGCTATTTATGCTCACTTCTTGATTGAATTATATGATTGCAGCTAAGGCCGAGTGAACCGAAGGTTCAAGTAAAGATAAAGGCAAGTCTAAGATGGATAAGTAATTTATCCTGTAATAGACTAGTATATTTGTATGAATTATACTATGATAAACAAAGAATGCATTCGGTTGCAGAACCTGGGAAATGATTCATTATTATTGTAATAAGAATGTAGTAAATACAATCATTTTGATGTTTTTTCGATGGAATGAATGTATAATTATGAGTACCGTGTAACACCATATCTGTGAGTTCAAAGTACCCGAATTTGGGGGCGTCACAACAACCGTACCCTTTAATGGTGGATGTACAGGAGCTGGGCTAAACAATTCCTTCAGAGAGCGGAGGTATATATGAATTAGTAATCGATCTAACTCACTATGAAAATAGTGTAGACGAGACGAAAACTAATTTATTGGTTGTTTGTGGGAAACCACTCAGTGTACTACATTTAATACTATTAAAGACTCGATGTGTGCTAGGTTTAGACTTGTATATATGTACATTGTTGACAAGAGAAGAAAATCGATATATCTTTAGATAAATATTGGTTAGAGATTTATTGATTAATATTGAGATATTGTTAAATGTATAGATTAAAAAAATTGTGTTGAGACAATATATAGAAAGGAAAGAGAAATAATTATAGTATATTTCTAATAAAGGATATTAAAATAAATTCTAGCATTTGATTATTTTAATAAAATGGGGAATATTATTTTGATACTACCTAATATAGCTTTGTACGAGGTAATGTGTGTGAATAAGTAATATGGTAAATATATTAAAACATATTTGCTATATAAATTGATGGAAACAATTTATCATAATAGGAAATAAACTTATTTTCTATATATGGTGTGTACGTGTGTCGTGCATGTAAATATTTTAATAATATATAGATATTATATTAAGAATAATATATTGAGAAAATGAGTAAATCATTTTATTATGATTAGTTCCTATATTTAGAGAAAACGTGATAAAAACATCTTATGTTATGTTATGGCGAAATACATAATTTTGATTATAGTAATGTATTTCCAAAAGGGTTAAAGTTATGAAAGAAAACTAATTTATTTTAATTTACTAAATAACTTGAGTTATTATATTATCATGAATGTTATAAAGAATATTTAAATATTTCCATTCACGATATATTTATATATGTGAACCTTGTGATATAATAGTTCAATGTAAATTGAACATATTATAAATAGTAATGTGGTGGGAAAAGAATAAGTAATGAGAATGAGAATAAGCTTAATATAAGCTCGTGAGATATGCCTAGTGTGACAAAGTGATGGAATAAACATTCATTAAATAATTTAATGAATGAATAATTAAAGGAATTAAATTGTATGTGCAATGATTATATATTATATAGTAGCTACATCTATATGATATGAAATGAAGTGAGATACTTCAATGGTAACTATATAATATAGGAAACTATATGGCAAAGTGGAATGAGTCGCATGAGTTACATAAATGAACCTCTGTGACAATATGTTATGTGCGGTACATGAATGTGCACTTTATGAAGGATATTAAATTAAACTAAATAAATAATTGTTGTTAATAATTATTTCAAGAATTAAGTATAATTGAAATAATAAAGTTCATGATAATGTGGTGTGACACTACTCAATTAAAATTATTTGGGTTAACCCAATGTACATGAATTATATGATTATGAGTATAGGTAACCCTAACTTATCATAAGGTTATAATATTAAGTTATCAATTGTGACACCCCCAAATCTGGGTACTTCGATTCCACGGGATTTGGTGTTCACTGTACAAGCATCATCTATCTATCTACCCATAAATAATATCAAACCATACAATAGAAAGAAATCATAATAAAATCTCTTCCCTTAAGGGTTACATCAACTGAATCATAAATAAATCCCAGGTTACTCTAACCTTAAAACATCTGTGCGGAATTCTAAACAAATAAGTCTTAACATCAACATAACTCAAGTCTTAAACAAATACATCAGTTAATAAATAACAGGACTTCATCATTTGCTAACTTTGCCCTTGCCCTTACTAGTGGAGGGTTCATCGCTTCTTTCATTCTTAACTGCAATGTTATTATTAAGCAAGAGTGAGCACAAATGCCCACAAGTATAAAAAAATGAAACAACAGTATAATAACATGCGAATAATCAACGACATCTGAATAAAGCTCAACTTTTAAATCAAGAATAAATAACATGAATCAAAAGAATACTGAGGGTCATAAGACCTTGAACTATGTCCTAGGTTAACAAGGGTTATACTTGAAACCTTTAACAGTCATAAGACTATGGACCTTCTTCTCGTACTTAGGGGGATTAGCCCTTAGTACCATACTGTGCACAATATCTTAACGCTAACGCATAAGTGAATCCCTTTTTCAGGGTTGTTCATCTCAGTTTGACATTCGAGTCCGCACCAAAGGAAGTTTGGTTTGGATAATTCAATAAGGGTTCTGAAATTTAGAACGTTCATCAACTAAGGACTAGCTGAATCATTAAAATTCACTAGTCTAAAAAGGTTCAACAATAATGATATTCAATTTGAGTAATAATCTCAAGAAGTATACAATAGAACAATTATTGTATAACTAAATCATACTTTGAAAAGATAATCAATCTTTAATATAACATTTGAACTTGAATAATGGCAATGATAATTTACTCGAGGTAAATAATAAACTTGAATAATAATGACAAGTATGGTTAGGAAATTTGCTCAAATTTAAGAGTTTAAGTTTAGGAAACTTGCTCAATAGAATGGAGTTAGGGATAGGATACTTGCCTCGTGCGTAGATTACACTTTAACTAAGCACGTTCTTTGAATTAAATCCTACATACCATTCATATACACAATACCAGTTAATTATAAATTAACTAATCAATATAAACTCATTCTCGTTGTCTACTTTAATTATTGACTAAACTTAGTCAAATTATCACGTTGTCACATAATTTATACTTCATTAATTATCAAACTAATTATGTATTTAATAATTCAATTCACATATAATATTTTATTACATGTTAAACAACTATTTTATCATCTCATAATACCTCTAACATGATTACATGTTCATTACATCAATCCACTAACACTTGTTAGACTTTAACATTTTAAAAATACATTTCTGACATTTTCTGGAGAGTGGCGCTGCGGCGCCACTAATGTGCTAAGGAGTCGCGCTGTGGCCGGGCCCTTGGCGCTGCGGCGCTGTGGCGCCGTGGCTCGAGTCTTGGCGCTGCGAGCACTGTGGCGCTGCGGCGCGAGAAATCAGTTCTAGAGCTGGCGCCGCGGCGCGAGACCCCAGAAACTGAATCTCAGTTCGCGAAGAACACAGAGTTCAGCGAAATCAACACATTCTTAACACTAATTTCACCAAATCACATATACCCACATGTTATAATTCATGTATAATTAATACCCAACATTTATATACTGACAAAACTAATTTTAAACACTTAATAACAGATTTAAAGTCTAACAATTCACTGACTTTGATGTTCATGAAGTTTTAGAAAACTTTATGTGAAAATTCTCCCTACGAATTCGTTATAACAGCGAATTCGTTCGTTTAAGGCTTGATCTCTTCGTATTAACATGCTCAATAATATAAGGGTGTAAAATTTATGAAAACACTTCTGTTTAACATACTAAAATCACGTATAAGGCCTTAAGGCCATAACCCATACTCTGTAATTTTGCAGAAATTATATACTACGTAATTTCCTGAAACTGATACTATGGTTTATACAATATATATAATTAAACACGATTTGATACATATTAACCCATATATAAACTTATAATCATCTCATATCTCCCAAATACAGAGATTTACAGAAAAATGTGAAAGCCATTTTATGAAAATTAAAAGACGTAATTTAGAATTTGGGAAGGAGAATTACCCAGAGTATAATTAATGGATGGGATGATTGGTGGTGATTCTTTCACAACAACCTGTTGATTACACTCTCAATTTATCTCTCAGACTTCTCAATTCTTTCTCTGTAATTCTCTTTGATAGCTTTCTAGACTTAGGCAAAATAATGAAAAGAAAAAAGAACGTCGTAATAAGGAAAAAGTCTGACGCGCGTTGGTGGTCAGTTACCCAGTCATGGGTAACTTCCCTCAACTTCCCATAGTGCCATGTTTGGCTAGCAAGAGAATAATTCAAAACCATTTAATTTAATAAAACCTTTATAATATAGTTTAATTCATGTCACACTCTTATAAAATAAATCCCATATTTTATTTAATTTTATTGAAATAAAATATAATAATTTATCATAATTTCACATAGTCACATAATTAACTATCTCATTAATAAATAATGTCAATTTATTAAATCTCTAATTAATAATTACATTAACTAAAGTAACATCATGCTTAATTAAATTATTTCATTTAATTCAATAAGCTCACATAATCACATACTTGAATAATAAAAATTCTCTACATTAATTTAATAAATGCAACACATATAACTAGATTAATCTACCACAATTGCATCACTTAATTATTAAATCTAATAATTAAATCATCGAAAATATTTATTTAACTCAATAAATATTAAAATTAATTTATAAAATTCTCGTTCGTCACATCTTTCCCCCCTTAAAAGGATTCTGTCCCCAGAATCACGACTCAATAATTTCGACCCTTTACATTCTCCCCCCTTACAAAGATTCTGTCCCCAGAATCGCATACACATAATTAAGTAAATAAATGAGGGTATTTCTTCATCAAATTCTCTTCGAGTTCCCACGTAGCTTCTTCAGCGTTGTGGTTCCTCCAAATTACCTTAACAGAAGGTATAACTTTATTTCTGAGAACTTGTTCTTTTCGGTCGACAATTTGGACAGGAATTTCTTCATAAGATAAGTCTTTCTCAAAATGCAGGGGTTCGTATTCAATTACATGCTTGTAATCAGGTTTGTAAGGTCGTAACACAGAAACATGGAAGACGTTGTGGATATTCTCGAGTGCTGGAGGTAAGGCTACCTCGTACGCAACTTCTCCAATTCTTCGCAGTACCTCAAAGGGTCCAATAAATCTTGGGCTCAATTTTCCTTTCTTTCCGAACCTGATCTTTCCCTTCCAGGGAGAGACCTTCAAGAAAACATAACTACCTGGTTCAAACTCGATATTTTTACGATGTGGATCAACGTATTTCTTCTGTCGATCTTGAGCTGCTACCAGTCGTGCTCGGATCACTTTGACTATTTCTGCCGTTTACTGTACCAATTCTGGCCCTAGCAATTGTCTTTCACCAATTTCATCCCAATAAAGCGGAGTTCTGCACTTTCTGCCGTATAACGCTTCATAAGGCGGCATACCAATACTAGCGTGGTAACTGTTGTTGTAGCCGAACTCTACCAACGGTAGGTGATCATCCCAATTTCCTTTGAAGTCCATTACACAGGCTCGTAACATATCTTCCAGTGTTTGAATCGTTCGTTCGCTCTGTCCGTCTGTTTGAGGGTGGTAAGCTGTACTCATTCGCAGTTGTGTACCCATGCATTCCTGAAGACGTTTCCAAAAATTTGATGTGAAGCGCGGATCCCTATAGGAAACAATAGACACCGGCATTTCGTGCCTCGAAACAATCTCTTTCACATATAATCTTGCCAACTGATCTAAGTTAAATCTAATTTTGATAGGAAGGAAGTGCGCGGATTTCGTCAGTCGGTCAACGATAACCCATACTGCGTCGTAGCCTTTCTGAGTCGTCGGAAGGCCAACCACGAAGTCCATTGTAATATGTTCCCATTTCCACTCTGGGATCTCCAATGGTTGTAGCAATCCACTCAGTCTCTGATGTTCTGCTTTAACTTTCTGACATGTCAGGCATTTGGCAACACATTTTGCAACATCACGTTTCAAATTCGACCACCAGAAATGTTGTCGAAGATTTTGGTACATTTTTGTACTACCAGGGTGAATCGAATATCTTGAACTATGAGCCTCACTCAAAATTTCTTCCTTAATTTTTTGTACTGGCGGAACCCAAATTCTGCTTTCAAATCTCAATATTCCTTCTTTATCCATCTTAAATCTTGGTTCGGTTCCTTCAGATATCTTCGATGTTACCTTTTTGCATTCATCATCCTGAAGTTGAGCCTCCTTCACTTTATCTAGTAGAGTTGTACCAGATTGCATCTGAAATAGCTTCTCATCAATCTCCATAGGATACTTCACTTCTAACTCCAGTTTCTCCATATCTGTAATTAGCTCCTGCTGAGTAGTCAACATCATCAATTTCTCACGACCCTTTATACTTAAGGCGTCGGCAACCACATTAGCCTTACCCGGATGGTATAAAATCTCACAGTCATAATCCTTGATTAATTTCAACCATCTTCTTTGACGCATATTCAAATCTTTCTGTGTAAAAATATATTTCAGACTCTTGTGGTCAGTATATATTTCACACTTCTCCCCGTATAGATAGTGCCTCCAAATTTTCAAAGTAAAAATAGCTGCAGCTAACTCCAAATCATGGGTTGGGTAACCCTTCTCGTAATCCTTCAACTGCCGTGATGCATACGCAATGACTTTGCCGTTTTGCATCAGCACACAACCAAGTCCTTTATGTGACGCATCGCTAAAAACAACAAAATTTCCTGTATCATCCGGAAGAGATAACACAGGCGATGTACTCAACCTCTTCTTTAATTCTTGAAAACTCTCCTCACACTCCTCTGTCCAAACAAATTTCACAGCTTTTCGAGTTAAATTCGTTAACGGAGTTGCGATCTTAGAAAAATCTTGTATGAATCTTCTATAATATCCTGCTAATCCAAGAAAACTTCTTACTTCTGACGGCGTTCTCGGCTGATCCCAGTTAATCACAGCTTCTACTTTGGATGGATCTACCGAAATTCCATCTTTATCGATTACGTGACCAAGAAATTGTACTTTCTCGATCCAGAATTCGCATTTCAAAAATTTAGCATACAACTTCTCCCTTCTCAATACTTCCAACGTTAATCTCAAGTGTTCTTCATGTTCTTCTTTAGTTTTGGAATATACCAAAATGTCGTCTATAAATACCACCACGAATTTATCCAAAAACGGCTTGAATACACCATTCATTAGTCCCATAAATACTGCAGGAGCATTCGTAAGACCAAACGACATTACTAAAAACTCATAATGACCATATCGCATTCGGAACGCTGTCTTCGGTACATCCTCTAGCCTCACCTTCAGTTGGTGATAACCACTCCTCAAGTCAATCTTGGAAAAGTATTTTGCTCCCTTCAATTGATCAAACAGATCATCGATCCTCGGTAATGGATATCTGTTCTTAATCGTGACCTTATTTAATTCCCTGTAGTCAATGCAGAGCCTCATCGATCCGTCCTTCTTTTTCACGAACAACACCGGCGCTCCCCACGGTGATACGCTCGGTTGAATGTACTTTTTGTCCAATAATTCTTGTAGTTGTACCATTAATTCCTTCATCTCTACTGGCGCCATTCGGTATGGTGCCTTCGATATTGGAGCAGTTCCGGGCGCCAAATCAATCACAAAGTCTACTTCTCTATCTGGTGGAAGTCCTGGCAAATCGTCTAGAAATACATCGACGAAGTCCCTCACAATCGGTATCTCCTCTACCTTCGGGTTCTCTTTTCGACTGTCGACTATGTAAGCTAAATATCCTACACAGCCTTGTCTTAATAACTTCCTGACCTGCAACATCGTCAGACAACTCGCTTGTCTAGGCGACTTGCTACCATAAAACACAACCTTTGACGGAGTCATAAGGTTAATACGCTTCTTTTGGCAGTCAATTACAGCCCCATAATTGGATAGCCAATCCATACCCAATATAACGTCGAATTCCCCCAATCGAATAGGGATAAGATCTACGTTCATGATATTACCCTTAATATCCATTCTACAATTCTTATACACATGCTTAACAGGAATTATCTCTCTATTCGCAATTTCTATAATCATGGGATATTCCAATTCATCCTTAAGCAAATCTAAACTATTAGTAAAGTCATCAGATATAAAGGAACAAGTAGCACCCGAATCAAATAAAATGTAAGCATTAATTTCATTGATCGGAATGATACCTGACACCACATCACGAGACTGGATTGCATCCTGCACCGTCATATTGAAAGTTCTGGCGGATGGTCGGTTTGTTGCAGGTGGTCCGGTGATGGTTAAGGTATTTCCACTGCTATTTCCCCGGTTTCCTCCTTGTCCTGATCCTCCCGATCCCTTCTTGGGACAGTCTCTTGCTAAATGATCTTTCGAACCACAGTTGAAACAAGCACCCTTCTTTGGGTTTGGACAATTTGGTGCTATGTAGCCTTCCTGACCACAATTGTAGCACACTCTCTTTCCCTTCAAACAAACTCCTAGATGTGCCTTGCCGCAAGTCGGACATGCTTCTATCTTCTTTTTCTGCCCTCCGTGTTGACTTTCAGCTGTCGAGTTATCCATCCACTTCCTCTTCTGATTATTATTATTCCAGTATTACTTCCACCAGTCTTGTTATTACCTTCATTCTCACTCTTTTTCTTTTTCTGTTCTTGGTTGTACTTAGTCACTGCATCACTTCCTCCTTCCGCGAGAATGGCCTTTTTCAAAACTCCCGCAAACGTGTTAAGTTAAAACATTGATACCTTGCTGTACACCCAAGGCTTCAGTCCTTGTTCGAATCGTCTGGCTTTCCTCTCGTCAGTGTGTACTTGATACGGGGCAAACCTTGCCAACTCATCGAATTTAGCCGCGTATTCAGGCACGCTCATGTTTCCCTATTTTAGTTCCAGAAATTGCACCTCCATCTGATTCCGCGAACTAGCTAGGAAATACATTTCGAAAAACATCTCTTTGAATCTCTCCCACGTCATTACACCTTCACCTCCTCGCATCTTGTTTGCCTGCCACCAGTAGTTAGCCTCAGACTTCAGCATAAATGTCGCAAAAATGGTCTTCTGATCTTCTCGAACCCTAGCAACGTCGAAAACCTTCTCCATTTCCATCACCCACGTTTGAGCCTCGATCGGGTTTCTGGAACCTTTGAACTCTGGCGGTCCCACCGCCTTAAAATCTTTAAACGTTGTGCTAGGTGGAGCTTGCGGTTGGTTATTCATGACTCCAGTTAGTAAATTAACTAGCTGTTGAACTGGATTAACGTTGGCATTATTGTTATTATTGGTTGACCCTTCCTGAGCCGGTTGACGTTGTTGTCTTCTCCTTGGCGGCATTTTTTTGTTAAATAAACGTTTATTAGAACTTTATTTATTTCTCTACATAGTTAAGACATTACTCAACAAATTAACATATCACTTAACACATCATCTCAAACAACTTGATATCTTTTCATTCAAAAAAAAATAATTTTAACATTAAACTATAGCATACTGCTATTTACATCATCTATCCTGGAATAAAGAATCCACAGGATTTAAAACATTCAAATATTAACATATTCCTTAGTTCATAAACACATCGGAATTTACATAAAACTATATAAGTCTTTCACATAAATAAACAGATTCTATTCATGTCTTCCAAGGTGCTCAATAGCCTTGCCACGCTCCTCATTCATGATACGAGACATCGTCATGCGATCCAACATATACGATGGAAGTCCTTCAAACTGGATGGGGTACCTTAACACTCGCTCTTGAACCTCATCCATCGCATGATTAAGTGTGGCGTACGTGTCTTCAAGCTTTGCCTTCTTTGCACGACTATCATCTTCTGCACGATCAGCTCGATGTGATTCTCTTACCCATCCTTCCTCTGCTATTTTCAGTCTTCCGGAGGTTTCCTTCAGTTTCTTCTTCAGCTTCTCTATCTCCTCGGTCTTAATCTTCGGTTTGACCCCTCTCATGAACCAGATCCCACTCCATGTTTCCTAAACGTGTATGAAGGGTCACAATCTCTTTATCCTTCTCCTCTAAAGTAGACTGCTGAACAGTCGCTCGCTCAGTCAATTCCTGAACCTCATCTTGTAACTCCACGTTACGATCATATAGTGTGTCATACATCTCAGCATCAACAGTGTACCGTGGTAGCTCCTCTTCTTCTTCCACCTCATCAAACTCCTCCTCAGGACCCTCCTCAAGATCAATCTCAGGTTCATGCTCCTGACCAACAACGGTGATCAATGTAGATGAAACCCTCTGCACCAGCTGCTCCCTAACGACATGAATGTCTCGGGGCTCCTCCTCAGTCGGTCCTACAAGTACACGAGATCCCTCCTCAGTAGGTACTATACGTAAATGGGGTCCCTCCTCAGCTTGACTAGCTTCTCCATCATTCGTCATCCCGACAACAAAATTTTAAGTTTTAGTTACTAAGTCATACTATCTAACGCATACTTAACACATAAACACATAATGTATTTTATTATCTTCAATGAATTACAAAAATTCATTTCTTAGAACTCGATAAGAGTTTTCAATTTCTATCATCTTCTATAAGGCTACTACCTAAGGTTGTTTCCCCCACCTAAGGTTCATAACCAACAGCTCTGATACCAACCTGTGACACCCCCAAATCCGGGTACTTCGATTCCACGGGATTTGGTGTTCACTGTACAAGCATCATCTATCTATCTACCCATAAATAATATCAAACCATACAATAGATAGAAATCATAATAAAATATCTTCCCTTAAGGGTTACATCAACTGAATCATAAATAAATCCCAGGTTACTCTAACCTTAAAACATCTGTGCGGAATTCTAAACAAATAAGTCTTAACATCAACATAACTCAAGTCTTAAACAAATACATCATTTAATAAATAACAGGACTTCATCATTTGCTAACTTTGCCCTTGCCCTTACTAGTGAAGGGTTCATCGTTTCTTTCATTCTTAACTGCAATGTTATTATTAAGCAAGAGTGAGCACAAATGCCTACAAGTATAAAAAAAATGAAACAACAGTATAATAACATGCGAATAATCAACGACATCTGAATAAAGCTCAACTTTTGAATCAAGAATAAATAACATGAATCAAAAGAATACTGAGAGTCATAAGACCTTAAACTATGTCCTAGGTTAACAAGGGTTATACTTGAAACCTTTAACAGTCATAAGACTATGGACCTTCTTCTCGTACTTAGGGGGATCAGCCCTTAGTACCATACTGTGCACAATATCTTAACGCTAATGCATAAGTGAATCCCTTTTTCAGGGTTGTTCATCTCAGTTTGACATTCGAGTCCGCACCAAAGGAAGTTTGGTTTGGATAATTCAATAAGGGTTCTGAAATTTAGAACGTTCATCAACTAAGGACTAGCTGAATCATTAAAATTCACTAGTCTAAAAAGGTTCAACAATAATGATATTCAATTTGAGTAATAATCTCAAGAAGTATGCAATAGAACAATTATTGTATAACTAAATCATACTTTGAAAAGATAATCAATCTTTAATATAACATTTGAACTTGAATAATGGCAATGATAATTTACTCGAGGTAAATAATAAACTTGAATAATAATGACAAGTAGGGTTAGGAAATTTGCTCAAATTTAAGAGTTTAAGTTTAGGAAACTTGCTCAATAGAATGGAGTTAGGGATAGGATACTTGCCTCGTGCGTAGATTACACTTTAAGTAAGCACGTTCTTTGAATTAAATCCTACATACCATTCATATACACAATACCAGTTAATTATAAATTAACTAATCAATATAAACTCATTCTCATTGTCTACTTTAATTATTGACTAAACTTAGTCAAATTATCACGTTGTCACATAATTTATACTTCATGAATTCTCAAACTAATTATGTATTTAATAATTCAATTCACATATAATATTTTATTACATGTTAAACAACTATTTTATCATCTCATAATACCTATAACATGATTACATGTTCATTACATCAATCCACTAACACTTGTTAGACTTTAACATTTTAAAAATACATTTCTGACATTTTCTGGAGAGTGGCGCTGCGGCGCCACTAATGTGCTAAGGAGTCGCGCTGCGGCGCGGTGGCGCTGTGGCCGGGCCCTTGGCGCTGCGGCGCTGTGGCGCCGTGGCTCGAGTCTTGGCGCTGCGAGCGCTGTGGCGCTGCAGCGCGAGAAATCAGTACTAGAGCTGGCGCCGCGGCGCGAGACCCCAGAAACTGAATCTCAGTTCGCGAAGAACACAGAGTTCAGCGAAATCAACACATTTTTAACACTAATTTCACCAAATCACATATACCCACATGTTATAATTCATGTATAATTAATACCCAACATTTATATACTGACAAAACTAATTTTAAACACTTAATAACAGATTTAAACCTAACAATTCACTGACTTTGATGTTCATGAATTTTAGAAAACTTTATGTGAAAATTCTCCCTACGAATTCGTTATAACAGCGAATTCGTTCGTTTAAGGCTTGATCTCTTCGTATTAACATGCTCAATAATATAAGGGTGTAAAATTTATGAAAACACTTCTGTTTAACATACTAAAATCACGTATAAGGCCTTAAGGCCATAACCCATACTCTGTAATTTTGCAGAAATTATATACTTCGTAATTTCCTGAAACTGATACTATGGTTTACACAATATATATAATTAAACACGATTTGATACATATTAACCCATATATAAACTTATAATCATCTCATATCTCCCAAATACAGAGATTTACAGAAAAATGTGAAAGCCATTTTATGAAAACTAAAAGACGTAATTTAGAATTTGGGAAGGAGAATTATCCAGAGTATAATTAATGGATGGGATGATTAGTGGTGATTCTTTCACAACAACCTGTTGATTACACTCTTAATTTATCTCTCAGACTTCTCAATTCTTTCTCTGTAATTCTCTCTGATAGCTTTCTAGACTTAGGCAAAATAATGAAAAGAAAAAAGAACGTCGTAATAAGGAAAAGGTCTGACGCGCGTTGGTGGTCAGTTACCCAGTCATGGGTAACTGCCCTCAACTTCCCATAGTGCCATGTTTGGCTAGCAAGAGAATAATTCAAAACCATTTAATTTAATAAAACCTTTATAATATAGTTTAATTCATGTCACACTCTTATAAAATAAATCCCATATTTTATTTAATTTTCTTGAAATAAAATATAATAATTTATCATAATTTCACATAGTCACATAATTAAATATCTCATTAATAAATAATGTCAATTTATTAAATCTCTAATTAATAATTACATTAATTAAAGTAACATCATGCTTAATTAAATTATTTCATTTAATTCAATAAGCTCACATAATCACATACTTGAATAATAAAAATTCTCTACATTAGTTTAATAAATGCAACACATATAACTAGATTAATCTACCACAATTGCATCACTTAATTATTAAATCTAATAATTAAATCATCGAAAATATTTATTTAACTCAATAAATATTAAAATTAATTTATAAAATTCTCGTTCGTCACATCAATTGTGACTTGTGTAGCCCAAAAGAAAAATCACATTAATAATGTTAAGGTTAAAAAGGAGACCGCATCATTCTTAAAAAGCCTTATCAGTCATTTTCCTTTCTCACATGACTAGCCCCATTGGCCTAGCCTATCTCTCCATGCTCAAAACTCAGTAGCTAGAAGATGGTGATGATGTCTAGGGGAATGGCAGGGAGGGAGTGGTTAGCCACTTTCCACCAACTCCTTCTTGTCTAATTGGTTCTTCTGCCTTCCATTACTTTAATTTTTAGGGCTAAGACCAAAATTGCACAATGGTTTGGTTATATATAGAGAGCTTGCCTTTCAATTTTCAGTTGTTAGTTTTCTGTTAGCTCAATATGTGGAGTGAAATTTGCTGGATAGGGAGAGAGTCAATGAGTTAAGAAGAAATTCCAAGAAAGCTCTTGCATTATGATCTTCCAGTAAGGAGAATGAGTATTATGTAATATAGGAGATTTCCTCAAAGGAACTAACTTCTTCTCCTCTACGTTTCTATAAGTTGGAATGAGTTTAGAATAGCAATGTTTGGTTAATTACGTGATTTTGATGAAAGAATGGATAATTGTGGTGATATTGTAAGTTTGATAAATTCTTAAAAATTAGAATGAATAACTTGTTAATTGAACTATGAATTGATATTGATATGTTATTAGAGTTCATATGTATGTTATAGAACCTATATGGTTGGTCTAAGCCTGCTAAATTGAAGAGCATATGCTATGTGGTCTGAATTATGCAAAAATAGAGCAAAGCCTGAGTCTGCCTCGAAGTGGCGTGGCCGCGCCACTTCCCCATACAAAACTAGTGCGACTGCGCTGGTTGTTTGTGGTTGAAAATTTTGTTGGCATGCTAGGCAGGTGGGCTTAGCTTAGTGAAACATAGCAGTGAGTTTGGTATGATGTTCAAGTTGTCTTACATGCAATGTATTATGTTGGCCCTCTAACAAACGAAAAGAACTTAAGTGGAACGAATCAATTCGGTTGAGAAACGAATTCGTTAAATATGTTTAAAACATGAAATTATAGCATGAACACTGAATTGGAACTCTTAAAATGATTTGTTAATGTTTTTGAAGTGTTATAATTATTATGTAGATGAGTAGCTAAGAGTTTAACGAGTTCAACAAATCGAAAACCAACTAATTCTGACTTAAAATGAATAAGTTATGAAGATTTAAAGTAAAAACATTGAGAAAACTATAATCTGGGCAAGCTAAGCATGGGCACACTGCCCAAGAGCACGGGCGCACAGCTGGGCATTGCCAAATGGCACGGGCGCACTGGGATTGTGAAGAAAATGGGCGTGGCCGCACCCATAGTGTGTCTAGTGTGACTGTTTTGACCTATTTGTGTAAAATGGCCATAACGTTTTCATACGAACTCCGATTGAGGCGATTCAAGATGATACAGAACGAGAACGAATAGACCTACAACTTTTGTTTTTAAAGTGTTTCAATTTGAGGTCGTTAGAAGGAGTAAAAATGGTCATTTGTAGGACTGATGTTTATTAGGAGGCAATCGGAGGGCGTCGAGCATGCACATATGCAAGTGTAGTGCTCCCGAGGACAAAACATGATATTCTAAGTGATAAAACATAAATATGCATAATAATAGACATGTCATATAACTAAGATTACTTTACTCATAATGGAATGCTTTAATATGATTTTATAAAAGAAAACTTGAAGTTATTGAGAAACGAAAGTTGATGAATTTGGTATCCCTTGAGTTCTGACCTTGGACCCTATGTACACATATCAACGTGCAGAAAAGGTAGTTTTAATGTTACCTTGTATATACTAGATTGATATAGCTTGGTTTAAAATGTTTTGAAAGAAAACTCGAAATTTTTGAGAACTAATAGTTTCAAATATTGTGTAAAGTATACTCTGACCTTTTTAGCATGCATACTAAGATGCCTTATGCCTCTAGACATGATTAATACGTTCATCATGTAGCTAAGCATGAATTGGAACTTTCAAGTGTGGTTTAAAAAATGTTTTCAAATAATGAACTATGTTATGTCCATGTAAATAAGATATATACATGTGAGCATGTTATTAGAGGCTTATTGGTACTAATATATGGTTTAAAAGCTTATATCATTGAATCTTGTTAAACAAAGTTATTAAGCCTTATTGATTGAAATAAATCATTATGGAGCTAAGTAGTTTGAATATGAACTTGAAAATAGATCACAACCTAGTTGATGTAAGTTTACAATACGTATCAGAATACATGTTATGCTAGAAATTATATTGGGCAATAAAAAGCCTAAGTCTGGTTCTGGCAGGGAGTAGCGTGGCCGCGCCATTCCCAAGCTTAAATGTCGCGCTACCGCGCCGTTCTGCAGAGTGACCAAGAGCAGTTTGTTAACTGCATGGTCTTAAGTTATGGTTATATGTTGTCTTTAAGGACTACAAGATATGAAACAAGATTGTTTAGATAAATATGATAGTAGAATGAGCCAGTCTCATGGTTATCCTAAGTTCAAGTAAAAATGAAACTAGGTTAGGAAACAATATTTGTTCTTATATTAAGAGCGTATGAAATGTATGACCGATGGGTACAAATCCATGATTATATAACTGTGTAGGAACACACGCAGTGCAGATAAGTTATAAGCAGTTAAGTCGTAGTTTATAAACTACGAATCAGACAAGTCTTTCAGTTTCTATTTTCTCTATAATATTGATAACTGTTGGTTGATTTATGCCATGATATGGAATGTTAAATTATATATGAAATGCATGAGATATGTATTAAATGAATTATGTTATGGCATGAAACGTGGAAATATCTATGAGATATGTATGAGACTGAAAGTAAATATATGATTATATGAATTATAAGTTAATCTCTATACTCGTTATGTGAGAAGCATCATGTAGGCTATGAGTTTAAATGCTTATGATTGTATAAACTATATCTGATGATATGTGCTATGTGATACATGAAAACTATTAGAATTACTGGGCTGTCGAGCTCACCCTTACAAATAACCACTTTTGCAGGTTAAGGATTCACGGTAAAGATTACGTGCTACTTGATTGATAGAGTTCAATAGTATCGAAGGAGATGGATTTGTTTATTTAAATATATGCTCTTAAAACATGTTTAGGTTCTAGGAGATGTACATGACAGTAGTTTACGATGTGTAATACATGTTGAGTTGTAAAGTTGTATTATGTGATGTATAGAGGAATTCAAATCGAGATGTAAAAAATTATACAGTAAATCGAATAGAAGGAATCATAACATATTTTGATTCAAGGATATGTAATTGATTTAAGTTAAGAAATCAATAAAAGATTTTTTTCAAAAGAGATTGAAAAAGTTTAAATTATTCCACATATTTTTATAGCATCGAATACGATGTATGACACGAATGGTAAATGACCAAGATTTGAAACTTATAAAAGTTTGGGGGCATTATACAGATCCTGGAAATGGAAAGAAATTATATTCTAAATTGTAATAAGCAAAGTTATATTCTTTAAGTTATGAATAAAAAATATAAATAGTTTGACGATAGTGGTATCATGGCGGACCGGATTCGGGGTTCGAACGGACCCAGATTTAGGGGCATCACATTATACCCAAGCATACCCTAAGGGTCTTAATGAATAAGTCAAAGTATTAATCGTTATATACAAGATACTATGATGAACTCAAGTCTAAGGATCACTTGTACTACTATCACTTCAGGAATTTCTATTGACAGACAAGTAAAACTCCATTAGGTATTCCTTAGCGAGCCACGTTCAGTGAACTTATTTTCCAATAAGCACCTACATACTTGCTTTAGTGACTCCACAAAAATGATCACGAGATCAATCACCCTCATCCAATGAGCAAGTAACGTATGTGTCAATCTATCTAGATTCACTAATCCCTTTTTTAGTAATCCATTGATTGGAAACATTTTAATTTTTAAGTTATCTAAGAATTTAGATCTCATTAGCATGATCACATCACGATTCTAAAAATATTGCTTAAAACTATGGGTTTATCAAATATTATTAAAACAACACTAGTTAGATAAATTAAATGCCTTTAGTAAATAAAAATTGTTATTAATAAATAAATAAGATTGTTTACAAAGTATATGATTTATGATTATACACGATTGACTTGTATGCAAACTACTTTCAATCTCCCATATGCACTAAAGCCAATCGCCATGGTATCTCATACCCATCTTCTCCAAGTGATGATCAAACTAATGTTGTGTTAACGCTTTAGTAAATAGATCTGCAATATTGTCTTGAGACTCCACACGCTCCATGGTGACGTCTCCTCTTTCAATGATTTCTCTAATCAAATAAAAGTGTCGCAACACGTGTTTGGATTTTTGATGAGACTTGGGTTCCTTAGCCTGTGCAAAAGCTCTAGTGTTATCACATAATAAAGGTACTGGTCCTCTAATGCTAGGAAAACCACCAAGTTCAGTTATGAACTTCTTCATCCAAACAGCCTCCTTTGCAGCTTCACTTGTAGCTATGTACTCTGCCTCTATCACTAAATAATCAACTGTTTGTTGTTTAAAACTTTTCCAACTCACTGCGCCACCATTCAAGGTAAACACATACCCCGAAACAGATTTAATATCATCTTGGTCTGTTTGAAAACTTGAGTCTGTGAAGCCCTCTAGTTTCAATTCAGATCAACCGCAGACAAGAAATACATCATTAGTTCTTCTTAAGTACTTTAGGATATTTTTCACTGCCTTCCAGTGCTCTTTTCCTAGATTCGACTGATATTTTCTTATTACACTAAGTTCATGAGTGACATCCGGTCTAGTACATATCATATTGTACATGATAGATCCTATTGCTGAGGTATAAGGAATCTTACTCATACAGTCTCTTTCTTCAGGTGTCTTTGGGGCTTGTTTCTTCGAGAGATGAATTCCATAACTCATCACCATGTGACCTCTCTTGGAATCTTTCATGCTAAACTACTTTAGCATTGAGTCAATGTACGTTCCTTGGGATAAGCCTAGCATCCTTTTGAATTTATCTCTATAGATCTTTATCCCTAATATATAGGATGCTTCTCCCAAGTCCTTCATGGAGAACTGTTTAGATAACCAGATTTTAATTGATTGAAGCATATGAATATCATTCCCTATCAGTAATATATCATCAACATATAATACAAGGAATTAAATAGCGCTCCAACTAACCTTCTTGTACACACATAGTTCATCCTCCTTTTTAATAAAATCAAACTCTTTGATTGTATCATCAAAAAGGATGTTCCACCTACGAGAAGTGTGACGCCCCCAAAATAGGTCCACACAACCCATCTTAGGTCTCCAGAAATAACACTACTGACGCGAACTTTTCTATTACAATTATAGAACTGTCGTGCAAAATACAACGACACATACACTATGAGTTTCAATACAAATGTTGTAACGTATATAATACGACAATATTCATACTCAAATTATTACAATGTCATATAAAGTACAACAACAAATATTTCAAGTTTCCAAAGGAACACGAGAAGATTTATGTCCTTGATGAGTGGGATTTATACCCGCGAATCGGATACTTTATGACTTAAATAGTTACTTGATCTCATAGATTTTATATAATTTTATATTGTTATAGTGTTATTGTGCTTAATCGATGTATTGCAGGGCATTACAGGTGTTTTCTAGCATTTAGGGGCAAAAATGATCATTTTGCATGTAGCCGCGCCACGCCGCCAAAGCACAGCTTAAAGCTCGCGCCGTGGTGTCACCCCCTGGTCCTTGCTGACGTCACCTTCATGCCGTAGCACCATTGTTCCTTCTTGGGCTCGCGCTGCAGCGCGAGCTCCTGTCTCTTTATTAATGACATGGCGTCGTAACGCCAACCACCAGTCTATTACCCGCGCCGCAGCGTGAGCTCCGGTGCCCAGCCAGAGACGACTCGATTTTGACCTACCTTGAAGGATGGACGCATATATAACACAGGAGAGCCTCTGCATATCATATCTGGGATATCATATATCATCACAGACCATATAATTAGATAACTTAGCTTAGATTAGTTTTCTTATGTAATTTCTCTTTCTTTCTCTTAGATACGGTTTGTAAATATAGATTAGGTATTTTAGGGAGAAGTCTGGCATTTCTTTGGAGCATCAAGAGCAGTGAGCTACACAAACTAAAAAGCTTGATTTGAGTGGAATGCTTGGAGATTGAAGGGCTTTGACAGAGTTTATTCTTATCCATTTATTTCATCTGATTTTGTAATCTATAAATGTCGTCTTTATTGCTACTTGTATTTTGTTCAATAGCTATGAACTGAATATTGGCTCTAAGGTTATAATGGAACCTTTTGTTATTTAAATTAACTGTCTTATCTCTTTGGTTGGCACCATATGATTTGGTTTAATATATTTGTGCTTAATGATTCTCGCTAAGACATTAGTGATGATTTTGGTAATCTACATGATATCGACAGAAGGAT
Source organism: Panax notoginseng (assembly GCA_016801055.1). Classification (NCBI taxonomy): domain Eukaryota; kingdom Viridiplantae; phylum Streptophyta; class Magnoliopsida; order Apiales; family Araliaceae; genus Panax; species Panax notoginseng. The sequence continues at coordinate 74,244,343 of CM029015.1, read as the reverse complement.
TGTAGATTTACACCTAAATTTATTGTCATGTGATTGTGGGTTTCGGCTGCATAAGTTGTGCGTAGAATAGACATATCTCCGTGGGCCACATCCGAACTAATTGAGAACTTATGCTTAAATCCTTATTATGATTAATTCGTATAGACATGTGTATGATTATATCTAGCTTGGACATTTTTTTCTGTTCTATTCCCTTTTGGGTGGATCTGGAGAAGATATGTTTGTGCATACCTCCACAAAGGTGCATAAGCACCTGTGTGTTCTCGGTCGACAAATTATCGTGACCATTAAGACCAAAGAGAGAAGGGTAGGTAGTTTGATGAAGCATAGCAAGCCAATTGTTTGACAGAATGCTTGCATGGGGTGAAATTATGACCTTAGCTTGTATTTCCTTCGATTACCATTCGTTATCCATTTACTTGCTTTGTTAATTAGTTATAACTAGATTTATTACACTTCCATTTACTGCTGTTTGAATAAGACTTTAGCAATACAAAGTCGGTACTTGGTAAATATTAGTAATAGTTCCTCGTGGGTACGACATTCTACTTATCACTGTATTACTTGTTACACCGCATTTACTTGCGCGTGTTTAGTGATCGGTTTTGTGACCAACATGTTTTTGGCGCCGTTGCCGGGGAACTATTATTCTAATATTGTCCAATATTGATTTTAATCAATTTAGTCTTACTTTGAACTTACATATATTTATTTCTTTTATTTGTTTGATCTTCCTTTCTTTTTGTTTTTAAGTTTACAGATTATGGACGATCAATGTTACCAATGGCCTTTTGAGAGAACTACACAACCAAGCTCGAAAGAAGGACTCGAGCAATTACAAGTTCAAATTGCAAATGTCTTGAGGCTGTCTGACAATCTTGAGTATCAGTCCACTCAAAATGCCTACTATCAGGAGCGAGCTGACTTTTAACCAATTCCCTATCATCCAAACTACCAGGGTTATCCAAACTCCTAGGACTACAGTCAAGAGAAATATCATGATCCGAATCATGCCTTTCAGTTTGAATATCAGTCTACGCCACATTATAAGTTGACATCTCAACCCAATGACAGCTTTCCTGAGTACTCAACACAAGAAGAAGAGAACAGGCTTGGAGAGCTTCTCACCAACTTTATTAAGAAAAATGAGGTTCGGATGGCAAGCCAAGAAGTTGCATTACAGAGCCTCGAAAGTCAATTGGGGCAACTCGTTAATACCATTACAAATCCACCGCCAAACTTTCTACCAGTCATAATTGATCTTGACGATGATGAAATAAAACAGTGCACGATGGATACGCAAGGAGTAGGAGATGAATCTCACAAAGTTGTTAAGTGAGATGCCATGGTGCAAACTATCCAACCGGTGGAGCCTGAAGTTGGAGAAAAGAGGATAAACAGTGGTTGTATCGTCATGACTGATCAACAACCAGAAACCACGCTCACGACTGTGGAAACCCTAGAGGGCCAAATAGAGCACAAAGAATGCTTTCAAGTTAATGACAATGGCGAATTACTGGATATATTCAGCGGTGAAAGATTCTTCATGCCGATGGGTGAGGAAAATGAGGATGATCCATCATCCATGCCTACCAAATATCCAAAAGAATTGACGAATAGGCGGCATGAAATGGTCATTTTCGCTTATGAGCCGGATTGAACGACATCGGTATATTCAAGCCGACGACTTTAAAACAAGCGCTCGGTGGGGAGGAACCCCCATCTCAGTATCACTTTTCCTGTTTTTCTTACCTATGTCTATCTTATAAATTTTTTTGTGTTGTTTTTACTTTGCAAACATTACTGCCAGATAGTTTAATGCCATGTTGTACTGACCATGTTTTTTTTGCAGGCAACATGTTTTCCCTTTGTTGTGGTTATTTTATATATAGTAGTATAGTTAAGCTGTGGAATATATATTAGCTGATATATGGTTTGTGAAGGAAAACTCAGGGAAATAGCCTTCGCATCGCAGCGCCGGATAGTACTATGTAACTCGTGTCGCAGCGCTGGTAATTATTATCTAGCTTCTCTCCTTCATGTCGCAGTGCCAACCAACACTGGGTATCCCGTGCCGCGGCGCCAGGACCAAGCCTCGTCCACTGCTAATTCGCGCCGCAGTGCCAACTAATGAAGGCCATCCCGCGTCGCTGCACCAACATCGAGTTTTCGATTTTTAAGTACAGTTTTAGGCCAGAAAACAAACCACTACGCCCCTATTCTTCTCGGCAGTTTCAGCAGCCAGCCCTTACAAGCCAAAGCGCACCTATAAAGCCCCCAATTCCAGGTACTTGAAACCAGAATTTAGTGATTCACGATACTATTTCTATGAGCGGAATAATACTAATAATAATAACAATAATATAAATATTAAACTTTCTTTACATAATTATCAAAGTCTAGCTCCCAAGTACGTAACATTTAATCATTCCTTACAATACATGATAATAATTATATAACATTGTCTTAATAATATTAAACTATTACATAAGATAACATTGAAATCATTTAGCAACCTTTGCCTTTCCCTTGTTCTTAACAGAGCCTTCAGGTTGTTCACACTTAGCTGAAAATATTTAAATTAAGCAAGGATGAACATTTGAGTGCTCAGCAAGTAATAACAATTATATATATATATATATATATATATATATATATATAAGCTGAAAGAATTTAAATGTTTTCTTTATACTACCCTTCTACAACAAATCAATGGTTGTGAAGTAATCTGAACCGATAATAATAACATAACAACCCTTTTTCAAATTTTTGAAACTACGTGCTGACTATAAATAGGGTAAAGGGGACATAATATGAACATTATTTTTATTTTCGAAAAGGTTAAACAGAACTTCATCTGTAAACCGTCATAACTTACGGGCACGGGGGTGATCAGCCCGTTGTACCCTGTATTGATCAATACTGCATGCAAGAACGGTAGGATCGTTCACTCTGTCTGCCTTGGGCGCATAAAAGTTTTCACGTGTAAGGGATGTTCATACTTGTCGGGGTTCCAAACCAAAGAAATTCGGTTGGATAATAATAAGGTTTTATCTTGTTCAACAATAATCTATAATTCAACATATATATACGGGTATTTAACAAAGGTGTATCAACATGTGATTAAATGCAATAATTATTCAAGTGGGGACACTTGTATAATCATTTATAGAAATTATCGAACATAATATATATCTGAATTACCATATATTAACATGTTGATAATCAATGAACATATATAATATAGGGTTAATAATTTGTACAGTAATAATATAATTTTGAAACATTCTTACTCATGTCCATTACATAAAGAAAATTCAAAGGTAGGATACTTGCTAGATGCGCTGCTTACAATACGCAACTTAGTTTAATCTTTTATATCACGACCTATCATTAATCAGATCATTCATTCGATTAGAACAATATACTATAACATATAGTACTGCATTTCACAGTCAGCACATAATCTAATCGCATTATCACACATGTTCAACAGTCATTGCATCACAAACAAACATTAATACAGCCAAAATATCTAAGTCCAGATCAATTTCTAAAATTTATCGGTGTACCGACAGCTTTATCGGGTAATTATCGAGTCTAAGACTCTATTCCAACGTTCAATATCCGCAAGTATCAGTTATATTATTTTAAATGACTTAATAAATATTTATTAATTTATCATAAATTTTCAAACACTGAAATCATTATTAAATAATTTAAATATCAAATAATTCTATTATCATTTAATTATTATTAAAGTATTAATAATACTTTTATTCATTTACCAATAGTATTAATATTTTATTCATTTACTAATATTATTAATTATTTAATAATATTTTATTCCTTTACTAATGTTATTACGTTTTTAATAATATTTTATTTAATCTCGAATATTATTATTTACTTAATAATATTTTAATCATCCAATAATACTTTAATTTAATATTATTAATCTTTTAATCAAAGATTAATATTTTAATCTAATATTATTAATCATTTAATAATACTTTAATCATTTATTAATATTTTAAATCAAATATGATTAACCATTTAATAATATTTTAATAAAGTTTTAATCTTAATATTTTTATTTACTTAACAATATCATATTCTAATATTATTAATATCATAATAATATTTTAATAATTTATTAGATCAATAAACAATTTATTTTAATTGTTCACCCTTTATAAAACAAATTATTTAATATCCATAAAATGTCATAAATAATATTTTTTATTATAAATTACTAAAATGCCCTAAAATATTCATAATATTATATATTAGGTGTATTCAAGCATTAAAATCTTATTTTTCTCATTAAAGACATCATTTAACTATTTATTTCCTTTTATTCATAACATAATTATTTTTAGGAAAAAAAGCAAACTTATTCCAAAAATTCTCATCTAGATTTTGACAGAATATGAGCCTACAAGGATCCCCAAATTTTTCTGGAATTTTAGAAAATGATCTACTATTTTTAAAATTCTCAAAACACTCGGAACTTGCTTCATTTTTCATAAATTGAGTTTTGCTCAGAAAAATCTAAAATTTTTAGGGTATGCTCTCCTAACATATATGAACCTACTGTAAAATTTTTGGAATTTTCCAGTGTACACACAGTGAGATATTCGAAGGTAAATATTTAGGAGTCCTTTACGGAAATAGTCATTACGCATAATCTATAACTCGAAACGTGTCCGTTCTTTTTCCTAAATGTAGATAACTTCTCAAGGTGCCTCTGTATATTTTCCCAGATTTTTAATAGACATGAAACTGTCCGAAACAGACTCAAGAAAAATGGGGCAGAAGCTATATTAGGATTTTTGAACCCTTAACATTCCAAGTGGGATGTTTTGGGGAAATCAGCCCCAAACGTTTCAAAACTTACTAGATTCGTGTTCTATCAGTTGGGTTTACTAGATAACTCATGTATCTAGCACCCCCCTTTGACGGATCACAAATCCAAGTTGTAAAACTTGAGTTATACAAGATTTAGGGGAAGAAAATAAGAGTTTTCACCCTTGGAGAACATATGCTCATATTCTTCCTCTGAGCCTTTGATCTAACACTCAAGATACTTAGTTCCATACATGATGATATGTAGGACTAGGGTATCTTGAGTATTAGTTCATAACCACAACAAAACTCAAGCAAAAAAGCCAAAGTAGAAGAAGAAGATGAAGGTTAGGTTATACATTGATTTAATGGCAACCTTCCTTGATCTACCAAAGTAAGTGATTAACTTAGGATGCATGAACAAACTAGCACTCCTCTCTCTCTATATATATATGGCCGAACCTCTCTCTCTTTTCTCTCTCTTGAAGTTGCTAGCTTGGGAGAAAAATTAGAAGAAGAAGAATGAGAGAAATGCAAAATGATCTAGCAAATGAATGAGGTGATTAACTATTATCCCCCATACTTTTATTGTCCCTTGGATAAAACGCTTCACCTTATCTCTTCCAAATGAGCCTAATCATGTGATTAAAGGTGCTTAATAGATTTGCAACCAATGAGAGCTTGACAACCATGTACTTGTGTGTAAGAGTTACTAATTGTGGACATTGTTTAGCTTAATTAGTTACCTTAAAAGGCCTAATAGGGCCAGCTATATAAATGTCCACTAATTCATTCATTTAGCTTTTATTTTAATGCATAAATTAGATAAATCAAATGTCTAAAATACTCTTAATCAAGTGGACTAAGTTTGGGCTTGTATTTTATTTCTTTTGGTCCTCTCCTTTAATTGTTTTGGGCCATGTAATAAACAGTCTAACAATTTTAATATATGCTACCCAAATTGTTTATTTTGGGTTTCTATTCCCAATCTTATGAAATTTAATTACTTATACATGTGACTTTAGCTCATAACCTAAATAGGTTTACTAGAAATAGGTTTAAAATTATTAGTCACTTGAAATAATAAGATTATCTACTTAAGTTAGTATACATATTAAATACTAACATCTTATTATCACCATAACCCTTAGGTTATTTAATTGTCTCACCTAATGTATAATTAGGTTACGAAGCTTTCATTTAGGGTTTAAAATAAAATAAAATTAGTTCCTAAAATTTGTAATTAGGGTTTCACACATTAATACAAGGGTTTGTCACATAACACCATAATTGACCAACCCTTATTGGTCCACATATACAGTACATATTTATAGCACAGAAAAATCGAAATATAATTATTATAATAATTCTAAAAATCAATTCATATATTATATAAATAATATATGATTATATCTTCATGGAAAATAATTAATAAAATATTTCTACTATAAAATTAATTATGATAAGAATATAATTTATAATGATCAATAATTCTAAAATAAAATTATTTAAAATCATTCATGTAATAAGTATATCACATAAATACATATACACATTATCTTGGCACATATTCCCCATATTTATTTTAATAAATACAAAAAAAAAATTTTACGCAAAATTTATAATTTATTGGTATAGAAAATATCGGGTTGTTACATTCACCCTCCCTTATAAAGATTCCGTCCCCGGAATCACCGTTTTAAAACCTACACATACAAGTGTACGTAGCATATACAATCATTACAAGTAGATCTTGATCATAAATGATCGTACTGATCTTTAACCTATTCACGTTAAGCTTGTCTATCAGATTAAACGGAAATTTGATTTCTAAAAGAACTCAAATTCCTTCCTCAGAATTTTTTTATAAAATAATTTACTATATATATGAAAATCATGCAAAAGAAAATAAAAGCTATACGAATAATATCTGGAATTGCACTACCAGCTGCTATGGTATCCTGGACCGTCATGTTGTAGATCGTTGCTGTTGATTTCATCGACTTGCTAGATGGCATTGGTCCCGTGATTGCCAGAGTTCCACTGCCATTGCCAGCATTCACACTCCTTGTCTCCGTCCTCCTTTTCGAACAATCCTTCACCTTGTGCTCATTCTATCCACACAAAAAACACACACTGTTCATCCTAGGATTGGGGCAGTTAGGAGAGATATGGCCCTCCTGCCCGTACTTGTATCACACGAACTTCCCCTTCAAACATTCCCAGAGTGGTTCTTTCCACAGTTCCCACACTGCACAGCTTGCTTCTTAACTCCTTCCTATTTTACCTGCACACTTCCAAAATTGCTTCCCTTCCTTTTGCTACTACCACCGCTACTCCCACTATTAACTTCCACCTTCCCAGTTCCTTCGATCTTACTCTTGTTCTTTCTCTCCTTGTTATAGAGGCTCATGGCCTCAATCCCCTCCTCTGTAATAATAGCCTTCTCCATGAGTGCTGAAAATGTAGGGATCTGCAACACCGCCACCTTGTTGTAGAGGCAGGTTTTTAATCCCAGCTCAAACCTTCTAGCTTTCCTAACCTCCGTTGTAAGACCCCGAATTTTATGAAATAAAAGTATTCAATTTTTCTTATAATTACTATTTAGTAAATAGTTAAATTGATAAATGTTAAAGTTAAGGGTGATATATGATTTTTTTTTTTCGAAATACACAAGTGGTTATAAAATATTCATTGTTGTCGGGGAATATTCGTTTGTTCGTGGAATATTCTTACTGTCGGGGAATATTCATACGACGGCGCAGCCTTTTGTGGGCCCCATAACGGAAAGCGATTGGATGAAGAAAACGACAAGAGTAAGTTGTTTATAAATAACGACGTAGTTGTTACCGTTAACACTGTTGAAATACCCGGTGGTTAAAACACAGTAATACGCGTTGTTCCATAGTAGCACACGGTATTGCACCAATTATTGATTCTTACGTAAGAAGGCACTACTCAATAATTGTTACAGTAATTACTGTTCAATATTGTATTTTATTGATTCAATAATTACTGCGTTGATATTTTATATTACTGTTGTTTTAATAATTGTCACTACACAGTATTTTTTATTAGCGGAACAATAATTCATATTATCGGAATAATATTATTAGATAACATTATTGGCAATGTCTAGAAAGTTCTGTCTAAGGAGAGGTTTGGTCACCTAATTGCGCGCCAGTAAGGAGAAATTCTTATTGGAAAGCCCCCTCTTTCCTGGGAACTGCCTGGTTGCCGGTACTGTGATTCTGTAATATTATTTGTGAATAATTAATTATTGATTTATATGATGAGGAAAATATTGATTTTATGTGGATATAGATGGAGAAAATTTTTAAATGTGACAATTGTTAAAAATTAATATTTTATCTTTTTCTGATAAAATAATTCATTTAAATATATTATTTTAATAATATATTAACGGTGATATTTTTACAATGAATGTGGGATATATGAGTATATGAGGAGGAAGAGTATTTTTGCTGGATTAAATGTTTAACACATATTTTGTGTGTTGGTGGACACAATTCTTGACCGAAAATTTATTATAGACTGTAAAATTATCCGTTTGTGGATTTCGGTCAATTTCTGTTTGAAATTTGGAAAAACTTTCTTCTGTAAAGTTGTAGAGAATTGAATTTCCTATAAAAACTCGTAAGATTCGAATTTTCTGATGAAAGGGCTATTTATTATGAATTATTAAAGTTCCGAAATTCTGAAATAATTGATTTTTAGAAGTTTTAATTATTTTTGTTTAGAAAAACATTTTTTTGTATTTTGTGGACATCATTAACATGTGTTATGGCTGAATTCAGATGGTCAAGGTGGGCTAAGGAAAATTTGTTAAATATATTATTATTATATTCAATTTTCTGCTTTGGTGTTCTAAGCATTTTCCTATAAATAGGGTGCTTAGGTTAGAATTGAAAATCACACCAAAAACTGAAGTTTTCTCTCTATTTCTCTCTCTATATTATCGAGTGTATTCTTGTGAGTATTTTGATATCTTGAGTGTTGCTATACGGTGCAAGTTCGTTCAGCGTTATTCCAGTCAAGAGTACTGCTCTTTTGAGGTAGGGGATCGTAAGGGATAGTAAGGGATGTTATTTTATTCGAAAATGATATTATTTCTTCAATATCATTATGCCGAAATATTGGTTGGAAATTTTTATCAAATTTGAAACTTTTCATGTCGGGGTTACTATTCATGAGTTACTATTCACGAGTTACTATTCATGAGTTACTATTCACGAGTTACTATTCACGAGTTACTATTCATGAGTTACTATTTATGAGTTACTATACATGAGTTACTATTCACGAGTTACTATTCACGACGAGTTACTATTCATGAGTTACTATTCATGATTTACTATTCACAAATTACTATTCACGAGTTACTATTCACGGGTACTATTCACTACAAAATTGGTTTTTTTTTCAAATCAAATTATAGTTGATTTATGAATATTACTCTAGAGATTAAAACTATGTATTGATTATATTGATTTTATTATCATATATAACATTTTTATAACCATGATGTTGAAATTCTCTTTCACTGGAGTGTAAAGATGGGTAGATTATTGGTATGATCATGACTATAGGTTCTCTTTGGCCAATAGTGCAAAGTTGAATTGTTGACTGGTATGATCATGACCATTGAATTTATAATTGAATATCTTTAGCTTAAGTGCAAAGGTGAAATGATCAACATGGTTATAATTATTGGTTATATAAATTCTGAAATGATTATATATTTCTTTGAGATAATAATATATTTGGCTTGTAGTGCAAATATGAGCTGTTGAGGAATATCTTTGGCATGTAGTGCAAAGATGAGTTGTTGATGAATATCTTTGGCCCGTAGTGCAAAGATGAAATTATTAGTATGATTATGAACAAGAACTGTGATTTGGTATAACCATGATCTTTGATGTTTCAGGTAAAGACAAGTGATGAAAATTATCTTTGTTCTGGATGAGAAGATGAATTTAGAACTACAATTCTGATTATGAGTTATACATGTGATTGTGGACAGGAATTGTTGATTGATGTTACAGGGATAAAACATTGTTGGTGGACTTTTAACGTGGAGAAGATAATAGACTTTATGGTCTATTTGACTCTTCTAATGGATTGCTCGTTCCGCTGCAACTATGGTTGAAAAGTTTTATCATCTACCATATGTTCTAAATCTCTGATTTAATTCTGTTGAAGGCTATTGATAATTTAATTATCTTTAGTCATGATATTCTTTACTGAGCTAGTTGTGCTCACCCTTCTGTTTCACAATTCCTTTCAGGTAATAAGAGTGTAGATGGGTCGAGCGGGGGTAACAGGAGAATAGAACGGTGGTCATCATTTAAGTCGTTATATTTGGTGAATCATCTAGGGTGAGGCGAACCCAACGTTGGAAGGGTGTTTTGTCACTATCATACAAGATGTCTAATGATATACAATCTCATGTCATCATAAGACAGGATTATGCTCATCCACTTGCTGAGTATATCTACCAGCACTACCTATATGATCTTGGAGTCTATCTGAAATATAACTCCCAATTAGAGACAGTGGAGATAATGATATGTCAAGAGAAGACTCGCCATTGGGAAGAATATGATAGTAATCTTCTCATTTTTCTTTGGGGTCTATTGGGTCAACCAAGGATAATTCTGTGGCCATATGATGTCTATCATAACCTAGAAGCATGGCCTCCCATGTACGAGGGTTTCCTTGAGCACTTCCCAAAGATTCTAATTTCTAAAATAATTTTTGACTATACCTTTATGTAAGGTGTTATTGTGACGTGCTATCCAAGGTTGGGACATGAGTCACAGTTGGTATATATTTGTACCCAAACTTATAGCATATGTGTTATTGTATTCTGCACGACAATTGTTGTAATAAAGTTGTAGTTGTTATCTGTACCATGAATTTGGCGACTCAAAATGGATTAGATGGAATGGACCTATTTTGGGGGCGTTACATCCGTATCAACTTGATGCGGAGCAAACCTAGCCAACTCATTGAATTTTGCGGCGTATTCGGACACCGTCATATTCTCCTGCTTCAACTCTATAAATTTTACCTCCATCCTAGCCTGCATACTAGATAAAAAATAGTTTTCGAAGAATAGTGTCTTAAACCTATCCCAAGTAACAACACCCTCTCCTGCCCTCGCTTGATTCGCTTCCCACCAAAAATTTGCCTTACCCTGCATCTTATAGGTGGCAAAAGTGGTCTTTATCCCCTCAGCTACCCTAGCTGCCACGAATGCTTTTTCAATCTCTTTAACCCAAGTCTGGGCTTCCACAGGGTCAGTTGTCCCTTTGAATTCGGGCGGTCCCACAGTCTTGAAATCTTTAAAGTTAGCTAGTTGGTTGTCCGGCTGGTTCCCTGCGACAGGCATTCCTTGCTGCATAGCTTGTGCTACCATGTTTATAAAATGCTGCATCGGGTCTACTTGTTGTTGTCCCTCAACATTATTGACAGACTCTTCTGCCCTTTGGTTTCGAGTTTGACGTCTTGGCGGTAGTATCTGGTTAAGTAAAACCATATATTATTCTTTACATTCTAAATCTTATCATGTAAGTTTAGTATATTAACTCATTTCATTACTCAAACTTAGATTCATATTCATTACCAAATACTTTACATAGCATAGCACATACTGCTTTAAACATCATTTATCCCTTTGTGACTACAAAAGTCAGGATTTATAGCCTTGACTAATACCAAAAGTTGGGAACATTACATTACACAGGCATACTTAACATTAAACAGACCTACACAACAGAACCTCTACTGCCTATTCACTACGCCTTTTTCTTGGACAACCTCTCGCCTGATGACCTTCTATTCCACAGATAAAACATGCTCCTGATTTATAGTCGAGACATTACAGAGTGGTATGTCCCTCATAGCCACAAAGGTGACATATTCTTTTCCCTTTCTTCTTATCGAATTTTCCTAAGTCACGGTCTTCTATCTTTCTTTTCCCCTTCATGCTCGGAGCTGCACATGATGTGTTGCATGTGGCTCCCATCTGATCAATTTGGATTTTAAGCTTATCTTGTTCTTCCATTGTTTCTATTAACGCCTGACGCAGTTGACTATTTAACAGCTTTTCTATTTCACACAGCTTTTCCAGAGAAGAAACCTTGTTCCTCAGATCCTGCACCTCTGTTAATTCTTGGTCAGCTTCAACTTTAGTGTCCGAATCACTATCTATCAGCTCCACCATCTCCGGATATGGTACTATGTTTTCTACAATAACCACTTCATCTGAGTTGTTTTCATTGTGAGCCTCTATTTCAGCTATTGGTTTCGATACTAGGTCGGGGGTATGGATTTGATCATTCTTCATGCTATAAGCATATAACAAGCCTTTTGCACACCAGACATCTACACACATAAATTATCCTGATAAGCATATAGTATATACACACAACAAATAATAGTTTTATATAAATTATCTTTTATTTTGTTTGACGATGAATTTCGTCAATTCATCTCTTTATAACCTCTATATGAGTTATTTATATTTTCAACGTTTCCCTCTGTTCTAAGGTTATAGCCTAAGGTCTATCCCACCTAAGGTTTTTAACCCTAAAGCTTTGATACCAACCTGTAAAGCCCCCAATTCCAGGTACTTGAAACCAGAATTCAGTGCTTCACGATACCATTTCTATGAGCGGAATAATACTAATAATAATAATCATAATATAAATAGTAAACTTGTTTTACATAATTATCAAAGTCTAGCTCCCAAGTACGTAACATTTAATCATTCCTTACAATACATGATACTAAATATATAACATTGTCTTAATAATATTAAACTATTATATAAGATAACATTGAAATCATTCAGCAACCTTTCCCTTTCCCTTGTTCTTAACAGAGCCTTCAGGTTGTTCACACTTAGCTGAAAACATTTAAACTAAGCAACAATGAACATTTGAGTGCTCAACAAGTAATAACAATTATATATATATAAGCTGAAAGAATTTAAATATTTTCTTTATACAACCCTTATACAACAAATCAATGGTTGTGAAGTAATCTGAACCGATAATAATAACATAACAACCCTTTTTCAAATATTTAAAACTACGTACTTACTATAAATAGGGTAAAGGGGACATACTATGAACATTGTTTTCATTTTTGAAAAGGTTAAACAGAACTTCATCTGTAAACCGTCATAACTTACGGTCACGGGGGTGATCAGCCCGTTGTACCCTGTATTGATCAATACTGCATGCAAGAACAATAGGATCGTTCACTCTATCCGCCTTGGGCGCATAAAAGTTTTCCCGTGTAAGGGATGTTCATACTTGTCGGGGTTCCAAACCAAAGCAATTCGGTTGGATAATAATAAGGTTTTATCTTGTTCAACAATAATCTATAATTCAACATATATATACGGGTATTTAACAAAGGTGTATCAACATGTGATTAAATGCAATGATTATCCAAGTGGGAACACTTGTATAATCATTTATAGAAATTATCGAACATAATATATATCTGAATTACCATATACTAACATGTTGATAATCAATGAACGTATATAATATAGGGTTAATAATCTGTACAGTAATAATACAATTATGAAACATTCTTACTTATATCCATTACATAAAATAGAAATGCAAAGGTAGGATACTTGCCTGATGCGCTGCTAACAATACGCAACTTAGTTTAATCTTTTATATCACGACCTATCATTAATCAGATCATTCGTTCGATTAGAACAATATACTATAACATATAGTACTGCATTTCATAGTCAGCACATAATCTAATCGCATTATCACACATGTTCAACAGTCATTGCATCACAAACAAACATTAATACTGTCAAAATATCTAAGTCAAGATCAATTTCTGAAATATATCGGTGTACCGACAGCTTTATCGGGTAATTATCGAGTCTAAGACTCTATTCCAACGTTCAATATCTGTAAGTATCAGTCATATTATTTTAAATGACTTAATAAACATTTATTAATTTATCATAAATTTTCAAACACCGAAATCATTATTAAATGATTTAAATATCAAATAATTCTATTATCATTTAATTATTATTAAAGTATTAATAATACTTTTATTCATTTACCAATAGTATTAATATTTTATTTATTTACTATTATTATTAATCATTTAATAATATTTTATTTAATCTCGAATATTATTATTTACTTAATAATATTTTAACCATCTAATAATACTTTAATTTAATATTATTAATCTTTTAATAATATTTTAATCTAAAATTAATATTTTAATCTAATATTATTAATCATTTAATAATACTTTAATCATTTATTAATATTTTAAATCAAATATGATTAACCATTTAATAATATTTTAATAAAGTTTTAATCTTAATATTTTTATTTACTTAACAATATCATATTCTAATATTATTAATATCATAATAACATTTTAATAATTTATTAGATCAATAAACAATTTATTTTAATTGTTCACCCTTTATAAAATCATTTATTTAATATCCATAAAAGGTCATAAATAATATTTCTTATTATAAATTACCAAAATGCCCTAAAATAGTCATAATATTATATATTAGGAGTATTCAAGCATTAAAATCACATTTTTCCTCATTAAAGACATCATTTAACTATTTATTTCATTTTATTCATAACTTAATCATTTTTAGGAAAAATAGTAAACTGATTCCAAAAATTCTCATCTTCTGGATTTTGATAGAATATGAACCTACAAGGATCCCCAAATTTTTCTGGAATTTTAGAAAATGATCTACTATTTTTAAAGTTCCCAAAACACTCGGATCTTCCTTCATTTTTCATAAATTGAGTTTCGCTCAGAAAAATTTCAAATTTTCAGGGTATGCTCTCCTAACATATATGAACCTACTGTAAAAATTTCGGAATTTTCCAGTGTATACACAGAGAGATATTCCAAGGTAAATATTTAGGAGTCCTTTACGGAAATAGTCATTACGCACAATCTATAACTCGAAATGTGTCCGTTCTTTTTCCTACATGTAGATAACTTCTCAAGGTACCTCTGTGAAGTTTCTGAGATTTTTAACAAACATGAAACTATCCGAAACAGACCCAAGAAAAATGGGACAGAAGCTATTTTAGGATTTTTGAACCCTTAACATTCCAAGTGGCCTGTTTTGGGGAAATCAGCCCCAAAGGTTTCAAAACTTGCTAGATTTGTGTTCTAGCACTTGGGTTTACTAGATAACTCATGTATCTAGCACTCCCCTTTAACTTATCACAAATCCAAGTTGTAAAACATGAGTTATACAAGATTTAGTGGAAGAAAACAAGAGTTTTCACCCTTGGAGAACATATGCTCATATTCTTCCTCTAAGCCTTTGATCTAACACTCAAGATAATTAGTTCCATACATGATGATATGTAGGACTAGGGTATCTTGACTATTTATTCATAACTCCAGCAAAACTCAAGCAAAAAAAAACAAAGTAGAAAAAGAAGATGAAGGTTAGGTTATACCTTGATTTAATGGCAACCTTCCTTGATCTACCAAAGTAAGTGATTAACTTAGGATGCATGAACAAACTAGCACTCCTCTCTCTCTATATATATATATGGCCAAACCTCTCTCTCTTTTCTCTCTCTTGAAGTTGCTAGCTTGGGAGAAAAATTAGAAGAAGAAGAATGAGAAAAATGCAAAATGATCTAGCAAATGAATGGGGTGATTAACTATTATCCCCCATACTTTTATTGCCCCTTGGATAAAAGGCTTCACCTTATCTCTTCCAAATGAGCTTAATCATGTGATTAAAGGTGCTTAATAGATTTGCAACCAATGAGAGCTTGACAACCATGTACTTGTGTGTAAGAGTTACTAATTATGGACATTGTTTAGCTTAATTAGTTGCCTTAAAATGCCTAATAGGGCCAGCTATATAAATGCCCACTAATTCCATCATTTAGCTTTTATTTTAATGCATAAATTAGATAAATCAAAGGTCTAAAATACCCTTAATCAAGTGGACTAAGTTTGTGCTTGTATTTTATTTCTTTTGGACTTCTCCTTTAATTGTTTTGGGCCATGTAATAAACATAGTCTAACAATTTTCATATATGCTACCCAAATTATTTATTTAGGGTTTCCATTCCCAATCTTATAAAATTTAATTACTTATACATGTGACTTTAGCTCATAACCTAATTAGGTTTACTAGAAATAAGTTTAAAATTATTTGTCACTTGAAATAATAAGATTATCCACTTAAGTTAGTGTACATATTAAATACTAACCTCTTATTATCACCATAACCCTTAGGTTATTTAACTGTCTCACCTAATGTATAATTAGGTTATGAAACTTTCATTTAGGGTTTAAAATAAAATAAAATTAGTTCCTAAAATTTATAATTAGGGTTTCACACATTAATACAAGGGTTTGTCACATAACACCATAATTGACCAGCCATTATTGGTCCACATATACAATACATATTTATAGCACAAAAAAATCCAAATATAATTATTATAATAATTCTAAAAATTATTTCATATATTATATAAATAATACATGATTATATCTTCATGAAAAATAATTAATAAAACATTTCTACTATAAAATTAATTATGATAAGAATATAATTTATAATGATCAATAATTCTAAAATAAAATTATTTAAAATCATTCATGTAATAAGTATATCACATAAATACATATACACATTATCTTGGCACATATTTCCCATATTTATTTTAATAAATATAAAAAAATTATACGCAAAAATTATAATTTATTTGTATATAAAATATCGAGTTGTTACAGTACCAACCAGCCTCACACCCCAAACGCCCTTGATAGTCGATCGAGTAGTAACCGAAAGCCTTTAACATCTACAATCACCAAATCAATCCAAGAGCCATCAACAATTGTCTGTCAGAGTGCGAGCCCACACATTTCTCGAACTAGGGTTTTTCAATTCAAGGTAATTTTTGATTTCAGTCAAATCAGAAACTATTGGTGAGTTCATTGCTTAGATTTGGGCATTTCTTGTTGTGTATTGGTGTGATTTCCGCCACTGAAAATCTGGTTAGAGCTATTTCAAGCAAGGTTTGTCCAAGTTGGTTTTGAGGAGTGCACTCTAGGTGTTCGATAAAATTATTGAACCAAAAAGTTTACTAAATATGGGCTATTTTGGCATTCAAATTGCATTGGGGACAATTCTAGGTTTAGTTTGGAGGAATTTGGAACTGAGCCTTCTGTTTTTGCTGAACCAAGTAAAATTTAGGCATGCCTTCAAACCGATAACACTTTAGCATCGGCGGTTCCTCATCCGCTGCACCAACTCCATGGGATAACACCAAATTTATGAGTGAGGAGGCATGAAAACATTACAAAAGTTCTTTTGCCGCTCGAAATTTGATTCCCGAGTGGGGTTTGAAGCTGGACAAAAATGATGGCAAGTTGGTGACCATAATTTTTGGACGCCAGTGGATCCACATCACGAGGTCACCCGGATCGGCTATTGTATCTGTGGCTCGAGAGTTCTACACCAATGCTAGTGTCGAGGGTCCTTCAGTAGTCCAAGTCAGGGGGAAAATAGTGGATTTTGGAAGCTAAGCTATCAATGCACTGTTCACCACGCCCAACTATGAGGGCAAGGATTATATGGAGTCGGGACTTCGCAGCTTTGATCTCGAGGATATCATCAGTAGGCTCTGCAAACTCGGGTCTTTATGGAAGAAGAACGACTACACGGGTGAAAAGACCAGTTTCCCGTCTTCAGCGCTCAGTCGGTATGTGAAGGTGTGGTTTAGCTTCATCTGTGCTAATATGATTTCGACCCGGCACCTGAGCGATGTGACTAAGGATCAATCGATCCTCCTATTTGCTATTGTCACGGGCATGAACGTGGATGTTGAGGTTCTCATGCACGAGTCCATCGTGAAGGCGATCAAGAGCACAGTCGCTGCGGGACTCCCACATCTATCCATGATCACCCGGCTGTGCAAGAGGGCAGGTATCCACTGGGGGCCAGAAGAGATAAATCTACCACCCATGACACTCATTGACCATCAGACGATCTCATGCTTCATTATGTGGGACGGGGCAGAGTCTCATGTTAGAGGCGAAGGCTACGGGCCATCGACAGCACCACCTCCTACAACAGAGCCAGAGCCCTCGCAGGCACCAGACACAGGCCCAGCTTTATAAGGATTACTAGCAGACATTATGGCATCCCTCACCCTGCTGCATCAGAAGCACGACACCGAGGCACAGAGGCAGCTGAGGCACATTGCTGCAGTGACACAGAGGCAGGACATTGCCATGCAGTATCAGGCTGAGCTGGTGAACACGATACAAAGTATCTACACCGTGTACAGTGGTGAGGATACTAAGTTCACGCCATTCTAGTTCCCCGAGCCTCCTGTCTTCCCACCATACCCTCCACCATAACTGCCCGCCAAAGCTGATGAGGACTATACCACTACTGAGTGAACGATCTTCAGGAAAGCCCTCTTGTATCGGCTGATATATTTTTAGCAATGAGGGCATTGCTCACCTTAAGTTTGCGGGTGTTTTGGTTATTATCTATTTATTTCTGTCTACTTTCATGTTAGGTTGCATATTTAGTACTTTATTATGTTTTTAGTATCAGTATTGTGGTGTAGTCATTTTGAACTGCGGGATTATGTTTGGATTATTATTTTTATGGATGC
Organism: Panax notoginseng; assembly: GCA_016801055.1. Classification (NCBI taxonomy): domain Eukaryota; kingdom Viridiplantae; phylum Streptophyta; class Magnoliopsida; order Apiales; family Araliaceae; genus Panax; species Panax notoginseng. The sequence continues at coordinate 74,225,771 of CM029015.1, read as the reverse complement.
CATGAACTATTTTTGGTTTTTATTTATTAATGCTTTGATTATTATTAACATGTTTGTGGTTTATAGCCATATTTTTGGGGCTTATACAAATTTAGTTGCTTGTGCCATGTGAATGGCCTTTTTACCCTATTTTGGGTTGCTATTTAGCAAGGGTGTTATATTTATCATTAATTTTTGATTGTGGCTGATGATAAGCGCCAAGTAATTATGTCTATCTCTTAGAGTAGTGTCAAGCATGTATCAGCTAGGGGTTGTTCAATCGATAAGTTTAGACTGTTATTGATCCGTCCTTCTTAGCAAGCACCGACCAACTTTGTTAACTAGTTATTTTTTTCGAATTTAGTGCGCATGTTTATTGCTTTGAGAGTTTGTTCACTCTTATAAACTTTCATTTTTACAAGGTAATAAAAGACTTAGAAGTTTATACAGTTTTGAATCTTGGATTCTAGCACGTTTCATATAAAAAAAATTGTATGAAAAGAGAATAAATAGAAATAAAGATTTAATATCAAAAGTTTTGAGATGGAGCATAAAATGCACTCGTAGAATAATCTACGTTTTTGTTGTAAATTCTCAGTTGGCTTATGTTGATTACGTGGCCTTTACTGCTCGAGTTATTAGATTCATAGGGGTGTTCTACACCTAGTGCCTAAAGTCGTCTGGCTTGGGAGTCACTGATCAAAAGCTCATTAATGGGTAGTTCTGAATAACCTAAGGTAATTAAGGACTGTACGAGTAAGATTTTACGGTCTCCATGCTAGAGTCTTTTGATCTTTTCCTACACTTGTGTCTTATTCTTAATGCTCGTTGAATGTTTAAGTTGCGGAGTTTGCTTATTGGTATCAACAATCGACTGTGCAAACTTATTTGAGCTATGATTAGTTAGGACGGTTGGTCTCCACACACACACATAGAATGAATCTAATATAGTCTTATGCTTGAAATTGAATGAACCCTTATTCATATCTATGTTTGCCCTATTCTTTGGGAATAGCTATGATCGAGCTTAGAAGCCATGATGCTACTATACTGTTTTATTTTTCGTTCGCGTGTGTTTTACTAGTGTTAGTGTTGTGTTAGATAGTTTGCTCGAGGACAAGCAAAGACTTAAGTTTGGGGGTATTTGATGAGTGGTATTCATACCCACGAATCAGATACTTTATGACATAAATAGTTGCCTGATCTCATAGATTTTATATAGTTTTATATGATTATAGTGTTATTGTGCTTAATCGACGTATTGCAAGGCTTTACAGGTGTTTTCTAGCATTTAGGGGGAAAATGGTCATTTTGCATGTAGCCGCGCCGCGCCGCCAAAGCCCAGCTTAAAGCTCGCACCGCGGCGCCACCCCCTGGTCCTTGCTGACATCACCTTCGTGCCGCAGCGCCACTGTTCCTTCTTGGGCTCGCGCTGCGGCGCGAGCTCCGGTCTCTTTATTAATGACACGGCGCCGTAACGGCATCCACCAGTTTATTACCCGCGCCGCAACGCGAGCTCCAGTGCCCAGCCAGAGACGACTCGATTTTGACCTACCTGGAAGGATGGACGCATATATAACACAGGAGAGCCTCTGCATATCATATCTTGGGATATCATATATCATCACTGTGACAACCCGAGAATTTAGAAAATTTTTAAAAATCTTAAATGATGGATTTAAGATCAAATGATAGACCTATACAGAAAATGAGTGTATGCGTTTGATATTTTTGACAAGGAATTTTGAGGATTCCAAAATTCTGTGAAGGATTTAGGTGAATTATTCAGGATTAAGTGTATATGTGAATATGTTCTGTGTATATGGTTATGTATGTGTTCAGAATGTGGTTAGGAGTCAAGGGTTGACCAGATAAATTTTATCAGTGTCAAACCCCAAATATATATTAAGAACGACTACGTTCAGTTAGAAAACCCTAATGACTGATAAGAAACCCTAAAACCGATTCTGAAACCCTAATTTCAGTTTCGGGAATTTGAAACTCTAATTCAAAAATTGGAAACCCTAAACTGAGAATTTAAAGGATAATTATAATGCTTAGGTGATATTAATTATAATATTAATTAGGGTAAAGCTTAATTAATTAGTAAACCCTAATTTCAGATTTTTAAACCATAATTATTTCGTCAGAAACCCTAATATAAAATTGTTGACTTAATTGCTAAATTAGCAATTTAAATTGGGATAAAATAATCCTAATTAACAAGATTGATTTATGAATGGGAAAGTTTAATTTAATTCGAGAATCCTAATTACAATTTAGAAATATTAATTTTCTATTTTTGAAAACCCTAAGAGTTAATAGCCGTGAATTTTAAGTCACTATATATATATGTACATTATTGATATTTAAAACTTTGTGTTATACAGTGATTTAATATGTGACAACATATGTGAAGTGGTGCATGGATCAATAAACATATATACTATAGTTATGGATATATACATTTATAGATTTCATTAAAAAAATAAAAGCTTCGTAACCTAATTATGCATTAGGTGAGACAATTAAATAACCTAAGGGTTATGGTGATAAGGAAATGTTAGTATTTAGTATGTATACTAACTTAAGTGGATAATCTTGTTATTTCAAGTGACTAATAATTTTAAACCTATTTCTTGTAAACCTAATTAGGTTATGAGCTAAAGTCACATGTATAAGTAATTAAATTTCATAAGATTGGGAATGGAAATCCTAAATAAACAATTTGGGTAACATATATTAAAATTGTTAGACTATATTTATTACATGGCCCAAAATAATTAAGGAAGAAGCCCAAAGGAAATAAAATGCAAACCAATACTCAGCCCACTTGATTAAGGGTATTTTAGACTTTTGATTAATCAAATTTGTGTTTTAAAACAAAAGAAAATTGGGAGACATAATGGGCAAGGAGGGGATCGGCCAATTAGGCCTTTTTATGGCAAGAAGATTATGCTAATCAATGTCCATTAGTAGAAATCATACACACAAGTACATGTGTGTCAATCTCCCATTGGTTGCAAATCTATTAAGCATCCTTAATCACATGATTAGGCTAATTGAAGAAATAAGGTGTAGTCTTTTATCCATGGGACAATAAAAATATGGGGAATAATAGTTATATCGCTCATTCATTTGCTAGACATTCATTTTCTCTCATTTTTCTTCTTCTATTTTTTCCCAAGCTAGTAGCATTCAAGAGAGAAAAGAAAGAAAGAGAGTTCGGTTTTTTGTGAGAGTGAGAGAGGTGTGCTAGTTTATTTGATACATCATAGGTTCATTACTTACTTTGGTAAATCAAGGAAGGTTACCACTAAATCAAGGTATAACCTAATCTTCATCTTCTTCTTCTACATTGTATTATAGCTAGAGTTTTGTTGGGGTTATGAACTAACACTCAAGATACCCTAGTTCTACATATCATCGTGTATGGAACTAAGTACCTTGAGTATTAGATCAAAGGTTTAGAGCAAGAAAATGAGGATATGTTTTTCAAGAAGTGAAACCCTTGCTTTTCTTCCACTAAATCTTGTATAACTCAAGTTTTACAACTTGGATTTGTGATCTGTCGAAGGGGGGTGTTAGATACATTCGTTATCTAGTAAACCCAAGTGGTAGAACACAAATCTAGCAATTATTGAAGCCATGGGGACTGTTTTCCCCAAAATAGTCCACATAGTATATTGAGGCTTTGAAACCCTAAAATAGCTACTGTTCCCGTTTTTCTTGAGGCTATTTCGGTCAGTTGGAAGTCTTTTAAAAATCTAGGAAAAATCAAAAAAGGTACCTTAAGAAGTTATCTACGTGTAGGAAAAAGAACGGACACGTTTCGATTTATAGGTTGTGCGTAATGGCTATTTCCGTAAAGGACTCCTAAATATTAACACTCGAATTTCTCTCTGTGTATAGACTGGAAAATTCCGAAATTTTTACAGTATGTTTACATATGCTATGAGAGTATATCCTGAAAATTTCAGATTTTTCTGAGTAAAACTCGATTTATGAAAAATGAAGCAAGATCCGAGTGTTTTGGGCACTTTAAAATTAGTAAATAATTTTCTAAAATTCAAGAAAACTTTGGGGATCATTGTTGGGTAATATACTGTCCAAATCCAGAAAATAAGAATTTTTGGAATCAGTTTACTATTTTTCCTAAAAATGATTAAGTTATGAATAAAATAAAATAATTAGTTAAATGATGTCTTAAATAAGAAAAATATGATTTTAAAGCTTGAATACTCCTGATATATAATATTATGACTATTTTAGGATATTTTGGTAATTTATAATAAGAAATATTATTTATGACCTTTCATGGATATTAAATAAGAGGTTTAATAAAGGGTGAACAATTAGAATAAATTATTTATTAATCTAATAAATTATTAAAATATTATTATGATATTAATAATATTAGGATATGATATTGTCAAGTAAATAAAAATATTAAGATTAAAACTTCATTAAAATATTATTAAATAGTTAATAGTATTTGATTTAGCATTAATAAATAATTAAAGTATTATTAAATGATTAATAATATTAGATTAAAATATTACTCTTAGATTAAAATATTATTAAAAGATAAATAATATTAAATTAAGTATTATTGGATGATTAAAATATTATTAAGAGGATTAATAATATTAGTAAAGTATTGAAATATTATTAAGATTAGTAAGCGAATAAAAGTATTATTAGTAAACTAAAAATACTAAGAGGTGAATTAAATATTATCAAGATTAATAATATTAAGTGAATTAAAAGTAGTTATTATCAGCCATATATATATATATATATATATATATATATATATATATATATATATATATATATATATATATATATATATATATATTGACTGGTAATAAATTATTTAAGATAATAGTTAAATGCTCAGGCAGAATTTAATTAAACTTAGACTCGAGAAAAGTCCAACTAGACCGTCGGGATGCTAGAATTGTACCGACCTCAACGCGGACTACAATAGTTTGACTTGAGGTTAGGTGTTATGTGTGGTACAGACTGATAGGGTTATGTGTTATGTGTTTAGGTTATTTTTTTTTAAATACTGTGATGATATTATTCTAACTTAGAAATACATATTATTAATAATAGGTCTTCAGACAAAGCTTATTAAATTGCATAGCGGTAATCAACGGTTCAGGCAAGTTTTACTTAACTCTACTAAGAGTTTTTTTATTTAGATATGCTTATGGTTAATCATTCCTGATTGCCATGTGAAATTGTACTCTGTACATATTGCATGTATAAGTCAGGTATGAAAGGCTGATCACCTTCATTACCAGTTGGTCCAGATATATTTGTTCATGTTCAATACTTGTGCTAGTTCTCAATTATATTGATGAATTATAGACAACCTATTATTCAGACTCTTTAAATCACGATATATCCTTAAATTATATTTAAACTTGCTGGGCAACTTTCATGCTCACCCTTGCTATATCCATGATAAACATTGCACGTAAGGCGAATGCGTTCGGATACAAGAAAAAGGATAATGCCAAGTTCTGCTTGGGATAAAATGTGCAGCTAGTTTGTAATAGTATAGTTTGATAATAATGTTAGGTGTTAGATAGTTTATGAATTGTGTATAAGTTAAGGTTACTCGATTTTGGGGAATAGTGTGTAAAGTGTATTGTATAAACAATTTATGTTTATATCTTCCGCAAATAGTTATAGAATGATTGTACTGAATCCGTGGTGATTCGGGACCTAGATTTGGGGCTCTCACAGTTGGTATCAAAGCTGTTGGATATGAACCTTAGGTAGGAATACTTGAGACCAATAACCGCAGTGATTATGATAAGATCTAACTCATATAGAGTTAGTTGGTTGAAAAGATTCAAAGATGAATCTCGGTGAGTTATAAAGATACAGAGTTCCCTTACTCTGATAATAAAGTTAAACAGTAGTGATGAATAGATCGAGTCAAAAAGGCTAAAAGTTCAGGGATAGGAGATCGTAAAACAAAACGATCAAGACATAGAAATAATTCGTAATATATACGATGAGATCACCCTATGGTCTGATAAGGTGATAGCAGGGAGAATAATCAATCTAATGATTGAAAAGTTTACAACAAGATTGATGTGCGAATTGGTACAGATTCAGAAAAGGATTATGAATACAGATTAAATGAAATTCGTATTGAGAAGGGAGTTAAGATTAGGTGGGGATTTCAATTGAGGACTCATGTCGGCAGCTGAGTTGTATGATTCCTTGTATGGGCGGGGAATTGTACTTGGTGTAAAAACCATTTAGTTTCTGGCACTGATAATAATTAAAATGTCTGTGTCGCGCTATTTGCTATATGCATGTTAAGAGGGTGATTCATTTCTCATGTGTATAACAGATAGATAGGTCACGGGTAGAGAATATAGGGTTAAGTACGAGTTCTTAAAACTCATACTTATGTGACATTCTTGACTCATAGTTATATGAAATGTTTACGAACCCCTCAGCGAATGGACGCCAAAGGTCTGACTAGGGTAAGTTCTTAAACTCATATGATTGTGGCAAGTTTATGAACTCATAAGTGTGGTTTGATGAACTTGATATAGTTGTGTGTGAATGGAGAATTGAGGATTATAGGAATAGATAGATTGTTAAGCAAATGATTATTAGTGGAGACATAAGTTTTCTAGAATTCCTAGCTATGCTAGACTTCGAAATTTTGACATCAAGCTAAATACGCACTATGTGTTTTAAAAAAATGTAGACTCGTAATCATTTTTGAAACGATTTTAAGTACAGTCTATGCTACTTATTTCGGCTAGACGCAAATGATTTGAAATATCAAAATATATTTTATTTATCACTTATGTACTACGTAACCTGGTGCAAAGATGATTAAAAGGTGATAGAGTTGTAAATACATGAATACTTAGTGTGAATTTGATCTAAAATCGTTATTCCACTATTGTATGATGTGTTATGACGAAGTCATACAATAAAGGCATTCTCAAACGGACTGTTAATACAGTACGACATCATGACGTTATTCTCGAAAATATTTTTAAAAAGTTTAATTTGCCAATGGGGTTTGGCTACACCTAAATAATTCGATTGAATTGAATTATTGATATGTGTCTACGCTACTAGATTCAGCTAGACTAATGTTTATGAAAACTCTAAGTGTTCATTGATAGAAATTTCCCGAACCAAATGTTTTTGGTGCAGAATCCTATGATAAGACTGAGGTGAACTATGTTGTTTGGATAAATAATCTAATCTAGTAGCATAAATATTCGCTAGACATAATTAATACGTTATGCATGACATAAGAGTACGATAGGCTAAACACCTAAAGTACTAGTAATGGCAGTTTACCTTCTTTGTGATTGTAAACCTACCAAGTAATGTAAATTTTTGCGGAATGAATACCGTTAAAACTATGTGTTCATGGTCTATATGACCCCTCATCAATTTGAAAACTTTTACTCTTGTGAGTGGTGTATTGGGTAGCATATGATGATGTGTGGTGTAAGCTGTTTGGTGTAAGGTGTAAGGTGAATTTCGGGGACAAAATTCTTAGAAGAAGGGGTGAATGTGACAACCCAAGAATTTAGAAAATTTTTAAAAATCTTAAACGATTGATTTAAGATCAAATGATAGACCTAGACAGAAAATAAGTGTATGCGTTTGATATTTTTGAGAAGTAATTTTGAGGATTTCAAAATTCTATGAATGATTTAGATGAATTATTCAAGATTAAGTGTATATGTGAATATGTTCTGTGTATATGGTTATGTATGTGTTTAGAATGTGGTTAAGGGTCAAGGGTTGACCAGATAAATTATATCAGTGTCAAACCCCAAGTATATATTAAGAACGACAACGTTCAGTTAGAAAACCCTAATGACTGATAAGAAACCCTAAAACCGGTTCTGAAACACTAATTTCAGTTTCGAGAATCCGAAACCCTAATTCAAAAATTGAAAACCGTAAACTGAGAATTTAAAGGATAATTATAATGCTTAGGTGATATTAATTATAATATTAATTAGGCTAAAACTTAATTAATTAGCAAACCCTAATTTTAGATTTTTAAACCCTAATTATTTCGTCAGAAACCCTAATATAAAATTGTTGACGTAATTGCTAAATTAGCAATTTAAATTGGGATAAAATAATCCTAATTAACAAGATTGATTTATGAGTGGGAAAGTTTAATTCAATTTGAGAATCCTAATTACAATTTAGAAATACTAATTTTCTATTTTTGAAAACCCTAAGAGTTAATAACTGTGAATTTTAAGTCACTATATATGTATGTACATTATTGATATTTAAAACATTGTGTTATACAGTGATTTAATATGTGACAACATATGTGAAGTGGTGCATGGATCAATAAATATATATATACTATATTTATGTATATATACATTTATAGATTTCATTAAAAATTGAAAGTTTCGTAACCTAATTATGCATTAGGTGAGACAATTAAATAACCTAAGAGTTATGGTGATAAGGAAAGGTTAGTATTTAATATGTATACTAACTTAAGTGGATAATCTTGTTATTTCAAGTGACTAATAATTTTAAACCTATTTCTTGTAAACCTAATTAGGTTATGAGCTAAAGTCACATGTATAAGTAATTAAATTTCATAAGATTGGGAATGGAAACCCTAAATAAATAATTTGGGTAACATATATTAAAATTGTTAGACTATGTTTATTACATGGCCCAAAACAATTAAGGAAGAAGCCCAAAGGAAATAAAATGCAAACCAATACTCAGCCCACTTGATTAAGGGTATTTTAGACTTTTGATTAATCAAATTTGTGTTTTAAAATAAAAGCAAATTGGGAGATATAATGGGCAAGGGGGGACCGGCCAATTAGGCCTTTTTATGGCAAGAAGATTATGCTAATCAATGTCCATTAGTAAAAATCTTACATACAAGTACATGTGTGTCAATCTCCCATTGGTTGCAAATCTATTAAGTATCCTTAATCACATGATTAGGCTAATTGAAGAGATAAGGCGTAGTCTTTTATCCATGAGACAATAAAAATATGGGAGATAATAGTTATATCACTCATTCATTTGCTTGACATTCATTTTCTCTCATTCTTCTTCTTCTATTTTTTCCCCCAAGCTAGTAGCAGTCAAGAGAGAAAAGAAAGAGAGAGAGTTTGGTTTTTGGTGAGAGTGAGAGAGGTGTGCTAGTGTATTTGATGCATCCTAAGTTCATTACATACTTTGGCAAATCAAGGATGGTTACCACTAAATCAAGGTATAACATAATCTTCATATTCTTCTTCTACTTTAAATTATAGCTTGAGGTTTGTTGGGGTTATGAACTAATACTGAAGATACCCTAGTTCTACATATCATCATGTATGGAACTAAGTATCTTGAGTATTAGATCAACGATTTAGAGCAAGAAAATGAGGATATGTTCTCCAACGGGTGAAACCCTTATTTTTCTTCCACTAAATCTTGTATAACTCAAGTTTTATAATTTGGATCTGTGATCCGTCAAAGGGGGGTTCTAGATACATGAGTTATCTAGTAAACCCAAGTGGTAGAACACAAATCTAGCAAGTATTAAAGCCATGGGGACTGTTTTCCCCAAAACAGTCCACGTAGTATATTGAGGCTTTGAAACCCTAAAATAGCTACTGTTCCCATTTTTCTTGAGACTGTTTCGGTCAGTTGCAAGTTTTTTAAAAATTTGGGAAAACTCGCAGAGGTACCTTAAGAAGTTATCTACGTGTAGGAAAAAGAACGGACGCGTTTCGATTTATAGGTTGTGCGTAATGGCTATTTCCGTAAAGGTCTCCTAAATATTAACACTCAAATTTCTCACTGTGTATACACTGGAAAATTCTAAAATTTTACAATAGGTTTATATATGTTATGAGAGTATACCCTGAAAATTTCATATTTTTCTGAGTAAAACTCGATTTATGAAAAATGAAGCAAGATTCGAGTGTTTTGGGCACTTTAAAATTAATAAATCATTTTCTAAAATTTTAGAAAAATTTGGGGATCATTGTTGGGTCATATACTGTCTAAATCCAGAAAATGAGAATTTTTGGAATCAGTTTTCTAGTTTTCCTAAAAATGATTAAGTTATGAATAAAAGAAAATAATTAGTTAAATGATGTCTTAAATAAGAAAAATATGATTTTAATGCTTGAATACTCCTAATATATAATATTATGACTATTTTATGGTATTTTGGTCATTTCTAATAAGAAATATTATTTATGACCTTTTATGGATATTAAATAAGAGGTTTAATAAAGGGTGAACAAGTAGAATAAATTGTTTATTAATCTAATAAATTATTAAAATATTATTATGATATTAATAATATTAGAATATGATATTGTTAAGTAAATAAAAATATTAAGATTAATACTTCATTAAAATATTATTAAATGATTAATAGTATTTGATTTAAGCATTAATAAATGATTAAAGTATTATTAAATGATTAATAATATTACATTAAAATATTAATCTTAGATTAAAATATTATTAAATGATTAATAATATTAAATTAAGTATTATTGGATGATTAAAATATTATTAAGAGGATTAATAATATTAGTAAAGTATTGAAATATTATTAAGATTAGTAAGCGAATAAAAGTATTATTAGTGAACAAATAATACTAAGAGGTGAATTAAATATTATCAAGATTAATAATAATAAGTGAATTAAAGGTAGTTGTTATCTGAAAATTATTGCAAGTATATATATATATATATATATATATATATATATATATATATATATATATATATATATATATATATATATTGACTGATAATAAATTATTTAAGATAATTGTTAAGTATTCAGGCAGAATTTAATTAAACTTAGACTCGTGAAAAGTCCGACTAAACCGTCAGGATGTTAGAATTGTACCGAACTCAACTCGAAATGCAATAGTTTGACTTGAGGCTAGGTGTTATGTGTGGTATAGGCTGATATAGTTATGTGTTATGTGTTTAGGTTATTTTTTTAAATACTGTGATGATATTATTCTAATTTAGAAATATATATTATTAATAATAGGTCTTCAGACAAAGCTTATTAAATTACATAGCGGTAATCAACGGTTCAGGCAAGTTTTGCTTAACTCTACTAAGAGTTGTTTTATTCAGATATGCTTATGGTTAATCATTGCTGATTGCCATGTGAAATTGTACTCTGTACATATTACATGTATAAGTTAGGTATGAAAGGCTGATCACCTTCATTACCAGTTGGTCCAGATATATTTGTTCATGTTCAATACTTGTTCAGTCAATTGTTTGTTCGTGCTAGTTCTCAATTATATTGATGAATTATAGCCAGCCTATTATTCAGACTCTTTCAATCATGATATATCCTTAAATTGTATTTAAACTTGCTGGGCAACTTTCATGCTCACACTTGCTATATCATGATAAACATTGCAGATAAGGCGAATGCGTTTGGATACAAGAAAAAGGATAATGCCAAGTTCTGGTTGGGATAAAATGTGCAGCTAGTTTGTAATAGTGTAGTTTGATAATAATGTTAGGTGTTAGATAGTTTATGAATTGTGTATAAGTTAAGGTTACTCGATTTTGAGGAATAGTGTGTAAAGTGTATTGTATAAATAATTTATGTTTATATCTTTCGCAAATAGTTATAGAATGATTGTACCAGATCCGTGGTGATTCGGGACCTGGATTTGGGGCTCTCACAATCACAGACTATATAATTAGGTAGCTTAGCTTAGATTAGTTTTCTTATGTAATTTCTCTTTCTTTCTCTTAGATAAGGTTTGTAAATATAGATTAGGTAGATTAGGGAGAAGTCTGGCATTTCTTTAGAGCATCAAGAGCAGTGAGCTACATGGACTGAAAATCTTGATTTGAGTGTAATGCTTGGAGATTGAAGGGCTTTGACAGAGTTTATTCTTATCCATTTATTTCCTCTGATTTTGTAATATATAAATGTTGTCTTTATTGCTACTTGTATTTTGTTCAATTGCTATGAACTGAATATTAGCTTTAAGGTTATAATGGAACCTTTTGTTATTTAAATTGACTTTCTTATCTCTTTGGTTGGCACCATGTGATTTGATTTAATATATTTGTGCTTAATGATTCTCGCTAAGACATTAGTGATGATTTTGGTAATCTACATGATATCGACAGAAGGATTATAGATTTACACCTAAATTTATTGGCATGTGATTGTAGGTTTCGGCTGCATAAGTTGTGTGTAGAATAGACATATCTCTGTGCGCCACGTCCGACCTAATTGAGAACTTATGCTTAAATCCTTGTTATGATTAATTCGTATAGACATGTGTAGGATTGTATCTAGCTTGGACGGTTTTTTTTTCTGTTTTATTCCCTTTTGGGCGGATCTGGAGAGAATATGTTTGTGCATACCTCGACAGAGGTGCATAAGCACCTATGTGTTCTCGGTCGACAAATTGTCGTGACCATTAAGACCAAAGAGTGAAGGGTGGGTAGTTTGATGAAACATATCATGCCAAGTGTTCGACAGAATGCCTGCGTGGGGTGAAGTTGTGACCTTAGCTTGTATTTCCTTCGATTACGATTCGTTATCCATTTACTTGCTTTGTTAATTAGTTATAACTAGATTTATCACACTTCCATTTACTGCTATTCGAATAAGACTTTAGCGATACAAAGTCAGTACTTGGTAAATATTAGTGATAGTTCCTCGTGGGTACGACATTCTACTTATCACTGTATTAATTGTTAGACCGCGTATACTTGCGTATGTTTAGTGATCAGTTTTTCGATCAGCAGTCCTCCTCATTCTAATGGAGTGTATTTTGACGCTTTCAAATTCGAGTTCGCATCCCCCTATTTGGTTTCCCAAATATAACTATTAAATGATGTATAAAATATATTACACGCATTTTAAGTTCTCAGTACCATTATTATGCCACAACATTTCATAATTTGATTAGGATTGTGATTATTTCAAAATACCACTTTATACACATGTTCTCCCTACTAGTCCCAACTGCACTTTTATTACCTGAAAGGGATTGTGAAATAAAAGGGTGAACACAAATAGTCCAGTAAAGAATATCATGACTTAAGATAATTGAATTATCAATAGCCTTCATCCTTGCATTACAGGCCAAAGAGATTCAACTATAAAGTCAATAATCAACAATCCATTTTTGCACTACAGGCCAAAGAAATACAACTGTAAAACCAATGGTCATGATCATACAAATCAACAATTCATCTTTGAACCCTTAGCCGAAGAGAACCCATGGTCATGATCATATCAATCAACATTTCATCTTTGCACCCCTGACCGAAGAGAAATTTTACCACAATGATTATAACAATGATATATATGATTTGCTTAAGTTTAAAAATCATAAATTGCGATTGTTTAAATAAAATTAGTTTGGTTAAGAACTAGTACTTGGTGATTTCTATTAAATAATTCCTCGTGGGAACGATACTTTACTTTCACTTTATTACTTGTTGACCGTGTGTAATTGCACGTATGTTTTGATTGTGAAATCGATCAATAAGTTTTTGGCGCCGTTGTCGGGAAATTAGTTTAATAATTTTACCAATATTAATTTTTATCAAATCAGTTTTAATTTAAAGGTTTTTTTTTATTATTTTCTTTAATTCTCTTTCTTTTTTTTCTTTCTTGCTTTTTAGGTATCATGGCGGAATTTAATTATCAATGGCCGTATACGAGAATGACTCAACCAAGGGGAGCGGAGATTGATGGACTCGCGATAGTACTTTCTGAATTATCAGCACAAATTAAGACACTTTCGAGGAGGTTAGACGCTTTTGTAGCACAACGTCATCAAAGTGTGGCGGTGACTTATGATTATTGTACTGCAAATCATATGAGTCATCAATGCGCCATCAGTTTCGAGCCGATACAATATGGTGGTGATTACCCCAATAATTATGTTTATCCCAACAACTATTATCAAGATTGGGGGTATCACCCATATTTTTTATGGGGCTATACTCATCAAGATCAATTTTATGCTCCAAGTCCAACATACCCACCGAATTTCTCGTGTCCACCTCCACTACAACAGGAAGAACATTCAAATTTGGAGGAAACTTTGTCCAAGTTCATAGCTTCATGTGAGGAGAGGAGGATTAATCAAGAGATATCGAGTCAAAATTTTACGAACCAAATGGAACAACTAATCAATGCCTCGAACATTTGCCTCAATATACTTGGCCCTGTGACATGGATTCCGAGATTGATGGAGAGCCCGAACAAAATTTGTAACTAGATGAGCCACAAGATGTTGAAAGAGAGGAAACAATTGGGAACCAACAAAGGAGATCGACGAAGAGTTAACTGTAAGATTCAACGAAGATGAGCCAATTTCATTAGTATCCCATGTGCCTCCTCCACCAAATTTCAAGAATTCGGATAGTTTTGCAAAACCATGCCCAATTGGCAGTCATGTCGTCGGCAAAGCTCTTTGTGACATGAGAGCTAACAAAACTTTAGATCCATGGTGGGACGAGAAAGAGAAGATAGAAGAGGAACATGTTGTGTTTGACAAACATCCATGCCATAATTTGATCACAAACACAATGGGGAAAGCACCTGGTGGTTTTCCATACTTAATAGGGATCCTATCTAAAAAGATCATGCTAGGTGACTTAAATTCAATAGCCATTTCAAATGGGAACCTTCCAAAAGAGACATTGTTACTGATGGATGGAGGGTTCCTCAATTTTCGTAGGGGAATTGGATAGAGAATTGAAGAAGTCAGGCTGAGACTATAAAACAAGCGCTTATTGAGACGCAACCCAATTCTAATTTTTAGTTTTTATTTTTATTAGGTTTTATATTAGTAGCTTTGAATTTTCATTTATTTAGGATTTTATAAAATTACTTCTATCATGGTTTTACAGGTTATTCAAGTCAAATTCAAGTGTTATGCCCAATTTGTTCCATGTGCCTAGCCTATTCTCCAAACTTAGCGGACAAGGAGAAAGATTACTATATTTTCAGGGAAGTCCTCTACTTTACTTTTTTCTATTTCAGCCATTGAGGACAATGTCTAGTTTAAGTTTGGGGGCATTTTAGTGTCGTACTGCATATAGTTAGTTATTTGTATTGTAGTTCGTTATTTTTATGGGTTAGCATTGTGTTTTTTAGGTTGCATACAATAAATGGTAGTTAATTGCATTTGCATTGTAGTTCGTTATTTTTATGGGTTAGCATTGTGTTTTTTTTATGTTGCATACAATACATGGTAGTTAATAGTATTTTATTTTATTTTTGCATAAATCTAGGCAATGGATTGGTTTGAATTTAGCTCGGCCTATGATAAGATTGATATTAATTGTTAACTTGAACAGTATTGATAATTGATGTTGAGTTCTAATTTTAAACATGAAGAAAATCTGAGCCTGACTGAAACTTATGTAACTAGTTAGCACTTAAAGTTTAACTATTTTAATCCACTTAGTTCAAGGGTTTCATAATTAATTTCTGAGGAAAAATCTTGGTTAAAATTTAAGGAAATTAGTGAATTGGCGGTAAAGGTTGGAATAACGTAAAAACTTGAGTTTGGGGGAATTTATGGGGTATATATATACAAAATGAAAAAAAAAGAAATGACGAAAAGGAAAAAAATAAGAAAATTTAGAAGAAAAAAATGAATAAACACCGTGGCATGCTTGTCTAGTTTTGTGGCCTTTGTTACTTGAGGAAGTAAGCCCGAGGGGATTATCTTTACACCTAGCGCCCTAAGGTCTTAATGGTCTGGGAGTCGTTGGTCGAAAGCTCGTTAAGGTAGCATTGACAAACCTAAGGGAATAAGACATTGCACAGCCATGAGAAAAATAAAAAATGAATAAAACACAAGAAAGATCGATTTCACAATCAAAACATACGTGCAAGTATACACGGTCAACAAGTAATAAAGTGAAAGTAAAGTATCGTTCTCACGAGGAATTATTTAATAGAAATCACCAAGTACTAGTTTTTAACCAAACTAATTTTATTTAAACAATCGCAATTTATGATTTCTAAACTTAAGCAAACTAAACTAGATTACTTTATAAATGAATTCAAATAAATAAAGATTAAGACTACAATATCCCCAATTATGAACTATAAACCAATTATTCAACGAATCTAATTATTATGCCTACTGAATTGTTAACAGTAATTCTAAGTGTTAAAAGCCCTTTCCCAAGTGATCAATTAACTTTTATTCAATTCAATTAATCTTGCTATATTCCTATGCAAAACAATTAAAGTAAACACATTAAATTCCAATTCCCAATGCGTTACATGCAGTGAACAGATATTTCCATTCCATTCACAACCGTAATTATTCGTCATGCAAATAATTAAGCATACATGTTATCATGTCCAGTTCTAACCCCAGATCTCCTCTCCTGAATCCTTCTAGAGTAACAAGGTAATTACTGATCAAATAATTAATCAATAAGCACAAAACATGATAAACAATTCACCTTGACATAAATACTTGGAATAAGTCAAATAATTATTTCATAAACATAAAAATTTCAATTTGTAGTCTTAATAAAAGAATTAGTTCATGATTAATGAATTAAAACCAAGAATCCACAATTGAATAGACATTAAAAGATAAAAGTAAGATTAGAGTGAAGAATAAATCTGTTGTCAGCAAATTTTTATCTTCCTCAAGCTCCTGCTCTTGTTCTTCAATGGTCTCGAAGTTTCTTCAATGTCCAAAACTAATAAGAACTAGGGTTTATGTTCTAATCTAATGAAATGTATCTCTAATCTAATCTATCTAATCTTCCTTTATTTTATGCCTTACATCATGTATTTATAGGCTACAAGTCCAATTTTTAGCTTAGAAACAAACCCAATCCAATTTGGAGTCAAAAAAATGTCAAAATTTACCCAAAAACGCGTCCAAGCTTGACCAGACCCTAGCCCAGCGCTCCAGCGCTAGTCACGATGCTGGGATTCTGCCCCCTACCGCCCCGGCGCTGCAAATAAGCATGAAATGGGTGCCCCGGCGCTGGCCACTTTTTTGAGAATTTTCTACTCCGACATCCTTTGGAAAAATGGTCATAACTTCTTCGTCCGAACTCCGATTTTGATGATTCAAGATGTTCCGGAAAGAGGAGACGTAGATCTACAACTTTTATTCTTTAAGTATTCCAAAATAAGGTCTGGAGAAATACTAAAATTGGCTCTAAAGTGGCTGCTATGTAAATGACAAGCTGAAAACGTGAATTTAGCAACCCCAAGCGTCGATCCAAGTAACTTTTGTTCCAATTCCTACAAAACAATATAAAACATACTTGAATAGACACAAACATTTAAAAACATTTAAAAGATTAAGCTCAAACGCATTCAATTCATGGGTATAAAACTCACTCATCAAATACCCCCAAACTTAAACATTTGCTTGTCCTCAAGCAAAAACACAAAAGAACTAAAAATAAACAATGTAACTTAACTACATGAATGCATGTGTATGATCTACTTCCTAATATACCTACGAACCTAGTAATAAATCAGTATGATATATAGCAATAGGCCTCAAAGATATTCTGATTGCCTTTCTAACCTTGTAGTATCAAGGAAACATCCTCCTCTTTCTTTTTATGGACCCTCAGTGGGTTGTTTCCATAATTTCTGGACTGGATGTGTTCAGCAACAACTTTAAGGGCAGCTAGGTCTTGAATCTTTCCTGACTTCAATCCCATCTCCCCCATCTCCCCATGTTTAATCATTTCAGAGAATAGTTTGCCAATACCAGCTAAGACACTCTCATAAAAAGGAGCTTCTTGTATGTCTATGAAGGTCATAACCATTTATGACACATTCATAAAGGGAACGACTTGAGCAACAAGGTGCCTCCACCTTTGAGCACACTCTCTGAAAGATTCATTGGTTTGTTTTCTGACTTTTGTAATTTGGTACCGGTCAGGGGCCATCTGAGACTGGAAGCTGTACTGACTGAGGAAGGCATGAGCTAGCTCCTCCCAACTATGGATCTTGGAGTTGTCTAATCTAGTATACCACGAACGGGCTTCTCCAGTTAGACTCTTCTGGAACAACTGCATTCTTCTTTCTCATCCTCGGCATAAGATTCGAGTTCTCCAATAAATACCTTCAAATGTATATAAGGGTTTCCTAACCCGTTATACTTTAAAAAGTTAGGAGTGTTGAACTTCTCTAGATAATGCACACCATGGAATATACAAAGGTCGGCATATAAAGCACTCCCATGTGCTCCAATCCCTTTGATAGAACGGATTGTCTCTTCTATTTGAAGTACTTTCTTCCTGATATCACCGGTGTCTAGATCTTCTTTGAGATGGGTGGTATCATGAATTTTATTGGTTGTATCCAACTGAGCATCAGGTACGGGAGCTTCTTTGTCCGTACCTTGTGTTCGTCCACGTGGAGAGGATTCAGTATGTATGGGTATCCTTGTATCCTGAGTAGATTGGTGTAGTTTTTTAAGCAGAACAACCAAATCTGTGATTTGTTTACTTAATCTGTCGAATTCCTCGCGGGAGACAAGATCAAGATTATCCTGGTCAGATGAAGACATAATTAGCTGTAGGCTCATGGCCTTTTTGGACTTTGAACGGGTAATAGGTCCGATTGTTTCCCTGCGAAAAACTAACATAGTTTAGTTTTAGTGAATGTATAAATGTTGACATGCTATATGATGTATCCGTTTTAGGAGTATTATCCTGCAAAACGGATGTTAGCTATTTGTAATACAGGATAGCATGTTGTATTTTGTAAATATGCATGTAATCATATTTCTTCACATTTCTTGTTACATGGAGATTAATATTGAATGAAATTAAAAGTAATTTATTTTACGAGTAATTTTGAAATAAGAGAGCATGAAGAGACTTTCCTCCGCGTTTGGTTTATCAGAGGCTGACCTATCTTAGGCTACTCTCGTGACTTTTTGGCATGAAGGTTCCCAAATCATCGTAATTTACTTGACAGGAAGTTAATTAGGTCATTCAACTGGAGCGAATTTTGGTGGTGCCTTTCCTGAGCCTCGTTGGAATTAGTCTCCCTACGAGTCCAGTAATCAAATATCGATAGGATAGCCTCCTGATGGAGGAACCACACAACATACATTCACATACAACGTGTCTCACCGTTTTATGAAAATGATGACATGTACGAAGCACTAATATCACAAGCAAATATAGTGTAAACTATTAAGTACATTAAGTAAATGCATTCGTACACATCCATCAAATGTAAATGAAATATCCACACACAAGCATATAACAGTTTTGAAAAGCTTGTAATAGCGGATTAAGTCCTCTTACTGGATGTCCCCAGTAGAGTCGCCACATGTCGACGTCGGGATTTTATTTGTCCCTTTTCTGTTCTTGTCTTTTGGTGTTCGCATGTTAGGTGAGATTTGTTTGAAAAAATAAGTTTTGAAAAGGTCCGATATTTATATGTCGACGATTGGACTGTAAGAGTTGCCAGTTGGTTTTTTAAATGGTTATACCAACACAGCCGAGAAAAGGTTTGCACATTGACCCAGTGATGTGACACTGCTTAGCGGGTCTGTGAAACCGAGATTCATTAGGGTTCGGGGACTTGCTTATGCGGAGAGAATGTGTTAGGCACCCCCCGACATCCGTGTTACCGCGGTGACCACCACTTTTCAATTAAACTGTTATATGAATATGTGTGCGTGTGTGGGTCAATGTGCAGTTATTTGGAAGTAGTGCTATGCCTCGTTCGCACTTATATACACAGTGTTTGAATTTCTGTATAAAATTCAATTTTTAACAAGATATAGCAGTGACGTTTTGTAAAAAGAGGTTTTCAAACCCTTATGGTTAATAGTAATTGAGGTCTTTGATACTTCCATTTTTATTAAATGTTCGGCTTGATTGCTTTTATTTTTGAGATGCGAAGCATCTTCGAGAGAATAATTTACATAGCATTACCAAACTCCTTGTGGGCATGAGAGCCATCTAAGAAAATTTGAACACTGTAAATAATTTACAAGCTGTGTACAGCTGAAAATATCCATCACAGGAACCGAATCTAGATTTAGTTGACTAAATCTGTGATCACATGATTCCTAGGCTCACATGATATAGCCATTATATGAGAGCTGTAAGCAATTATATATATATATATATATATATATATATACACACACACACACACATACACACACACACACAGAGAAATATGATCAACCACCACGAAGCACCTTCCGTGGGGGATCAGAAATGTAAATAAAGCAATAAATACGGTCAACCGTCACGAAGTAAACTCCAGTCGGGACTAGATGTAAATAAAGCAGTAAAAAGTCGCGAAGTAAACTCCAGGCCTGACAGAAATGTAACTATATACATATATATATATATATATATATATATATATATATATATATATATATTCAAATATGATCAACCACCACGAAGCACCTTCGTGGGGGATCGAAAATGTAAATAAAGCAATAAATACGGTCAACCGTCACGAAGTAAACTCCAGTCGGGACTAAATGTAAATAAAGCAGTAAAAAGTCGCGAAGTAAACTCCAGGCCTGACAGAAATGTAACTATATATATATATATATATATATATATATATATATATATATATATATATATATTCAAATATGATCAACCACCACGAAGCACCTCTGTGGGGGATCGAAAATGTAAATAAAACAATAAATACGGTCAACCGCCACGAAGTAAACTCCAGTCGGGACTAAATGTAAATAAAGCAGTAAAAAGCCGCGAAGTAAACTCCAGGCCTGACAGAAATGTAAATATATATATATATATATATATATATATATATATATATACACTACTAGAAAATCGCCCTATAGCGACGGTCGGCGACCGTCGCTAAAGGTTTTAGCGACCGTCGCCGACCGTCGCCATAGAAACCATCGCTATAGGTTTTAGCGACGGTCTTTTGGGCTATAGCGACGGTCATCGACTGTCGCTATAGGTCATAACAAAATCGTGTATTTTCTCTTTACCAATGGTCGCTGAAAGTTTTAGCAACGGTTATGACCGTAGCTATAGATGTCTATAGCGACGCTCGATGACCGTCGCTATAGGCATGTGCTTTATAGAACACTATAGCTACGGTCGATGACCGTCGCTATAGCCTTTTCATATTAAAAAAAATTAATATTAAAAATTTATTCAACAAACATAAATACAATATAAAATAAAATATAAAAAATATTATATACATCATTTAAAATCATTCATATTATAATATTACAATATAATAAGTTGAATAATTCATCTCCTCATTTACATTACAACAGTATATACATCTTATACTCCTGCTCGAGTGTAGTGACAAATGTAAAAGGTGAACCAAGGGTAACTGACATCCAAGGCCAACATTTGTGGCTCTAAAATCAACATGTTGTCCACCGGCTCTAGGGTCCCCCAACAGATTGCAGAGAAAGGTACATCACGAGCAAGCTGAGCCCCAAGGCATGTCCAGAGTGCACGGTAATTTTGCACTGTAATGAGAAAAACTGGATTAAATATTATCAAGATGACAGTTAAGCACCAAGCAAAATGTTGAATAAAATATGCTAATAAAAAAGCAACAATCTTCCTCAACAAACCACGTGAATAACATAGCCTGGCTAAAATCAGAATAGCTAGTAGGATAGATAAAATGAATAACATAGCTTAGCAAAACATTTATTGTTTTGCCCCACTTTATGCTTCACCTGCTTTCTTATTACTTTGCTGCTGAAACCATGAAACAATAAAAAAATAAGTAAAAAGAGAAAAAAAAATCAGAAAAAATATAACTACGTGAAGAATACTCTTAATTCAAAATTAGAGTTGTATGTGCAATTAAAAAAAAGTAAATTTAAGTTAGTCCAAAAATAATATAAATAATGCATTAGGAGAACTATCTTTTAATAATTTTGTACTTGCAAATGTTAGTTTTAAAAGCAAAAAAAAAACTAAAAAAGTATTGTCTAAATATGTCTTGGAAAACTTTAATAAAAAAAAGTCAAATGAACTCTTACTTATTTCTAATCAGAGATTGAGAAATGAGAAACTGTAAAAGAAGAGATGGACCTACCACCTAGAAGGTCCTCCATAATTTCCATACCCTCTTCTTCAACTTCTGACAGGGCCAAAAGGCCCAATAATACTAATGCCCAATTGTGTTACTGAACTTTTGAAATTTAAGAACAGAAGCCCATTGAATATATTTCTCTTATATGTATATTAAAAGAAAAAAAGAATTTCAGTTGACCACATTTCTCGTGGTACACCAAATATAAAAATTTTGTGTGTATATATTTCTTTTTTATAATGTGTTCAAAATAATTAAATTTGAGTGAAAGAAGAAAACAACCCCTTGAGGTCAACCTATATGAGTGTAAATTTGAGTGGTTAAAAGTGTATATAACTGAAAAACAAACTATTTAAATCAAAGTCATTATTAATTATCTTTAACTTGACTAGAAAACCTAGAAAAGCTTAATTCTTAAATAAATTACATTTTCCAAATTTCAGAATAGCTAGTAGGATAGACAATATGTTAACAACAAAACAAAATATGATGTTACAATCAATTTTATACAACTAATTAAAGTTTTTTGGTGTATATTATGCAAATGTTATTAACACTGCCTACATAAGAGAACTCAATTTAACAAACAGCTTGTTCAGAATATGTCAACATGCACGAATTACATGAGTCAGACTAATAAAAACAAAAAGGAAAATGACAATATCCACATAAAAATTTACCTGCATCCGGGTTTTTGCAAGCTCAATAGGGTAGCAACTTGTGCAGGCTAATGAGCGTGCTAAGTGAGCCTGCCAATAAAGGGGCATATGGTGTCATGCTTGGAGCATTCTTGGCTGTGAATTCTTCCAAGTAGTTGCAGAAGATGCATAGCAAGGCAAGTAGATTCCAACCTGGGTTGACAGTAAGCATATGGTTACAAAGTAATGAAATGAGGATATGGTCATAAAGTAATGAAATGAACGTCAAAAATAACAACTAAAAGATCCCTAAGGAACTTACAGTTGGTACAACCAATGCTAGCCCTACAATTGTGCCTCTCCATTGCCTTTTCATATTCCCCATTTTCCAGGCACCTCTGATTAGGTCTTAGCCTTGAATCTGTTGGCAGCAGCTGGTCTTGTAACTTTCTTCCCATTACTATCTTGGATTATGCCTTGCACCTGTAAAATAATCAAAAATCATTTCAACCGATATTTCTAAATTTGACGGTAAACTATATCATTTTATAGTGACTCATATAATCACATAATGAGAACGATGTTTATAATATTTAAGTATTAAGTAGTCATACCAAATATTGACACCAAAACTCAGAATCTGGACCTTGTTCTTCTGGAAACATTCAAACGCAGGATATGTATATCCTATCACTCCCAAAATTAGAAACCAATTATTGACTAATTTAATAACATCATAGAGAGTAAAAAGAAGGGGATGATGACATACACGAACGATGTTTCTAGATGCAAAAGTAACAGCAAGACGAGCTTACTCTTTCTTGGTACATAATCCTTACTAAGCAACATATCTAAACTTGAGCTACAAATAATAACACCTATCAACTCTCAGATGCCAAATAATTATTGAAATAAACATCAGAAAGAAAAAACTACACCAGATTTGGTGATATCCCACGAGCAACTGTAGTATTCCAATATGAGAGCCCATTCAATCAACCAAGCAAGACTTCAATTAAAAGATAAGGGCCATTGTGACGCCCCCAAAATAGGTCCAATCCATCCAACCCATTCTGAGTCGCCAAATACATGGTACAGAAAATAACTACAACTTTATGATTACAATTCTCGTGCAAAATACGACAACACATATACTGTGAGTTTAAATACAAATATTGTCATCTAGACAGTATCCATACTCAATTAAGTCCTCATTATACTTATTGATACACTGTTTTACAAAATAGTGAGGACTACTAAAACAACTGTCTTGAACCATCATTCCACACCCCGACTAGTACTCGCTACATTCTCGCCTCCTGAGAAGAAAATGGAACAACAAGGAAAAGGGTGAGCTCAACTAGCCCAGTAAAGAATATTATGACTAAGATAATATACAAAAAATTATCCTTAGTCTTCAACAGGGAAAAATTTAATAGAATACAATAGACAACAAGTTTTAAATCAATATTCGCAACGAAAAATAATAATTCATAGAAAAGTTACGTAGAGAATGAAATCTACTATTATCTATGAATTTAAAAGTCCATCATCAATATTATATCCATGTAACATCAATCAATATTCATCTTTGCACTACAAGCCAATGATATTCATTAGTTGGTCATGTTCAACTCAACACCTGTTCATCTTTGAACTACGGGCCAAAGATATTCATCAGAAATCATTCATCTTTGCACTACAGGCTAGAGATATTCATTAATATCATCATTTAGGACTGAGGATGATGAAAAGTATTTTAAAGAAAACGAATCCAGTGAAGCAAAAGAACAAATATTAGGGATTCGTATTACAGTTTATCCATGTCCAAAAATACTTCATAAACAATCATAGGGGAGTAAAATTCAAGAATGATCAAAACATAGATACAATCAAAGCTAGTATCCAGAATAGATATTTTGGATAAAAAGAAGAAAAATCATTTTTCGGTGAATAGTACCGTTTTCGTGAATAGTGCCGTATACGTGAATAGTGCCGTATACGTGAATAGTAACTCCGACACCAAAAGATAGAAATTTCACAAAAACATCATTATGTTTCGTGAATAGTAACTTGAGAATAGTAACTCATGAATAGTAACTCGTGAATAGTAACTCGTGAATAATAACTCATGAATAGTAACTCATGAATAGTAACCCCGACATGAAAAGTTCCAAATTTGATAAAAATTTTCAACCGATATTTCGGCATAATGATATTGAAGAAATAATATCATTTTTGAATAGAATAACATCCCTTACCTCGTAAAAACAGTACTTCTAGTTGAAACACCGGATATAGGCTATGACTTGAACTTGCAGCGTATAGCAATACTCAAAGTATTAAATTACTCATAAGAATACGCTCACTAATATAGAGAGAGAAAGAGAGAGAAATCTATAGTTTTTGGTGTGATTTTCAATTCTAACCTAAGCACCCTATTTATAAGAAAATACTTAGAACACCAAAGCAGAAAATTTAATATAATAATATTATTTTTAAATAAAATTCTTACGCACACCTAGCATCTGAATTCAGCCACCTAATCACATGTTAAATGAGTTCCAACAATGAAAAAACATTTTTTGTAAAAAAATATTTAAAACTTCAAAAATTAATTATTTTGGAACTCCGAAAATTCAATAATTCATAATAAATAGCCCTTTTGTCAAAAAAATTCAAAACTCACCACTTTTCATAGGAAATTCCATTATCTACAACTTTACAGAAGAAAGTTTTTCCAAATTCCAAACAGAAATTGACTGAAATCCATAAACAGACGATTTTACAGGCTATAATCAAATTTCAGTCAAGAAATGGGTCCACAGACATGTTTAGCATGTTTTAAACAACTTTTACAATAAAAATACTCTTTCTCCTCATATACTCATATATCCCACATTTATTGTAAAAATATCATCATTATTATATTATAATAATATAATAAAATATTATTTTATCAGAAAAAATAAAATATCAATTGTCACTTTAGAAATTTTCTCCTTCTATATCCACATAAAATGAATATTTTCCTCATCATATAAATCAATAATTAATTATTCACAAATAATATTACAGAATCACAGTACTGGCAACCAGGCCGTTCCCAGGAAAGAGGGGCTTTCCAATAAGGATCTCTCCTTATTGGCGCGCAATTAGATGACCAAACCTCTCCTTAGACAAAACTTTTTAGACATTGCCAATAATGTTATCTAATAATATTATTCAGATAATATGAATTATCGCTCTGATAATAGAAAATATTGTGTAGTGACAATTATTAAAACAATAATAATATAAAATATCAACGCAACAATTATTGAATCAATAAAATAAAATACTGAATAGTAATTACTGTAACAATTATTGAGTAATACCTTCTTACGTAAGAATCAATAATTGGTGCAATACAGTGTGCTACTGTGCAACAACGCGTATTACTATGTTTTAACCACTGGGTAATCCAACAGTATTAACGGTAACAACTACGCCGTTTTTTATAAACAACTTGTTTTTATCGTTTTCTTCATCCAATCGCTTTCCGTTATGGGGCCCACACAAGGCTATGCCGTCGTACGAATATTCCCCGACAACAAGAATATTCCACGACCAAACGAATATTTCCCGACAACAATGAATAATTATGACCACTTGCTTATTTGAAATATTTGCGCATTTTACCCATAACTAACCTCATTAATCAATTTAACCCTTACTATTTCAAAATAATAAATGGAGGAAATTTAAATTTTATTTATTAATAATTTGGGGTCTTACAACCTCCCCTCCTTATGAAATTTCGTCCTCGAAATTGACATACGTACCTGGTGTTTTGAAAAGATGAGGATACCTCGCTTTCATTTCTGTTTCCAACTCCCAGGTCATTTCCTCAATAGCATGGTTTCTCCACAAAACTTTAACTTGTGGTATGACCTTCGTGCGTAGGACATGCTCCTTCCTATCCAAGATCTTGACAGGTACCTCTTCGTACGTCAAGTCTTCGGCTATCTCGTTCAGTTCTAACTCAATAACGTGGTTCGGGTCATCCACATATTTACGTAACATCGATACGTGAATAACATTATGAACACGCGACATAATTAGCGTTAAGGCGAGTCTATAGACCACAGTTCCTACTCGATCGAGAATTTCAAATAAATCGAAGGCTTGAGCTTTCTTCTCTTCATCGACTCTTACTTCTAAAATAACACATTCTTGCACCTTCTTCTTTATATTCATCAGCTCCAGGTCTGTAGCTTGAGCGGCTTTTACGTTATCGATTAAAGTCGATTTTACTCGTATATCATCACATGGGTACCTAGAGTCTTCAACTCTATCTCGATCATTTTTAAGTTATACAAAAATGGGTCTTTGACAATATCGCACTTGTACTCGTATACGATGTTTTACTCAACACTTCAGCTACCACGTTCACTTTTTCAAGATGGTATGGTCAGAACATATACCAAATTGAGTCTCCCCTTGAGTTCTTCGAATCTCTTCCTACATTCCTTGCTCCATTCGAAATTTTTATCTCTATGAGTCAACTAGGTTAATGGAGTAGAAATTCGAGAAAATCTTTCCACAAAATCTTTGATAATAACTAATTAAGCATAGAAAGCTACGTATTTCGATTACTGACTTAAGTTGCTCTCAACTGTGACTCATATCCTAATCTTGGATAGCACGTCACAATGACACCTATCAGTTTACTACCACACGGATATGGTGTCCCCTACGGAGAGTCTGGCTTCAATGCATTCCATAAAGGAAGTCACCAGATAAAAGCTCGGGTACAAACTTATATAGTTAGGTTTTTAACTCCTGAAGTTCAATAGGAGCCATTCGATATGAGATTTTAGAAGTGAGTTATGTACCAGATTTAAAGATGATACAAAATTCAATATCACGCGTAGGCCAAGAAATTCTTCAGGAAATACGTCAGGGATTTACTAACAATAGAAATATCATTCAAATCTGACGTATTTTTGTTCAAGTCCATAACATAGCTAAGAAAGCTTGACATCCCTTTTTCAATAAACGAATGACTTTACGGCTTGATATGAAAGAGTTTGACTTTAATGGTTTGGTACCTTGAATTTGAATAACAGGTTGCTTAAGAATATGAAAACTAATAACCTTACAAAAGCAATCAATTTGGCATGATGAGTAATTAACCAATCGATCCCTAAAATCACATCAAAAGCAAGTATCTTTAAAGATATAAGATCAACAGGTAATGTGATGGTGCCAACTTGGATCAAACAAGATTTATAAACAGTGGATGTGATGAAAGTTTCTCCTAACGGAGTTTCAACAGATAAGTCAAAGTCTAATTTTCTCCGGAGTCAAGTTTAAACGTTGAGTATAAGCAGGAGAGATAAATGAATGGGTAGAACCGGTATCTAATAAGGTATAGACTTCGCAAAAATTTATAATTAACTAACCCGTGCTAACTTCGTTCGGGTTCCTCGCATTCTGACCAGTCACGAAAAACGCTCTTCCAGGAACCGTTGACTTTGACTTTTCTAGGACAACGTTTTGAGTCACCACCCCCGTTGGACTTGGTTTCGCTACAGTGCAATCTTGAGCGATATGTCCTTCCTTTCCACAGTTATAACATACCTTAAACTGTTGTGGGCAGTTTGGGCTGATATGTCCTTTTTCGCACTTATAGCATATGACCGGTGGTCGTTCTCCTCCCTTGGAACCAGTTGCTGCTGGTGCTGACGTCTTAGTATTGTCATTGTTGAATCTCCTCTTTTTAAAATCTTCTCCCGACTCGCTTCTTCTATTCTCATGGTCATGATTACCACTAGAGTGGTTGTCGTTCTTGTCCGTATTCTTTTTTCTCCGCTGGTTATCATTGTTCTGATGACTGCTGTCACCAGTATGATCCTGGTTGTGGTCCATCGATTGACCGTACTCGTTATCTCGCTCTAATAATTGAGCCATGTTGACAACATCTGAATAGAGAGAAAATTTATGAGAGATAAGATATTGCCGAATCTCGGGTTTTAAACCTCTCAAAAACATCCTCATCATTCGTTCCTCATTCTCTACCAAATGAGGTGCAAACCTGGATAACTCTGTAAACTTTGCCTCGTATTGGGACACCGTCATGTTATTCTGCTCCAGTCTAATAAACTCTACCTCCTTCATATGGCGAATACTTTCAGGAAAGTATTTTTCGTTGAAAAGTTTCTGAAACGTTTCCCAAGACATGCTGAGTGCGGCAGGCTGGGTTCGTTTCACAGACTCCCACCAGTAGTCTACCTCGCCACGGAACATAAAGGTGGCGAATGGAACCTTCTGTTCCTCCGTGCATCCCAAGATATCGAATATCTTGATAATTTTCTTGACCCACGTTTCCGCCATGATCGGATCCGGCTTTCCCTTAAATTTTGGTGGTTCCAATTCTTTGAACTGCTTGGCTGTGACAAACCGTGAATTGCTATCATTTCCTCCTGTATTTTGAACACGAGTCTCCCTCGTCTGATTTTGCATAAATTACAAAAAGCTTCTAAACATCCCATCGTTCATCATCTGCTCATTGGTGTTGTTCACAAGAGGAACATTGTCAGCATGTTGCACGTTCTCCTCGTTGGTGAGCACAGGTGTCTCCACGGTTTCATTTACTCCAATGTTAACATTCTCAGTCGACATTCTCAATACTGCCATAAAACAAGGGTTAATTTAAGCAATTAACATATCACATAATACCCCTATATTATGACCGACCAACAAATAAGCTTAGGTATGACACACTATAGAAGGATTTACTCGTCTCTCCCCTCCTAGTTCTATTCCCCGATCTCCGCCAGAGATCATGTCCCTAAGCTCTGATACCAACTATGACGCCCCAAAAATAGGTCCAATCCATCCAACCCATTCCGAGTCGCCAAATATATGGTACAGAAAATAACTACAACTTTATGATTACAATTGTCGTGTAAAATACGACAACACATATACTGTGAGTTTAAATACAAATATTGTCATCTAGACAGTATTCATACTCAATTAAGTCCTCATTATACCTATTGATACCCTGTTTTACAAAATAGTGAAGACTACTAAAACAACTGTCTTGAACCATCATTCCACACCCCGACTAGTACTCGCTACATTCTCGCCTCCTGAGAAGAAAATGGAACAACAAGGAAAAGGGTGAGCTCAACTAGCCCAGTAAAGAATATTATGACTAAGATAATATACAACAAATTATCCTTAGTCTTCAACAGAGAAAAATATAATAGGATACAATAGACAACAAGTTTTAAATCAATATTCGCAGCGGAAAATAATAATTCATAGAAGAGTTACGTAGAGAATGAAATCTATTATTATCTATGAATTTAAAAGTCCATCATCAATATTTTATCCCTGTAACATCAATCAATATTCATCTTTGCACTACAAGCCAAAGATATTCATTAGTTGGTCATGTTCATCTTAACACATATTCATCTTTACACTACGGGCTATAGATATTCATCAGAAATCATTCATCTTTGCACTACAGGCCAGAGATATTCATTAATATCATTATTTAGGACTAAGGATGATGAAAAATATTTTAAAGAAAACGAATCCAGTGAAGCAAAAGAACAAATATTAGGGATTCGTATTACAGTTTATCCATGTCCAAAAATACCTCATAAACAATCATAGTGGAGTAAAATTCAAGAATGATCAAAACATGGATACAATCAAAGCTAGTATCCAGAATAGATATTTTGGACAAAAAGAAGAAAAATCATTTTTCGGTGAATAGTACCGTATTCGTGAATAGTGCCGTATACGTGAATAGTAACTCCGACACTAAAAGATAGAAATTTCACAAAAAACATCATTATGTTTCGTGAATAGTAACTTGAGAATAGTAACTCATGAATAGTAACCCCGACATGAAAAAGTTCCAAATTTGATAAAAATTTCCAACCAATATTTCGGCATAATGATATTGAAGAAATAATATCATTTTTGAATATAATAACATCCCTTACCTCGTAAAGACAGTACTTCTAGTTGAAACACCGGATATAGGCTATGACTTGAACTTGCAGCGTATAGCAATACTCAAAGTATTAAAATACTCACAAGAATACGCTCACTAATATAGAGAGAGAAAGAGAGAGAAATCTGTAGTTTCTGATGTGATTTTTAATTCTAACCTAAGCACCTTATTTATAGAAAAATGCTTAGAACACCAAAGCAGAAAATTTAATATAATAATATTATTTTTAAATAAAATTCTTACGCACACCTAGCATTTGAATTCAGCCACCTAATCACATGGTAAATGAGTCCCAACAATGAAAAAAATGTTTTTTGTAAAAAAAATATTTAAAACTTCAAAAATTAATTATTTTGGAACTCCGAAACTTGAATAATTCATAATAAATAGCCCTTTTGTCAGAAAAATTTAAAACTCACGACTTTCTATAGGAAATTCCATTATCTACAACTTTGCAGACGAAAGTGTTTCCAAATTCCAAACAGAAATTGTCCGAAATCCATAAACGGACGATTTTACAGGCTATAATCAAATTTCAGTCAAGAAATGGGTCCACATACATGTTTAGCATGCTTTAAACAACTTTTGCAACAAAAATACTCTTTCTCCTCATATACTCATATATCCCACATTCATTATAAAAATATCATCATTATTATATTATAATAATATAATAAAATATTATTTTATCAGAAAAGATAAAATATCAATTGTCACTTTAGAAATTTTCTCCTTCTATATCCACATAAAATGAATATTTTCCCCATCATATAAATTAATAATTAATTATTCATAAATAATATTACAGAATCACAGTACTGGCAACCAGGCCGTTCCCAGTAAAGAGGGGGCTTTCCAACAAGGATCTCTCCTTACTGGCGCGTAATTAGATGACCAAACCTCTCCTTAGACAAAATTTTCTAGACATTGCCAATAATATTATCTAATAATATTATTCAGATAATATGAATTATTGCTCCGATAATAGAAAATACTGTGTAGTGACAATTATTAAAACAATAATAATATAAAATATCAACGCAACAATTATTGAATCAATAAAATAAAATACTGAACAGTAATTACTGTAACAATTATTGAGTAATGCCTTCTTACGTAAGAATCAATAATTGGTGCAATACAGTGTGCTACTGTGCAACAACGCGTATTACTGTGTTTTAACCACCGGGTATTCCAACAGTATTAACGGTAACAACTACGCCGTTATTTATAAACAACTTGTTTTTATCGTTTTCTTCATCCATTCGCTTTCCGTTATGGGGCCCACACAAGGCTGCGCCGTCGTACAAATATTCCCCGACAACAAGAATATTCCACGACCAAACGAATATTTCCCGACAACAATGAATAATTATGACCACTTGCTTATTTGAAATATTTACGAATTTTACCCATAACTAACCTCATTAATCAATTTAACCCTTGCTATTTCAAAATATCAAATGGAGGAAATATAAATTTTATTTATTAATAATTTGGGGTCTAACAGCCATAACATATGAAACTCAATTAAATATATTTAATAGCATAGATATTTTTTTTATAGGTGACAAATCAACATTTGATAAATCCAAAATTAATATTTTAAGAGAATTTTCCAAATAAGACTTCCTCTCTCTTTGGCATTTTAGCATATACTATGTGATTAATAATTACAAATCTTTGTAATTTTCTCAATGTCTCTTTTTCTTAGGCCATAGTCCAAATATAATACATAATGACAAAAGATTGAAGATCCATTCTGAAATTTATTTCAATAGAAAAAGTCCAGCCCATAAATTTTCATGGAGAACAGACTAAAAAACTAAGAAAGAAAAGAAACCGTGATTCCAATAATAATTTGAACGGTTTCTATTCGGCATTTCTAAATAAACTATTAGCATAATTCATTAATAATTAGGGATCTTTTAGCTTCATTTTTGGGCAGCTGCTACCTCAAAAATTGAAGACCCAGGGCCAGTTCTTAGATTAACATAATCATACAGTTTATGTAAAGAAGAATTAATGATAAAATCCATTTGTAAAACCCAGACAAAGAAAGAGAGAAAGAGTTACCTGAAATATCATTATTGATCCAAGTCTATGGTATGAAGGACACTTGAAAATGAATTTGAGTGAGAGAGAGAGAGAGAGAACAAGGAGAAGAGTAACACAGAAAACTGGTCCATAAGTACAGGAAAATGATTTTGGTGTGGACTAAGTTGGTGACGGATTTGGCTTGCAATTAATGACAATATTTAAAGGCGTGAATGTAAGTCACAATTACGATGGATGCTTACACCCATAGAATTCTCAATAGGGAGTACTGCTTTCTCCACCAACCACAGCTCAACTGCCTGCAAAATAAAATCATAACTTAGAAGATGGTCATAACATGTAAATTTATACAAGACATTTCAGTAGTTGTGTATAAAAATATGGACCTTGAATGAAGCTTCAAACTGGTCGCATGGGATAGTCTCACACTTTGGATATGCTTTAAGTGCAGCAGCTTCACTATATGCACCAGGACCCCCCTAAACTAAATAAAAAACTAACATAAGAATAACACTAACGCTGCCAATAATTAGAAGAAGATAGTCTGTTACCTGATATGCGATCCGCACCTTCAAATCCTCATTAGGAGAAGAAGAAAGATCAGTTGCAGATAAAGGTCATGTAATTTATGAAAAAATACACCATCGCAGCATACAACTAATGCTTGTCAACCATGATTTA
Organism: Panax notoginseng; assembly: GCA_016801055.1. Classification (NCBI taxonomy): domain Eukaryota; kingdom Viridiplantae; phylum Streptophyta; class Magnoliopsida; order Apiales; family Araliaceae; genus Panax; species Panax notoginseng. The sequence goes on along the minus strand of CM029015.1, from coordinate 74,192,281 downwards.
AACTTTCAGAGCCATCTCAAATAAGTTAAATTGTATGACAAACATTCCACATCCTATATTTCAGAGCCACAAACTTCCCAATTGTCTTTCATTATTTCATATAGGAATATAAATTTATTACTGCCTCAAAATTGTTGGATTCCAAAACAGTAAAAGGCATCATCCATTTTAAATTTCGTAAAAAACAGACAAGCACTACCTTTTTTTCCCAAAAACTAACATCTTAAAAAATGTGTTCATGATTATCACGGTATCGTAAACACCATTACCGGAGTAATAAATGGCACCGAAAAAGCACCAACTAACCTGCTCTAATACTCTATTCACGACCATATCAAAACCCAAATGAAAATATTTCTTTTATGAGGCCCCAAATTGCAGTAAGCATTTCCTAGTCATAAGTTCATAATAAAATATAAAAGCAATTGCAATTATAAACTTTCAAGAACTGTATAGAGTTAACTCACTTGGAAGAGAGTTCAAATCTTTGTGAAACCCAATTGATTTAGTAATCTAGGTCTGATCAATTCCAACATAAGAACCCAACACATGCTTTGATTTACTGCACACAAAAATCGCCCAAGTGCTGAATATATAAAGCTTTTATTTACTACACAAAAATTCAAAATAATTAAACAAAAAAATAAACCCTAAATTTTGCTCTAACAGATGGATTAGCAAATAATAAGATTGAGAGAAAGTATAGATCGAGGATTGTGTTCTTCACCAGTAGTAACGGCGACCACTTCTAGCCTTACGATCAGAGCAACTTGTGCTCCCCTATCTTAATTTTTGCCGACAATAATTTCTTCCTCTTATCTGTGTTCTATACCGTTGCTGGATATTTATGGGTTGGGTAAGATGATTTCGTGTTACGAGATTTACGGTTGGGTACGAGAGATTTAGGGCTGGCTATAAGGGATTTAGGGGAGTTGAGAGGGATCGAGTTTTTAGGGGAAAAAAATTAGTATACCGATAGCTTGAGAGAATTTTTGGAGCCTGAAAATAATGAAGGGAATAAATTTAGTTTAGAGCGATATTGTGTTGGTGTAGGGTCTTTTTTATGTCTATAGTGTGGGTCAAGCGGCGACCCTTGCTTCAGAACTGTGTTTTCTCTCTATACCTACAGCCATTCCATAACCGTGTCTATAGACACCCTATAGCGACGGTTCCGCCCCGACCATCGCTATAGCTCGTCGTTATAGGTTAATTTTCTAGATATATATATATATATATATATATATATATATATATATATATATATATATATATATATAGTATAAAAGCGGTAAACGCACAAAATATATATCGATCCCGGGTCGGTTTATTATTTCAGCGATTTGTCGCTATAAATATAAAAGCAGTAAACGCTCCAGATGTAAAATCCAGGCTCATCGAACAGAGTTCGACAACAGTTCATATATATATATATATATACAAAAAGGAATAAAAGCCACGGACCGAAGTCTGGGCATACACACACAACACGACTCTCAACGTGTAAAACGATGTGTGCACAGTAGTGGAGAAAGGCTTTAAAATGCGGAAGAAGGCTTACAGTGGGCTGCCAAAAAAGACTCCAATAGCTTTAAAGGGATGAACACTCGTCTCCTGCTGATAAAAATATAGCATTATATAAGCTTACAAGTGTTTAAAATGAGAAAACACTCAATTTATAGTGTGTACAAAGCAAATTGGACAGGGCTTCCTCGCCTTTTCTCTCTTCTAAATGGCTGCTCCAAGCCCTCTATTTATAGAGGGGGGAGCCGCAGGTGCAGCTGCGGCAGCCGCAGCTGCACCTGCGGCTGCCTGGGGTGCCACGGGTTCAGCAGGTCCCGCCGTCTCGAAGTACGTGTACGCGTGCAACGTGTTATCCGCTCGAACTTTCAGAACTTTAATTTGGGCATCTGATCGAGGTGTATAAGACCTTTTATGGCATGTTGTTGTCGAGAGCTACACAATGATATGGGATTAGAGGTTGTACGAAGTAAGGAAGATGGGACCATCCCCTTGGTCTTCAAGCTTTAAATTATATCTAGTGTGCTATCTTGTGCAGTAGTCACTCAGGATTGGAGCTCTTTGGCTCTTGTAGGACATTATTGTGTATGTTAAAATGTTGTTGAGACGGCGCAATGTAGGATTGAGATGGCAAAATGATGGTTCTGCCCTTCACCGGGGTTATCTCCAGTTTGAGTTGATTTAGCAGTCGTTGCTCAGGGTTATCTATAAGATTGGACTGCTGCAGGTGTTGACCAACCTCAGGGCTATCTCTGAGGTGTGCCTAACCTCCTGGGGTTATCTCCGATCTTGGGGACTAAGTGCTTCGGGGCCATTGCTGAGTGTTGAAGTTGATTACATGGATTTGAAACAAGCATTTCTGGGGTTATCTCCAGAACTACAACTGCATGCCTCGGGGTTGTCTCCGAGGTTGACAATATCTCTCTCGATGTTATTTTTGGGATTGAGACTGAGTATCTCAGGGTTATCTCTGAAATGAAGCGGTCTTCTCTGGTGTGATTTTTCGGTATTTCAACTGCATTCCTCGGGGTTATCTCCGAGGTTGAAACTAAAACTCCCGGTGTTGTTTCTGGGGTTGAGGTTGAAACTTCTTGTGGTATTTTCGGGGCTGAGCTGGATTTCTCGGGGTTATCTCCGAGATGGTAATACTAAACATCTCAGGGCTGTCTCTAGGATTGAATTGAGCTGTCTTCCAGGGTTATCTCTGAAAGACAATTCTGTCCTCCTGCAATGTTAGTAACAGATATGTAGAAAATTTTGAGTGTCTATAGTAATTAATCGGATAAATGAGCAATTAATTATTATTAGTTCACATGCAAATAACTATTTGTTCACATGCATGGAACTATTGGTTCACATGCATATGCTATTAGGGGAGGTTGTGAAAGATTGATAATACTGGAGGGACTAAATTAAAAATAGAGGCAAAGATAAAGGTACTAAACTTAATAATTTGAGCCCCTAAACGTGCAATTATCGAAACTATGTTTTCCAATAAATAGAAACTCATTTCCTCTTTCATTCTCACCAATTCACTAAGACTCACAAGAGCAACTTTAGAGAAAAACTATAGAGAGAAAGAAGAAGAGTATTCTACTACTTCACTATTCTAGTATCCAGTATTCTACTAAGGTAAGGTGTATTATTTCTTTCGTTTTCGTAAGGAATATTATTTTTATTTAATATTCGTTTGAAATAATATTTTCTTCCATACTATGTAGTATGGAAGTAATATTATTTCGTTTCGTATTCCTAATTCTACACTCATTTTGTTAAAGTATTGCTTCTATACTCCGTGAAATTAGTAGAATATCCTTGAAATTTGTGTTTCATCTAATATCGTTCATAAGGATATTTTTCTGAACATTCTTGTTAAATTTTAAGCTTTTTATGTCAGAGTACTATTCACGGGATACAATTCACAAAGTACTGCTCACAAAGTACTATTCACGAGGTACTATTTATAAAGTACTATTCATGAAATACTATTTATGGGGTATTATTCACAAAGTACTATTCCTAAAGTACTATTCACGGAGTACTATTCACTCGGGTACTATTAACCCAAGGTACTATTAATGACAAAAATTGATTTCTTTTCTGTCTAAATAATTTTTGATACAATATTATTCTTTAATTTTACTCCAAAAAGTAGTATCATGTTGACAAGTTGGACATTATTGAATTCTGGATCAATTAAATTATAAATATTTAAAAATTTATCATTTGCTTTCTTTTAACTAAATTGTTATATCATTGTCATCATCCTCATGCTTATATTGTGATGAAAGTCATCTTTGGGCCGTAGTGCATAGATAGACTGTTGATTGGTATGATTATGACCAGAAATTATTCGGTATAATCATGACCCGTAATGATACAAAATATGTGGTAAAAGTCCTTATTGGCTCTTAGTGCATTTATGGACAGTTGTTGGCATGATCATGGCTATTGGTGATAATACAATTATCCTTGGCCCGTAGTGCATGGATAATTCGTGGATATGATACGAATGAATATCTTTGGCCCGTAGCGCATGGATAATTAAGTGACGTGGATTATTTATTGAGTTGAGTCTCAGCTATAAAATTGGAAATAAACTTTTTAAATCGTAGAAGATAGTAGATATCATGCTCTACTTGACTCTTCTAATGGATTGCTTGTTCCGCTGTAGTTAAACTTGTTGTTTATTGTATTTTATGAGTTTAACACTGTTGAAGGCTAACGATAATTTATTCTGCATTATCTTAGTCATAATATTTCTTACTGGGCTAGTTGAGCTCACCCTTTTGCTTTCATTGTTCTCTTCAGGAAATGAGAACGTAGCCGGGACTAGTCAGAGAATGGAGTGACGGTCTGAGATGGTAGTTGTAGTAGTCCTCACTCTTTTAAAAAATAGTGTGATAATAATTGTAAGAATGACTTTATTTGAGTTTGGATATTGTCTACAAGACAATATCCGTGTTGAAACTCTCAGCTATGTTATGTCGTATTGTATAAATAAAGTTTATATTTAAGTTCTGTATCATGTATTTGGCTACTTAGAATGGGTGATGTATACCTATTTTGGGCGCGTCACAGTAGTCCTCACTATTTTATAAAATAGTGTGATAATAATTGTAATGAGGACTCCATTTGAGTTTGGATATTGTCTATGCGACAATATCCGAGTTAAAACTCTCAGCTTATGTTTGTCGTATTTTACACGACAGTTGTATAATTAAGTTGTATTTAAATTTTGTACCATGTATCTTGTGACTAAGAATAGGTTGTGTATACCTATTTTGGGGGCATCACAATTGGTATCAAAGCTTAGAGACATGATCTCTGGCTGAGACTTGAGGCTAGAACTAGGAGGAGAGAGACAGTTAAATCATTCACTAGTATGACCTACCTAAGTTTATTTGTTATTTAATCGGACGGTTGGAATATAGGGATAATATGTGGCATGTTAATAAACCCTTGTTTTGTGGCAGTATTTGAAAATGACATCTGAAAATCAAGAGATGAACTCATATAGAGTTTTAAGTGCTGAATCGAGGAGATTTATTTAAAAAGAATAAATATTATAGTATAATATTTTGTTATAAAAAAGATTTTATCGGGGAGTACTAATTAAGTTATTAAACTTGATTGTAGGATGTCAGGCGAAGAAGAAATTAGAGATATTCATGTGATGAGTGAAGAATTAATAGTTGCACCCGAGCTAGTCGTAGAGGTAGCAACATAAAGTTTGGAATAATAGGAACCTGAGGAGGATTTATTAGGAGAACTTTATGATCGAAATGTAGAACTGCAAAATCGTATTCATGAGTTAGAAGAGCAGGCTGAAGAATGATAGGCGATCGTGGAGCAAAGGGATGCAACAATTCAAGATTGTGTTACCCGATACGTGATGCTTGAACAGAAGCACTCTTTGGCAGAGTATAAGATAATAAAGCTGGAATCTTAGAATTCAAATGTCAAGGATCAGCTGAAAGAAGAAACAATTGAACGAGTGAGAATGAAGGATGCATGGGTAAAAGTCGCACAACTCATTGATATTGTGGAAAGAGAAGTCCGATCCAAGAAGGTTAAAATAGATGATATGTATTTCTCTTTTTGGACAACAATTGGGAGAACCCAACATCGAGTTTTGAATTACCCTGTACATTGCGGTCAACCCCAATTCGATATGGATCGAAGATTAATGATTCAGATCATAGATCAGGAGTACAACGAAGCAGTTGAGGGTGGAATATGTCGTATAGCGAAAGTCAATTCCATCGGTAATGATGACACTAAAGGCTGTCCCGGACAAGTCTAAGTCGGTGGTCCAAGTGAGAGCGTTTGTCGTGACCTCCCAAAAAGTGAGGATCCCAAACGAGGCTATCACAGGTAAGATAATCATAAACTCTTGCGAAGTCTATACCTTATTTGATATCTGCTCTATCCATTCTTTTATTTCACATACTTGCGCTCAACTGGAGAAATTAGACTTTGACTTATCTGTTGAAACTTCGTTGGGAGAAATCTTCACTACATTCATTGTTTATAAATCTTGTTTGATTCAAATCGGCACTCTCATGTTACCTGTCGATCTTATCTCTTTGAAAATATTTGCATTTGATGTGATTTTAGGTATTGATAGGTTAACTACTCATCAAGCTAAACTTGTTTATTTTCGTAAGGTTGTTAGCTTTCATATTCCTAACCAACCTATTATGTGAATTCAAGCAACCAAACCACTGAAGTCAATCATTGTCATATCAATCCATAAAGTCATTCGTTTATTGAAAAATGGATGTCAAGCTTTCTTAGCCCATGTCACAGATTTAAACAAAAATACGTCAGATTTGAATGATATTTCTATTGTTAATAAATTTCCTGACGTATTCGCTGAAGAACTTCTTGGCCTGCACCCAAGCGTGAAATCGAAATTTGTATTGACCTTGAACCCGGTACAAAACCAATTTCCAAAGCCCCATATCGAAAGGCTCATATTGAACTTCAGGAGTTAAAAACCCAACTGCAGGAATTGTTAGACATCTATTTCATTCGTCTTAGTACATCTCCTTGGGGTGCTCCTATTTTATTCGTAAAGAAGAGAGATGGGAGTATGTGAGTTTGCATTGACTACCGGGAGTTGAATCATGTCACGGTCAAAAATAGGTACCCGTTGCCTTGCATTGATGACTTGTTTGACCAGTTGTAATGTGCTAAATTCTTTTCAAAGATCAATCTTTGTTTCGAATATCATCAGTTAAATATTAAAACTGATGACATTCCAAAGACTGCTTTCTGAACTCAATATGGGCATTACGAATTCCTAGTCATGTCTTTTGGATTGACTAATGCTCCTGCTGCCTTCATGGATATGATGAACTGAGTATTCAAAGAATATTTGTATTATTTTGTGGTTATCTTTATTAATGACATCCTCATATACTCCAAAAGTCTCAAATATCATGAGCAACACTTGAGGCTGATACTCCAAAAGCTTCGTGAAAACAAGTTATATGCCAAGTTGAAGAAATGCGAGCTCTGGCTTGAGGAAGTAGCATTCCCTGGGCACGTGATATCGAATCACGGAATATCTGTTAACCCAGCGAAGATTGAAGCAATACAAAGCTGAGAGCAACCTAAGTCAGTGACCAAAGTACGTAGCTTTTTGGGCTTAGCTGGTTATTATCAGAGATTCGTGGAAGGATTTTCTCGAATTGTTACTCTGTTAACTCAGCTTACTCGAAAAGATATAAAATTCGGTTGGAGCGAGGAATGTGAGAAGAGTTTTCAAGAACTCAAGAGGAGACTCATTTCAGCACATGTTTTGACAATACCATCTAGTTCGGAGGGATTTGTCATCTACAGTGATGCTTCAGGCAAAGGGTTAGGATGTGTTCTTATGCAACATGAGAAAGTCATAGCTTATGCCTCGCGACAACTAAAAGAATATGAGAGGAATTATCCTACTCATGATCTAGAGTTGGCAGCAGTCGTTTTTACGATAAAGATCTGGAGGCATTACCTGTATGGGGAGAAAGTGGAGATCTATATGGATCATAAAAGCCTCTAATATTTCTTCACCCAAAAGGAACTCAACATGCGGCAACGATGTTGGCTCGAGCTGTTGAAAGATTATGATTATACCATTCAATACCATCATAGAAAAACGAACGTGGTAGCTGACGCGTTGAGTAGAAGATCTTATGTGGGTACGAGTGTTATATTGTCAACGTAAAATCCCATTTGGTATGACTTACAAAGGATGGAGATAGAGTTAAGGATTCCAGGGACCTACGTAATGATGTCAAATTTACGAGTAGAACCGACTTTAATCGATAAAGTTAAAGTTCCTCAAGCTACGGACTAGGAGCTGATGCGTATGAGGTAGAAAGTACAAGAATGTGCTATTCTGGAAGCAAGAATAGATAAAGAAGGAATACTTTGAGTCAACTCCAGACTTTATGTCCCTAACGACTCTGATTTGATGTATAAAATCATGATGGAGGCGCACAACACACCTTTTGCAATCCATCCTGGAAGTACCAAAATGTATTGTGATCTTCGACATATATTTTGGTGGAGCAATATGAATAGAGAGATCGCGGAGTTTATCTCAAGGTGTTTAACTTGTCAATGTATCAAGGCAGAGCATCAAGTGCCAAAAGGTCAATTGGAACCACTTAAAATTCTAGAATAGAAGTGGAAGCATATTACCGTAGATTTCGTTACTGGTTTTCCTAAGGTTTCTCAAGGCATAGATGCAATTTGGGTCATTGTCGATAGATTAACCAAATCTGCTCATTTCTTACCTATACGAGAAATATATTCACTTAAATGTCTTGCTCGTATATACATAAATAAGATTGTAAGACTACATGGTATGCCAGTATCCATAGTTTTTGATCGAGACCCAAGATTCACTTTACGATATGGGTTTAGTTTGGAAAAAGCTATGGGCACAAATTTATGATTCAGTTTGGTATATCAACCTTAGACGGATGGGCAGTCAGAGAGGACTATTCAAACTCTTGAAGATCTATTAAGACTTTGTGTCCTTGACTTCAAAGGAAGTTGGGACAAGTTCTTGCCATTAGTGGAATTCTCCTACAGCAACAGTTATCAAGCAAGTATAGGCATGGCTCCATTCGAGGCTTTGTATGGATGAAAATGTCGTTCTCTAGTATGCTGGGAAGAAGTGGATGAAGTGACATTGTTGGGACCGGAATTGGTAAGCATTACAACGGAAAAGATTCAAATGATCTAGTAACATATAAAAACCACACAAGATCGACAAAAGAGTTATGCTGATCTTCATCGAAGGGACGTGCAATTCATTGTTGGAGACCATGTGTTGCTACGTGTTGCTCCATGGAAAGGAGTTATAAGATTTCGAAATAGAGGAAAGTTAAATCCTCGATTCATTGGCCCATTTGAACTTCTCGATCGAGTAGGAACTGTGGCCTATAGACTCGCTTTACCGCCAACTATGTCTTGTGTTCATAACATTTTTCACATATCTATTTTACGTAAATATGTGGAAGACCCGAACCACATTATTGAATTAGAACCAGACGAGATAGCGGAATATTTAAAGTACAAAGAGGTACCTGTTAAAATCTTGGATAAGAAGGAACATATTCTACGCTTCAAGGTTATACCTCAAGTCAAAGTTTTGTGAAGAAACCACGATGTTGAGAAAATGACCTGGGAGTTAGAATCTGAAATGAAATCAAGCTATCCTCACCTCTTCGACATACCAGGTACATACACCAATTTCGAGGATAAAATTTCATAAGAATGGGAGGTTGTAAGACCCCAACTTTTATGAATAAAGATTAATTTTCTCTAAATATCTTTTTAAATAAATAAGGTGTGAATTTGTTATAATGTTATAGTTGTGGGTAATATTTAATAATTTTGCAAAGTAAGCAAATTGTTATAAAATATTCGTTCGGTCGGGGAATATTTGTTTTTTAGCAGGGAATATTCGTATGACGGCACAATCATTGGTGGACCCCACAACAAAATTACTGTCGGAGTTAGAAAACGACATAAATATCTTTTTATAAAAATAATAGTGAAAATTTTACTGTTAACTGTTGAAATACGCGGTGATAAAAAGTACAGTAATACGCGTGGTTGCATGGTAGCACACGGTATTGCACAGTATCTTTGATTATTGATGCTTACGTGAGAAGTCACTCAGTTTTATTCAATTATTGCCACAATAATTATTGCATAGTATCTCACATTATTGATTCAATTATTGTCACAATATTTTATATTATTAAATCAATAATTGAGACGACGAAGTTATTCATATTATTATTTGCATTATTAACGATGTCTAGAAAGTTCTGTCGAGGAAAGGGATTTGGTCACCTAATTGCGCGCCAATAAGGAGAAGTCCTTATCGAAAAGCCCCCTCTTTTCTGGGAATGATCTGGTTGTTAATATTGTGAATTATAATATTAATGATGAATGTTATTAAAAATGTGTTTTGAGAAGTAGAGTGAATTGAGATAAATAGAGGGGATTTTACAAAAAATACTTCATAAAAATCCACTCTATTTATCCTAATTCACTTGGCTTCTTTAAACACATTTTTAATAACATTCATTATTAATATTATAACTCGCAATATTAATAACCAGATCATTCCCAGAAAAGAGGAGTTTTTCCGATAAGGACTTCTCCTTATTGGCGTGCAATTAGGTGATCAAACCACTTTCCTCGATAGAACTTTCTAGACATCGTCAATAATGCAAATTATAATATGAATAACTTTGTCCTCTCAATTATTGATTTAATAATATAAAATATTGTGATAATAATCGAATCAATAATGTGAGATACTATGCAGCAATTACTGTGGCAATAATTACATAAAACTAAGTGACTTCTCACGTAAACATCAATAATCAAAGATACTGTACAATATCGTGTGCTACTATGCAACCACGCATATTACTGTACTTTTATTAACAGGTGTTTCAATAGTTAACGGTAAAACTTTTCCCGTTATTTTTATAAAATATTATTTCCGTCGTTTTCTAACTCCGACAGTAATTCTGTTGTGGGGGTCCACCAATGATTGTGCCATCGTATGAATGTTTCCTGATAAAATGAATATTCCCCGACCAATAGAATATTTTATGACAATTTACTTACTTTGCAAAATTTGTAAATATTATCCACAACTATAACATTATATCAAATACACACCATAATATTCAAAAGGATATTTAGAGAAAACTAATCTTTATTCATAAAAGTTGGGGTCTTACAACCTCCCCTTCTTATGAAATTTTATCCTCAAAATTGGTGTACGTACCTGGTATGTCGAAGAGGTAAGGATACCTTAATTTCATTTCAGATTCTAACTCCCAGGCCATTTCCTCAATATCGTGGTTTCTCCACAAAACTTTGACTTGCGGTATAACCTTGGAGCGTAGAATATGTTCCTTCTTATCCAAAATTTTAACGTGTAGCTCTTCATACGTTAAATCTCCCGCTATCTCGTCCGGTTCTAATTCAATAATGTGGTTTGGGTCTTCCATATATTTACGTAACATAGATATGTGAAAAATGTTATGAATACGAGACATACTTGGCGGTAAGGCGAGTCTATATGCCACAATTCCTATTCGATCAAGAATTTCAAATGGGCCAATGAATCGAGGATTGAGCTTTCCTCTCTTTTCAAATCTCGTAACTCCTTTCCATAGAGAAACACGTAACAACACATGATCCCCAACATTGAATTCCACGTCCATTCGATGAAGATCAACGTAACTCTGTCGTCAATCTTGTGAGGTTTTTATACATTGCCGGATCATTTGAATCTTTTCCGTAGTCATGCGTACCAATTTCGGTTCCAATAACGTTTCTTCACCTACCTCATCTCAGCATACTGGAGAACGACACTTTTGTCCGTACTACGCCTCGAATGGAGTCATGCCTATAACAATCCAGAATTTTAATTATAATTTTTTAAATATTTATTGAATTATATAAATATTTAATAGATGTGTTTATCGTTGAATAAATTTTGTTTAATTGATTTGATTTAGTTAATAATTTGTTAAATAATTAATGAGTTAAGGAAATTAATTATTATGAGATAATATTCTAATTTAATTTAATTATTAAGTTAGAGAGTGTATAATGATTAAATAATTTATCTAAAAAATATTTATTGGTATTAATTAAATTAAGTATGAAAACTTAATTAAATAAATTGTGACAAATAACTATATTATAAGGAGTTATTAAAATAAATTAAAGTAGTTTAATTTAGTTTTACCCAAACAAGGCTTAAATATATTAAGTCTTTAAGTTTTAAATTGTTTTGCCAAACAAAGCCCTATGGCTTTTGGATTTTGGATTTTTAATTTATAATAATATAAATTAAATAAATAAAATAATATATATATATATATATATATATATATATATATATATATTAGTTATGTAACTGATAATTTAATAAAATCATTAGTGAGCGTCAGTTTTAAAACCTTTGAAAAGACGTACGTTAGTTTAATTTACTTTACGTATATTGTATATGGCTTAAGCCTAAGAAGAAGTTCAGAGAAAAAGGTTTTCAAAGAGAAAAGGTTTTCAGAGAAGAAAAGTTGTCTGACAATTTGAGAGAGAGAAGCAACAAGAGAAAGTTTTGAGTTCTTCAAACTATTTTCAGTGTTTAACAAGGGTTAACCAAGCATCAAAATGTATTTTTCTCATTATCTTAATACTATATACTATATATGTTTTACGTTCTATGTGTTCTTGAATTTCACTATTTATAAGATTTTACCAAAATTCCTGTAAACCATGTTTTTATTATTGGTTAGGAAGTTATGTGTAATTATCAATTTTGTGACAAGTATATGCGATACGAGTCTCGAGAAAGTCAATTTGGGTATTGACTAATAAATTTAGAGTAGAGTTATGCTTAACAAGCTTTAGAAACCCTAACCCTAATTGGCAAGCCTTATGTGTGTATTAAACTTAAATATGATTAGAAAACCCTAATTATATTTTAGTTATCTTAATTTCTATTTTACAAACCCTAATTGTAATTTAGAAAATTTATTTTTCTAATTAAAATCCTAATTCGTGGGTTATAAACCCTAATGATCATTTTCACCCTAATTGCTAAATTAAGCAATCTTAATTAGGAATATTAATCATAATTAGCAAGATTGAATTTTATGATTAGGAAAATATTAATATAATTATTGAATCCTAATTATAATTTTGGAATATTAATTTTCTATTTTTGAAAACTGAAATTTCGAAAATCTTGGAAATTAAATTGCAAACCTAAAGGGTTTAAATCCCAAACCCTAAAAAGTACAAACCCTAAACTTTAACCCAAACCTTAAACCCTAAGGGTTTGGACATTTGAGCCAATTGTCTATGTTGCCATTAAATTTAGAAGGAAAATGACAAAAATACCATTTACTTTAAAAATAATCTAGTAAAAAGAGATGTGGTTAAAATTGTTGCCACACCTCATGCATTTTTACCAAACACTTATTACTAGCCTTGTGAAGCCACATCACACCATTTTAACCACAAGAATCAAAAGTGGTGGATTAAAGAAAGTGAAAACCAAAAACATAAGTCATTTATGTTTTTACACTTAGCCAAACTTCTCTCTCTCCATAGCCACGAAATTTTCTAAGTGTTTCAGTCACTAACCAAGTATTTCAAACACCCCAGATCAGTTAAGAAGATCAAGATCAAGCATATTAAAGAAAAGGTATAAAACCTAAAACTTATTTTGACCTGTATGCTAAGAGAAATTTTGTGTTAAAGTGTTTAATTTTATGTTATATAATGTTTTTAGTTGATCTATGTTGATCCATAGCATCAAAGTTGGTAAAAATCGATGTTTTTCAAATCTGTCCAAGAACAAAATTTGTGGTTTGACAAGCTAATGTCAGGCGCCTCAGATTCTTGTTCGTTTGTTGTTTTTGATGTTTTCAAGTTGTTATGGGTAGCCTAGTATTTTTTTTTCTGCAAGTGGTATTGCAACCATCGGATGTATAGATCGTGAGTTATAATCGGTCAAACATCGTTGACCGACGTTGACTAACTGAAATCTCGGAAACCCAGAAATTTAAAAACCGAGTCTGACAAGCTTTTGTAACGAGTTTATCTGTCGGATTGTAAGTGTTGTATTGTGTTTGTTGTATGAATATTGTAGCTGGTAATATGGACTGTACATAAGTGCCTTAAAATTCCTTAGATCATCAACATATCGAACGAATCAGGTGGTCAAACCTAGTCATTTGGTCACGGACATAGTTTCTGAAAAATCCAGAAACTGTAAAGAACGAATTTTCTGACAGCCGTTGACCGACTAATAAATTGTGATGATGTTGTTTTTAGACTGAGTTATTGTTATGTACTTGTTCCTTGTTATATATACTACGAGACTGAACCAATAGATCACCAAAAGAATGATCAGAACACCAAAATAATCAAGCATGAAATTGGACCCTCGAACTGCCTGGGTTTCTGGAAAACCCAGAAACCGTCTGACAGCAAATTTAGTGGCTTTGATCTCCTTGTTGCGATGTCGATGTCGTGTGACCATGTTGGTGATTGATAAGTGTAGTATTACGTGTTTACTACAATACCTAAGTCTTAGATGGCCGAGAAACAATTAGAACAGAAAGCTAAAGCCGGTCAAACATGACCCCTTGATCACTGACTTTGTCAGTGTTCTTGAGCCGAGAACACGTAAGGCTACAGAATGTGTCGCTAAAGGCCTATAACGACGGTTTGTTTAATTTTATTTTCCTAATTTCCGGAAAATGATTAAAAATTAGAAATAAATTCTAAAAATTACCAAAAATGGTTTTAAAAATTATTTTAAATTATGAAGAATAATTTTTGACCAATTGGAATATTTTTCTTTAATATTTAAAATTATTTAAAAATTAAAAGTATTTAATTTATTTAATTAGTGTATTAAATAAATTAGAAAAAAATGATTTAATATTATGAAAAATTATTTAAATAGGAATAATGTATTTAAAAATATTTTGAATTATAAAATATAATTTTTAATATTTTTGGAAAATTTTCATTAATAATTTAATATTAATGATATTAGATTTATTTAATTATTAAATTAAATAAATAAATTAAAAATGATTTTAATGATTTAAAAATCATTTTAAACAAGAATATAGTGTTAAAAAATATTTTGAATTATAAAATATAATTTTCAATATTTTTAGAGAATTCTCATTAATAAATTAATATTAATGATATTAGATTTATTTAATTATGATATTAAATAAATGAATTAAAAATGGTTTTATTGATTTAAAAATTATTTAAAGATGAGAAAAATGATTTAAAAGTATTTTAACTTATAATTAATGACTTTTAATATTTTGATAATAATTACATTAATATTTAAATATTAATGGTAATGATTTAAAAATGATTTTAATTATTTTAAAAATTATTTAAGTAGAATATTGATGATTTAAAAATATTTTAAGTTATTAATAATAACTTTAATATTTTGACAAGTATGTTATTAATATTTTTATATTATTAAATATTAAGAATGATAAGATTATTTGATAATTAAATCATTTAAAAATAATTTAAGTATTTGAAAAATTATTATAAATTATAATAATTGTTTATAAATTATTAAAAGTTACCGAAAAATATTATAAACGATATTTGACTTATTTAAAATAATATTGAAGCTTAGAGACCAAGTTTAATTGACAATGAATGTGTTAATTGTCAGATAGGGTGACCGGAACACCGAGAATGGACCGAAGTCCAACCAGACCGAAATAGTTATACTGAATAAGTGTTTATATAGGTTATAAAAACTAATGTGGATATATGGTAATGTGCTTAGGAGAAGTTTGATTGTAGAATACAGTGTTAGGTGCTATAAAGGATTGTGCTAATTGTGAGACCGATATTATTGGTTATAGGTCTTACGAAAGTAGATAAGTTTATTGTGTAGCTGTAATCAACGCGAAAGGCAAGTTTCCTAACACAATCTTGAGTTATATTTATTCAATTATTTTAATGGTTAATTATTGATAATTATACCATGTCCAGGGAATTTATTGTTGCTTATTCGCAGTTAGTGCATGATTAATAATTCAAACTGAATTATGGATTCAGAAAAATATATATTCGTACAATTACTGTTGTTGGATATTTATATCTGTAGAAACTAATATTGACAGTACAGATAATTGCTGTTTATTGTCAAATTATATTGAGAAATGTCTTAGCTAATTATTCTGGCTAGACGAACATTTGTTATAACTTGATAAATACGAGAAGAGAAATCAATTATTATTGATAGATTGATGCCAATTATTTTGGCTAGATCAATAAGTAGATAGAATTTGAAATCACAGTATTTCGTTGTTAAATCAAAAATCTTGATTCTGAGACTGAGAAGAACAACCTTTTATATAAAGGGAACATTTTGGGTCGTATATTCGACCGTTGTGCGCTGTTAAGTAATATGCATAATATAGGGTACAAGGAGTTGGCCGGCTCTAAGTACTTGCTGAGGGGTATGATTTAATCTTTATGGTTATCTGATACTCATATGTATGTATCAAAGTAAATCTTTGATAGATACCCGACAAAATAAGTTCAAAGATCTGGTGAAATCACTCAGCATAAATCTGGAAAATATTCCACTTTGTTATTGCGTAGAATTGATTCTTGATTATTCAATAGAATATCCTAGAAACTTTGAAAGCGTTGTACTTTTTTATTATCAAATTATTGGGTTGACTAGAATACGAGAAGACTTGTTATTGATTAACGATTTGTTCAGCAATTTCAAAGTTCACCGAACTTTGGTTTCATTCTATCAAAATAGATAGTCTGTTCTTATTGATTCATATACATTTATTGTATGTCTTAACTTGTGGGGAAAACTTGTTGCTCACCCTTGCTATAAATAAAACTTTTCAGCTAGGGACGATGTTGCAGAAGGTGTTGCGAAGAAGAACAAAGGAAAAGGCATAGTTATAAATTGGTTATGATGAACAATATTATTATGTTGTATTGTATTGTAAACCCTTTTTGTATATCTAAGGGGGTATTTCTGTAATGTTAAGGTTAGTGGACCTGGGACTTATGTATTAACAACTTATATTAATAACTTATGTAATCCTATTTATATATGAATGAGTAGTTAAATGGTATTATATTGTGGATCATGAACACCAAACTCGGGGGTCAGGTAACCCAAATTTGGGAGTGTCACAGGTTGGTATCAGAGCTGTAGTGACCAAGGTGTCACCAGTTGGTAGAAGAACTGTAGGTTATAAACTTTAAGTGGGGTGGGGGAAAACCCTTGGATTATAACCATACGCGAGATAGAGAAAACTCATTTAGAGTTCTAAGAGAGGGATTACCGAAGTGCATCATAAGTGAGATAAGTGGACACATAGTGTGAGGAGTTTGTACTGATGAAGTACTAATCAAGTTGTTTAAACTGATTGTAGGATGTCTGGAGAAGATAAGAAGAGTGCAAAGATTCCAGCGGTTGTCGCACCGGTGCCAGAAGCCGAGGTGCCAACGCAAAACGAATCATGTGGAGAAGGTGGGAGAAGATGAACCAATGGTTAATCTTCAAAGCGATCATGACGATTATCCCGAGATGTATCTGAGTGGAGATGAGGAGGCAGAATCTGAGCCAGCTAAGGTGGAGTTAAAGAATAAGGTCAAAGTTTGATAACAAGATCAGCTATCTGCAGAAGTCCAGGAACTCCGAAGTAAAGTGTTTCTTCTAGAGGAGTTGTGGAAGATAGAGCGAGTATTACGCGAAATGACTGAAGAAAGGAACGAGCTCAAGGCGCAGGTGGACAGAATGAAGGCTGAAGGTGGTGGATCATCTGAAGGAACCAGCAAGAAGGACAAGAAGAAGAGAAAGAGGGAAAAAGACAGCCATAATTTTGACAAGTCAAGCCCAAGTAAGAAGCAAACATGTAGCAAGTGTGGGAAGACTCACGCGGGAGAATGCATGATGTGGAAGAATGTTTGTTTCAACTGCAAGCAGGAAGGACATATTTCTCTGCATTATCCTAAGCCAAATTTGAGGAAGTGTTTTTCATGTGGGCAGACGGATCACGGATTCAACAAGTGTCCCATCAAGAAGAGGACTGGTGAAGGGAGTGGTCGGTAGACAACTTAGATGTTTGTAATAGTATCTTTTGGGTAGAAGTTATGATATTAAGTGTTGTAATATCGAGACCGATGTTTAAGCATATGTAAATATATAAATATGTTTGTATGAATGAAATCTTTATTTTTTATATGAATATAAGATTAAGATTAATTTGTGTGTTTTTAAAACTCATACTTACGGTAAGTTAATGACTCATAATTATATGAAATGTTTTGAACCCCTCAGCGAATGGACGCCAAAGGTCTGACTAGGATAAGTTCATACACTCATATAATTGTGGCAAGTTCCTGAACTCATAAGTGTGCTAAATTTGACGAACTAGTAATAACTGTGTGAGAATGGAGAATTACAACTTTTTGTGTAAAGTTGTCTTGTTAATCCTGTTATGATTTAAAAAGGGATAGTAAATATGTTAAGTACTATATGTACTATGTGCTATTTGAATAAATATGCAATTATATGAGAATTATTTTTGAATTCTTATTGTGTTAAGAATTTGTGTAGAGAAAGAGAATTAATATAAGATTTTGTTTATTTAAATCAGATCATGCCGCCTAGACGACAGAATCGAAACCAACGGGAAGGGAAATCGGTAAATAATGAAGGAGGTCAAGCTGACCCGATGCAAAACTTTACGTATATGTTAGCCCAAGCTATGGAGAATAGAGCTCCAGCAGCAAGAGGAAGAGTGAGGAATCAACCAGCTGATAGATTGGCTAACTTCAAGGATTTTAAAGCGGTAGGACCGCCGAAATTTAAGGGAACCACAGATCCGATTGAAGCCCAAACTTGGGTGAAGGAGTTGGAGAAGGCATTCGTCATTGCGCAAGTGACGGAAGAGCAGAAGACAGCTTTTGCGACATACTTGATGAAGGAAGAAGCTAATTACTGGTGGGAAACGAACCAAGCGAGAGCTGGTACAGAGGTGGTGTTGTGGACAAGATTCAAGGAGTTGTTCTTTGAGAACTACTTCTCGCCAAGTATGCAATCCAGGATGGAAGTCAAATTCTTAGAATTGAAGTAGGAGAATATGTCTGTTTCTGAATATGCTGCCAAATTCAATGAGTTGGCAAGATTTTCACCTCATCAGGTGGACACAGAGGCGAGAAATGCGAGAAGATTCGAGAATGGATTGAAGCCAGAAATATTCAACAAGGTAGCGGTATTACAGATTAACACGTTCGCGGCCTTGATGGAGAAAGCATTAATTGCTGAAGGAGGGAGCGAAGCTGCGTCTCGATTTCATCAAGAGAAGAAGAAGAAGACCAACGATGGTGGAAACAGTGGTGGAAGTAACCCTAATAAGAGAAAGTGGAATGAGAATACCCAAACAGGAGGCAAGACAGAAGATAATAGGAAAGGGAGGGAGCCATGTGCAAATTGTGGGAAGAATCATGCGGGAGTTTGCCTGAAGAAGATGGGAGTCTGCTATAACTGCGGACAAGAGGGACACATTTCGCCCAATTGTCCCAGTTCGAAGAAAATTAGGTTGCTTTGGAATCGGATAGACTGACCATATTGTTCGGAACTGTCCGAAGAAGAATGCGGAGAAGGAAAGTGTCAACAAGGGACCCGGTGGCGGAACCTTGGCGATTTGAGGAACTACACAGCCAAAAAGACCATCGGCCCGTGCATTCAATATAACGGTGCAAGATGTCGTGGCTGCTCAGGAGGTCGCAACAGGTAATGATTTCGTTTAGAAATTTAATTACGCGAGTAATATTGAGTTAGATAATTTCTGTGGACTGTTTTCTTTTATAGATTCAAGTCACATGTTTGAATTGGAGACACAAATGAATATTGTGTTGATAAAAATAATTTGATGATAGAACTTTAAAACATTATAGAGAATAAGAAAGCGGTGATTTCGAGGACGAAATCCTTTTAAGGAGGGGTGAATGTAATAACCCGGGATTTCGAATAATCCAAAATTTGCGAATAATTTTTTTTAAAGTAATATTAATATTAATTATCAATTTTGTGACAAGTATCTGCGATACGAGTCTCGAGAAAATTAAATTGGGTATTGACTAATAAATTTAGAGTAAAGTTGTGCTTAACAAGCTTTAGAAACCCTAACCCTAATTGGCAAGCCTTATGTGTGTATTAAACTTAAATATGATTAGAAAACCCTAATTATATTTTAGTTATCTTAATTTCTATTTTACAAACCCTAATTGTAATTTAGAAAATTTATTTTTCTAATTAAAACCCTAATTCGTGGGTTATAAACCCTAATGATCATTTTGACCCTAATTGCTAAATTAAGCAATTTTAATTAGGAATATTAATCCTAGTTAGCAAGATTAAATTTTATGATTAGGAAAATATTAATATAATTATTGAATCCTAATTATAATTTTGGAATATTAATTTTCTATTTTTCAAAACCGAAATTTCGAAAATCTTGGAAATTAAATTGCAAACCTAAAGGGTTTAAACCCCAAACCCTAAAGGGTCCAAACCCTAAACTGTAACCTAAACCTTAAACCCTAAGGGTTTGGACATTTGAGCCAATTGTCTATGTTGCCATTAAATTTGGAAGGAAAATGCAAAAATACCATTTACTTTAAAAATAATCTAGTAAAAAAAGATATGGTTAAAATTGTTGCCACACCTCTTGCATTTTTACCAAACACTTATTACTAGCCTTGTGAAGCCACATCACACCATTTTAACCACAAGAATCAAAAGTGGTGAATTAAAGAAAGAGAAAACCAAAAACATAAGTCATTTATGTTTTTACACTTAGCCAAAATTCTTTCTCTCCATAGCCACGAAATTTTCTAAGTGTTTCAGTCACTAACCAAGTATTTCAAACACCCCTGATCAGTTAAGAAGATCAAGATCAAGCATATTAAAGAAAAGGTATAAAACCTAAAATTTATTTTGACCTTGTATGCTAAGAGAAATTTTGTGTTAAAGTGTTTAATTTTATGTTATATAATATTTTTAGTTGATCTATGTTGATCCATGATGGATCCATAGCATCAAAGTTGGTAGAAATCGAAGTTTTTCAAATTTGTCCAAGATCAAAATTTGTGGTCTGACAAGCTAATGTTAGGCGCCACAGATTCTTGTTCGTTTGTTGTTTTTGATGTTTTCACGTTGTTATGGGTAGCCTGGTATGTTTTTTTTTCTGCAAGTGGTATTGCAACCATCAGATGTATAGATCGTGAGTTATAATCGGTCAAACATCGTTGACCGACGTTGACTAACTGAAATCTGGGAAACCCAGAAATTTAAAAACCAAGTCTGATAAGCTTTTGTAACGAGTATATCTGTCGGATTGTAAGTGTTGTATTGTGTTTGTTGTATGAATATTGTAGCTGGTAATATGGACTGTACATAAGTGCCTTAAAATTCCTTAGATCATCAACATATCGAACGAATAAGGTGGTCAAGCCTAGTCAGTTGGTCACGGACACAGTTTCTGGAAAACCCAGAAACTGTAAAGAACGAATTTTCTGACAGCCGTTGACCGGCTTATAAATTCTGATGATGTTGTTTTTAGACTGAGTTACTGTTATGTACTTGTTCCTTGTTATATATACTACGAGACTGAACCAATAGATTACCAAAAGAATGATCAGAACACCAAAATAATCGAGCATGAAATTGGACCCTCGGACTGCCTTGGTTTCTGGAAAACCCAGAAACTGTCTGACAGCAAATTTGGAGGCTTTGATCTCCTTGTTGCGATGTCGTGTGACCATTATGGTGATTGATAAGTGTAGTATTGCGTGTTTACTACAATACCTAAGTCTTAGATGGCCGAGAAACAATTAGAACAGAAAGCTAAAGCCGGTCAAACATGTCCCCTTAAACACTGACTTTGTCAGTGTTCTTGAGCCAAGAACACCTAAAGCTACAGAATGTGTCGCTAAAGGCCTATAGCGACTGTTTATTTAATTTTATTTTCCTAATTTTCGGCAAATGATTAAAAATTAGAAATAAATTCTAAAAATTACCAAAAATGGTTTTAAAAAATATTTTAAATTATGAAGAATAATTTTTGACTAATTGGAATATTTTTCTTTAATATTTATAATTATTTAAATATTAAAAGTATTTAATTTATTTAATTAGTGTATTAAATAAATTAGAGAAAAATGATTTAATATTATAAAAAATTATTTTAAATAGGAATAATGTATTTAAAAATATTTTGAATTATAAACTATAATTTTTATTATTTTTGGAGAATTTTCATTAATAATTTAATATTAATGATATTAGATTTATTTAATTACTACATTAAACAAATAAGTTAAAAATGAATTTAATGATTTAAAAATTATTTTAAATAAGAATAAACTTTTAAAAAATATTTTGAATTATAAAATATAATTTTCAATATTTTTAGAGAATTCTCATTAATAAATTAATATTAATTATATTAGATTTATTTAATTATGATATTAAATAAATGAAATAAAAATAGTTTTATTGATTTAAAAATCATTTAAAGTTGAGAAAAATGATTTAAAAGTATTTTAAGTTATAATTAATGACTTTTAATATTTTGATAATAATTACAGTAATATTTAAATATTAATGGTAATGATTTAAAAATAATTTTAATTATTTTAAAAATCATTTAAGTAAAATATTGATGATTTAAAAATATTTTAAGTTATTAATAATAACTTTAATATTTTGACAAGTATGTTATTAATATTTTTATATTATTAAATATTAATAATGATAAGATTATTTGATAATTAAATCATTTAAAAATGATTTAAGTGTTTGAAAAATTATTATAAATTATAATAATTGTTTATAACTTATTAAAAGCTTTCGAAAAATATTATAAATGATATTTGACTTATTTAAAATAATATTGAAGCTTAGAGACCAAGTTTAATTGACAATCAATGTGTTAATTGTCGGAAAGGGTGACCGGAACACCGAGAATGGACCGAAGTCCAACCAGACCGAAATAGTTAGACTGAATAAGTGTTTATATAGGTTATAAACACTAATGTGGCTATGTGGTAATGTGTCTAGGAGAAGTTTGATTGTAGAATACAGTGTTAGGTGCTATAAATGATTGTGCTAATTGTGAGACCGATATTATTGGTTATAGGTCTTACGAAAGCAGATAAGTTTATTGTGTAGTTGTAATCAACGCGAAAGGAAAGTTTTCTAACTCAACCTTGAGTTATATTTATTCAATTATTTTAATAGTTAATTATTGATAATTATACCATGTCCAGGGAATTTATTGTTGCTTATTCGCAGTTAGTGCATGATTAATAATTCAAACTGAATTATGGATTCGAAAAAATATATATTCGTACAATTACTGTTGTTAGATATTTATATCTGTAGAAACTAATATTGACAGTACAGATAATTCCTGTTTATTGTCATATTATATTGAGAAATGTCTTAGCTAATTATTCTGGCTAGACGAATATTTGTTAGAACTTGATAAATACGAGACGAGAAATCAATTGTTATTGATAGATCGATGCCAATTGTTTTGGCTAGATCAATAAGTAGATAGAATTTAAAATCACAATATTTCGTTGTTAAATCAAAAATCTTGATTCTAAGACTGAGAAGAGCAACCTTTTATATAAAGGGAACATTTTGGGTCGTATATTTGACCATTGCGCGCTGTTAAGTATTATGCATAATATAGGGTACAAGGAGTTGCCCGGCTCTAAGTACTTGCTGAGGGGTATGATTTAATCTTTATGGTTATCTGATACTCATGTGTATGTATCAAAGTAAATCTTTGATAGATACCCGAGAAAATAAGTTCAAAGATCTGGTGAGATCACTCAGCATAAATCTGGAAAATATTCCAATTTGTTATTGCGTATAATTGATTCTTGATTATTCAATAGAATATCGTAGAAACTTTGAAAGTGTTGTACTCTTTTATTATCAAATTATTGCGTTGACTAGAATACGAGAAGACTTATTATTGATTAACGATTTGTTCAGCCATTTCAAAGTTTACCGAACTTTGGTTTCATTCTATCAAAATAGATAGTCTGTTCTTATTGATTCGTATACATTTATTGTATGTCTTAACTTGCGGGGCAAACTTGTTGCTCACCCTTGCTATAAATAAAACTTTTTAGCTAGGGACGATGTTGCAGAAGGTGCTGCGAAGAAGAACAAAGGAAAATGCATAGTTATAAATTAGTTATGATGAACAATATTATTATGTTGTATTGTATTGTAAACCCTTTTTGTATATCTAAGGGGCTATTTCTGTAATGTTAAGGTTAGTGGACCTTGGACTTATATATTAACAACTTATGTTAATAACTTATGTAATCCTATTTATATATGAATGGGTAGTTAAATAATATTATATTGTGGATCGTGAACACCAATGTGACGCCCCCAAAATAGGTATACAACACCCATTCTGAGTCGCCAAATACATGGTACAGAAAGCAAACTACAACTTCAATAATACAATTATCGTGCAAAATACGACAACACATACTATGAGTTTAAATACAAATATTGTCTTTTAGACAATATCCATACTCAAATAAGTCCTCAATACAATTATTCAAACAATATTTTACAGAAATAGTAAAGATTGCTAAAATATCTTTCTAGAACCATCACTCCATACCCCGACTAGATCCTGTTATGTTCTCACCTTCTAAGAAGAAAAATGGAACAAAAAGGAAAAGGGTGAGCTCAACTAGCCTAGTAAAGAATATTATGACTAAGATAATATACAACAAATTATCATTAGTATTCAACAGGGAAAAATCTGATAGAATATAATCGACAACAAGTTTTAGATTAACAACTGCAGCGGAAACAACAAACTATTAGAAGAGTCAAGTAGAGAATGAATTCTACTATCTTCTAAGATTTAAAAGTCCATCACCAATATTTTATCCTTGTAACATCAATTAATAATCATCTTTATCCAAATATTCATCTTTGCACTACAGGCCAAAGATATTCATTTGTATCACCTGTCAGTCATGTTCATCTCAACACTTGTTCATCTTTGCACTACAGGCCAAAGATATTCATCAAGTAATCATACATCTTTGCACTACAGGCCAAAGATATTCAGTAATATCATCATTTAGGACTGAGGATGATGAAAAATATCTTAAATAGAATGAATCTAGTGAGACATAAGGACAAATAGTAGGGATTCGTATCACAGTTTATCCAAGATCAATAATACTTCATAATAATCAATTGTGAAGTAGAATTCAAAAATAAAGATCAAAACATGGATACAATCAAAGATAGTAACCATAATAGACATCTTGGACAAAAAGGGAAAATTTTATTTTTCGGTGAATAGCGCCGTATTCGTGAATAGTGCCGTATACGTGAATAGTAAAGTATACGTGAATAGTAATCCCGACACAAAAAATTCTAAATTTGATAAAAAGTTTATATCAATATTTCAGCATAATGATATTGAAGAAAATAATATCATTAAGAAGAAAATAGTATCCCTTACCTCAAAATATTAGTACTTCTGGTCGGAATGCTGGTATAAGGCTGAAAAAAACTTGCTCTGATGAATAGAAACTCTCAAAGTATCTAAATACTCACAAAATACACTCAATAATCTAGAGAGAGAAAGAGAGAAAACTTGTTTCTTGTGTGATTTTTAATTCTAACTTAGCCCTCTATTTATAGGAAAATGTTAGCATGCCGAAGCAGACTTAACCTGCAACCTGATGGCTTTACCTGCTACTATTCCCACCCACCACATTTGAATAAAAATTTTAGCATATTTCTTCACCAACCAAGAGTGGGGCCCACCAATTCTAGAATTTTCCACCAAAATGATTAACTCCAAAAATTCAACAATTTCTGAACCAGTCATCTCGTAAAATTCATAATAAATCATACGTTCATTTTTAACGGTTCAAAATTTATGGACATATACTCAACTTATATATGTATAACATATCCAAAAATTACCACGATCCAACGGTCGGATTAAAAATTATAACCCCCGCAAAATATCTCAAAAACTTTGATTTTTAATACCCCCATTCCGACAAAAATACTGATAAAAACCTCAACATTAACTCCTTCATTTTTAACCACAAAAATATATCCCTCATTTATATCCACATAAAATAAATATTTCCTTATCATATGAATCAATAATTAATTATTCTCAAATAATATTACAGAATCGCATTTATGACAACCAGGCGCGCAATTAGATGACCAAACCTCTCCTTAGACAAAACTTTCTAGACATTGCCAATAATGTTATCTAATAATATTATTTAAATAATATGAATTATTAATTTGATAAAGGAAAATAATGTGCAACAACAATTATTGAAACAACAAGAATATAAAATATCAACGCAACAATTATTGAATCAATAAAATAAAATATTGAACAATAACTACTATAACAATTATTGAGTAGTGCCTTCTTACGTAAGAATCAATAATTGGTACAATACCGTGTGCTACTGTATTTTAACCACCGGGTATTCCAACAGTATTAATGGTAACAACTACGCTGTTGTTTATAAATAACTTATACTTGTCATTTTCTTCATCCAATCACTTTCCGTTATGGGGCCCACACAAGGCTGCGCTGTCGTACGAATATTCCCCGACAGCAATAATATTCCACGACCAAACAAATATTTTCCGACAAAATGAATATTTTATAACCACTTGCTTATTTTACAAAATTTACACATTTCACCCATAACCAAAGTATTATATCAAATTAACCCCTTATTATTCACAATAATATTTAGAGAAAATTTGATTTTATTTATTAACAAGTTGGGGTCTTACAACCTCCCCTCTTTATGAAATTTCGTACTCGAAATTGACGTACGTACCTGATATTTCGAAAAGGTGAGGATACCTCGCTTTCATTTCTGATTCCAACTCCCAGGTCATTTCTTCAATAGCATGGTTTCTCCACAAAACCTTAACTTGTGGTATAATCTTTGTGCGTAGGACATGCTCTTTCCTATCCAAGATCTTAACAGGTACCTCCTCGTACGTTAAATCTTCACCTATCTCGTCTGGTTCTAACTCAATAATGTGGTTCGGGTCTTTAACATATTTACGAAGCATAGATATGTGAAAAATATTATGAACACGAGACATACTTGGAGGTAATGCGAGTCTATATGCCACATTCCCTATTCGCTCAAGAATCTCAAATGGACCAACAAATCTTGGATTGAGCTTTCCTCTCTTTCGAAATCTTGTAACTCCCTTCCATGGTGCAACACGTAACAATACATGATCCCCAATATTAAATTCCACGTCCTTCCGATGAAGATTCGCATAACTCTTTTGTCGATCCTGTGCCGTTTGTATACGTTGTCGAATCGTTTTGATCTTCTCTGTAGTCATGCGTACCAACTCTGGTCCCAACAATGTTTCTTCACCCACCTCGTCCCAGCATACTGGAGAACGACATTTTCTTCCATACAACGCCTCGATTGGAGCCACACCTATGCTCGCCTGATAACTGTTGTTGTAAGAGAATTTCACCAATGGTAGGTACTTATCCTAACTCCCTTTGAGATCTAGGACACAGAGTCTTAATAGATCTTTAAGAGTTTGAATAGTCCTCTCTGATTGCCCGTCCGTTTGAGGATGGTATGCTGAACTAAATCGTAAATCCGTGCCCATAACTTTGTACAAGCTAACCCAAAATCGTGAAGTGAATCTTGGGTCACGATCCGAAACTATAGATACTGGCATGCCATACAATCTCACAATCTCGTTCACATACATACTAGCAAGACGTTCAAGGGAATAAGTCTCACGTATCGGTAAGAAATGAGGAAACTTGGTTAATCTATCAACAATAACCCAAATCGCATCTATGCCTTGAGAAACCTTGGGAAGACCTGTAACGAAATCCATGGTAATGTGTTCCCACTTCCATTTCGAGATCTCAAGTGGTTGCAATGGACCCTTTGGCACTTGATGCTCCTCCTTTACACGTTGACAAGTTAAACACCTCGAGACAAACTCCGTGATCTCTCTTTTCATATTGCTCCACCAAAATATATGTCGAAGATCGTGATACATTTTGGTACTCCCAAGATGGATTGCAAACGGTGTGTTGTGTGCCTTCATCATTATTCTATGTTTCAAGTCAAAATCGTTAGGAACACAAAGTCTGGAGTTGACTCGAAGTATTCTTTGTTCATCGATTCTTGCTTCTGGAATAGCACCTTCTTGCACTTTCTTCTTCATACGCATCAGCTCTATGTCCGTAGCTTGAGCAGGTTTAACTTTATCGATTAAAGTCGGTTCTACTCGTATATTTGATATCATCATGTGGGTACTTGGAGCCTTCATCTCTATCTCCATCCTTTGCAAGTCATACAAAATGGGCCTTTGTGTTAACAACATTGCACTCGTACCCGCATATGATCTTCTACTCAATGCGTCAGCTACTACGTTTGCTTTTCCAGGATGATATTAGATGGTATGATCGTAATCTTTCAACAGCTCGAGCCAACGTCGCTGCCGCATTTTGAATTCCTTTTGGGTGAAGAAATTTTGAGGCTTTTATGATCTGTATAGATCTCCACTTTCTCCGCATACAGGTAGTGTCTCCAGATCTTCAACGTAAAAACGACTGCTGCCAACTCCAAATCATGAGTAGGATAATTCCTCTCATATTCTTTGAGTTGTCGCGAGGCATAGGCTATGACTTTCCCATGTTGCATGAGAACACATCATAACCCTTTGCCTGAAGCATCGCTGTAGATAACAAATCCATCCGAACCAGATGGTATTGTTAGAACAGGTGCCGAAATGGGTCTCCTTTTGAGCTCTTGGAAACCCTTCTCGCATTCCTCGCTCCAACCGAATTTTGTATCCTTCTGAGTCAGCTGAGTTAACGGAGTAGCGATTCTAGAAAATCCTTCCATGAATCTCCGATAATAACCAGCTAAGCCCAGAAAGCTACGTACTTCGGTTATCGACTTCGGTTGCTCCCAACTTTGTATGGCTTCAATCTTCGCTGGATCAACAGATACTCCATGTTTTGACACCACGTGCCCAAGGAATGCTACTTCCTCAAGCCAGAACTCGCATTTCTTCAGTTTGGCATATAGCTTGTTTTCACGAAGCCTTTGCAATACCAGCTTCAAATGGCGCGAATGATCTTCACGGCTTTTGGAATAGATAAGGATGTCATCAATAAAGACAACAACGAACTGATCTAAATATTCTTTGAATACACGGTTCATCATATCCATGAAAGCAGCTGGAGCATTAGTCAATCCAAAAGACATTACTAAGAATTCATAATGCCCGTACCGAGTTCTGAAGGTAGTTTTTGGAATATCCTCAGTTTTAATCTTCAGCTGATGATATCCAGAACGAAGATCAATCTTTGAAAAGAATTGTGCTCCTTGCAACTGGTCAAACATGTTATCAATGCGAGGTAGCGAATACCTATTCTTGATAGTGACATGATTCAATTCTCGATAGTCGATACAAAGTCGCATACTCCCATCTTTCTTCTTTACGAATAACACAGGAGCACCCCAAGGAGATGTACTAGGACGAATAAAACCGATGTCCAACAACTCCTGTAGTTGGACTTTTAACTCCTGAAGTTCAATAGGAGCCATTCGATATGGGGTTTTAGAAATGAGTTTTGTACCGGGTTCAAGGTCAATAAAAAATTCAACTTCACGTTCTGGGGGTAGACCAGGAAGTTCTTCAGGAAATACATCGGGAAATTCTCTAACAATTGAAATATTATTCAAATTTGACTTGTCTTTGTTCAAATCCATAACATGGGCTAAGAAAGCTTGACATCCGTTTTTCAATAAACGAATAACTTTGTGGCTTGATATGACAGTGACTGATTTTAGTGGTTTAGTAGTTTGAATTCGTATGACAGGTTGGTTAGGAATATGAAAACTAACAACCTTACGAAAACAATCAATTTTAGCATGATGAGTGGTTAACCAATCAATTCCTAAAATCACATCAAAAGCAAGTATATTTAAAGAGATAAGATCAACAGGTAATGTGATAGTTCCAACTTGGACCATGCAAGATTTATAAACTGTAGATGTAACGAAGGTTTCACCCAACGGAGTTTCAACAGATAAGTCAAAGTCCAATTTCTCCGGAGTCAAGTTTAAACGTTGAGCACAAGCAGGAGAGATAAAAGAATGGGTAGAACCGGTATCTAGTAAAGTATAAACTTCGCAAGAATTTAAGATTAGCTTACCCGTGATCACCTCATTTGGGTTTCTCACGTTTTGGCCAGTCATGACAAACGCTCTTCCAGGAACTGCTGATTTTGACTTATCCGGGACAGCTTTTGGAGTCACCATCCCCGCTGAACTTGGTTTTGCTACAGAACACTCTCGAGCTATATGACCCTCCTTTCCACAGTTATAACATACCTTAGATTGTTGTGGGCAGTTTGGGCTGATATGTCCCTCTTTCCCACATTTGTAACATACGACCGGTGGTCGTTCTCCTCCCCTAGAAACAGTTGATGTTTGTGCTGACGTCTTCACATTATCATTGTTGTACCTTCTCTTCTTGAAATCTCCTCCCGACTCGCTCCTTTTATTATCACGACCACGATTACCATCAGAGTGGTTACCGCTTTTGTCCGATTATTTTCCTCCCTGCTAGTTTTCATTGCTTCGATGACTGCCGCCACCGGTATGACCCTGGTTGTGGTCCCTCGGTTGCACATACTCATTATCTCGCTCTAATAATTGAGCCCTGTTTACAGCATCTGAATATAAAGAAAATTTATGAGAGATAAGATATTGTCGAATCTCGGGTTTTAGACCTCTCAGAAACATCCTTGTCATTCGTTCCTCATTTTCGACCAAATGAGGTGCAAACCTGGATAACTCTGCAAACTTCGCCTCGTACTAGGACACTGTCATGTTGTTTTGTTCCAGTCTGATAAACTCCACCTCCTTCATATGACAAATACTTTTAGGAAAGTACTTGTCATTGAACAATTTTTGAAATGTTACCCAGGACATGTTTAGTGCGTCAGGCTGGGTACGCTTCACAGACTCCCACCAGTAGTCTGCCTCACCGCGGAACATAAAGGTGGTGAATGGAACCTTCTGTTCCTCCGTGCATCCCAAGACATCGAATATCTTGGTAATTTGCTTGACCCACATTTTCGCCATGATCGGATCCGGCTTTCCCTTAAATTCTGGTGGTCCTAATTCTTTGAACTGCTTGGCTGTGATAAACCGCGTGTTATTATCTTTTCCACCTGTATTCTGCACACGAGTCTCCCTCGTCTGACTTTGCATGAACTGCAAAAAGCTCCTATACATTCCATCATTCATCGTTTGCTCGGTAACGTTGTTTACAGGAGGAATATTGCCTTCCTGTTGTACATTCCCCTGGGTGGTGATCAAAGGTGTCTCCACGGTCTGATTTACTCCATTATTAACGTTCTCAGCTGCCATTCTTAAATACTGCCATAAAACAAGGGTTAATAGTCATGTCATATATTATCCCTATACTCTGACCGTCCAAATAAACACCAAATAAACTTAATCAGGTCATACTAGCGAAGGAATTCCCTGTCTCTCCCATCCTAGTTCTTGTCTCACGTCTCAGCCAGGGATCATATCCCTAAGCTCTGATACTAACTGTGACGCTGTTGCCTAATTTTTTAATAGCACTTTAACACGCAAGTATACGCGTTCAATTGTAATATTCAGCAAGCAAGGATATCGTTCCCACGAGGAAATAGACTAATATTTATCAATTACTAATTTCAATGCAATTAATCCTATTTTAAACTACAAAAGATTGTTTATGATTTGAAAATTAAACTTAACAAAACTAATAATTAACATAAGAATTTCACAAGAATAACTGCAGATTTAACAGGTTAAGATTACAACTTCCCTTAGTATTTCATTTAAACCAATTTACTTCCCATTTAAATCAATTAATTAATATGAATCATTATCCAAGAATGCTTTATAGAACTAATTCACACACTTTTTTCAAAACACGTGAACAAATCCTCCTAACTCCAATCCTTAAGACACAGAATTACAAGGAACACCCCAGTTAATCAACTCACTATATTCCTATGTGAATCAAGTTAATTAGGGTTTTATGCACAAATTCTTTCAAAGGATACAAAAGACACATAGGTATATTCCTATCCTACATGCTAATCATATTAACCCTATTCAGATTATATGAACAGATGTTATCATATCCAGATCTCAATCTATACTCCATCTTCCAATTTTATATAGATTATCACAGTAATTGCTGGCCAAACAATTAATCAATAAGCAAAAGATATAATAAATAATTCAATAAAAATCAACTTTCATTCAATGGGAAGATTTAATTTAAACTACATACCAAGTTCCGTTGCAATCTTAATAAAAATTTAGTTCATGATAATAATAAAGAAAAACATCATCCAGATGAATAATCCAAACATCCCAGATAATTACAAAAGATAAAACTAGAGAAGAGAAGAAGAAACTCTGAATTTGCTCCAAAAATCTCTCTTTAATCTTCAACCCTTGCAATTCTCCTTCGTGTTTTCCTTCGTTGTTCTCTCTGCAAATCTCTTGAGAAATTAAGTTGTCTCCCCTTTTCCCAAGTCTTCTCCTATTTGTATTGGTCTCCACCCTCTTTTAGATTCCTTTTTGGCTTCAAAAACCCATTTAGCAGTAGAAAAATCCTTCTTCAGCCGCACATGAGCGCCTAGGCGCTCAACCCAGGTCATTTCCAAGTGCCTAGGCGCTTGCTCAGGACAGCGTAATTACAAAAATGCCACTCAGCTTTAATTTTAATGAATTTTGACCTTTTTCTTCTTCCAAATGACCAATTTGTCCCTCCAGCTCCAACCTACAAGAAATAAACACAAAACACATAAAAAGATACTAAAAAACAATTAAAGATAGTAATAATTAAGTTTAATAATATCAGATTCATAGGTATAAAACCTACTCATCAAATACCCCCAAACTTAACCAATTGATTGTCCCCAAGTAACAAAACACAATGCAATAACTAAACATGCAATGCAAATGCAAATGCAGCTATCTACATGCCTAAAATTCCAGCAGCCAAACAGAACAAAATCTATTCATCAAGCCTCAGAGAAATCGCAATAAACATGCTAGTACATCATACCAAGACAGATCAATAATTTCCTAATCAATCATCAAATCTTACCCTGTCATTACTGATATAGTGCATGTGTGCTCAACAACAATGCAAACTAATATAATGCTAAATACAACACATACTAGATCTCTTTAAAGGCATCATACAGTATAAACTCACAAAATTCGCAAACAAGCTAGATCCAACTAAAGTCAAACATCCACTAAATTCAAGAGTCCAATCTGGGATACTTATGCTTTACTTATCATTACGGGGGCTTTTTTTTTTCTTTTCCCGTTTTCTCTTCTTTTTTTTTTTCAATGATGGATAGTGAGTGCGTTTTACGCTCCATCTCACACCTGTGTTTATGGGGAGTGTATTTCACGCTTCTTCTCGACCCACCACATGACTCAATTTATTCAACTCAATATCTTTTTTTTTTCATTTTTTTTAGCTTATGTACCCCAAATATTCCCCCAAACTTAAGTTTTTGTCTAAATTCAGTCATCTCTGCCTATTCATGTCTTTCATTCATTCAAACTAGTATTATCCTCAAGAAGTCCATTACGTGTCAATTTAGACTCAATCAGCCAACATAGTTGTTTTTACTGTGCTATCCTTATTATATCAGTTTCAAACAGGTAAAGATTCAAATCATGACAAGAAATCACATCAAAGTCTTAACAGTCAATACTATACTTGTCTACTCAATTCCAATATCATCATTGGCCAAAATAGACTTAAACTATCTACCAGCTGGAACATGTTATTAATTTTTTTTTAAAAGAAATTCAAATGAAAACTACATGACAAACTACATAATAAATAAGTTATACTAAATAAATGCAACTGGAACTGGAAGAATGCACCCCCAAACTTAATCTATGCAATGTCCTCATTGTATATAAAAAAAACATAAGAAATTAGGCACTGAGGACTTCCCTGAAAGATTGAAGCTTTACTCTTCATCAGCATCATCTACTTCTTCTGTATTAGCATCATCCTTAGGAGCTAAGTCAGTCGGAAGGGTACACGGACAAGGGTGGAGGTGGTGGGAAATGTTATGGAGCGCCAATCACTTGCAGGCTTAGACCCCTGTGTGAACCTCCCCCAAACTTGGTTTAGAGAAAATCTTGAAGCTTGAACTTTGATTTGAATTGTTGCAGTTGGAATCCAAGTAGGAGATAAAGAAGTTGACTTTAGCTTGCTTTTTTTCTTGATTGTGGTTTGGAGAAGATGAATTAGATTTTGATTGGGAGAGTGTAAGAGTTGGTGTTATTGTGGTGCAAGGGCTTGGAAGGAGTTGCTTTTGAATTAGGAGTGAAAGGAATTGGGTTTGAATTAGAATTGCCTTACTTAGGGCTTTATTTTTTTTTTCATGTGCGCAGGTAGAGCGCCTAGGCGCTTGAAATTGTGAAGGTTGGAGCGCCTAGACGCTTGGGACCAGAATCTGATGGTGATGGTGAGCGCCTAGGCGCTTGAAAATAGCTTGGAATGGGCGCCTAGGCGCTTGGGCTTGTCTGGGCATTCTGCAGTTAAGCGCCTAGGCGCTTGGAATAGGCTTGTTTTGGGCGCCTAGGCGCTTGGGTCAGCCTTAGCCAAAATTTGTGCTCTTTTATCCTTCTAACCTGCAAGCCATGAACCCAATTCTCAGTTATCATTTGCAAGGAGATTACAACTAAACATACAACCCTAAACTAAGATAAAATATATAGCTAAATGAAATAAAATACTAAAATAAAATTAATGAGCTAAAATTTAAGAAGATAAAATGTAAGTCTAGGTTGCCTCCCAGTGAGCGCTTAGTTTAACGTCCTCAGCCCGACTGCTTCAACTTTCTCTATCCAATTCCCCTTCGAAAATTGAGAAACCCTCCATCCATTAGTAATAACGTAACTTCCGAGAGTTTCCCATCAGTAAGGGTTATTGATTCAAATTCACCTAGCTTGTTCTTTTTAGGTAGATTCTCTTTTACAACCTTCAAATAACTAGGCATTTTTCGAGTTGTATCTGTGAACGAATTTTTGCATTGAAGCTTTTCCAGAACAACTGGTTCTTCATCTCTCTTCCCATTCTCTTCACACCATGGTACCAATTTTAAGCTAGCTTCCATGTCATATATAACTTTATCGAAAAAATAGCTACCAATTGGGCACGAGATTGCAAATCTAGTCGGATCCTTAAACTTTGATGGAGAAGATATATGGGGCACTATCAAAATCGGTTCATCTTTGTCATAACTCATGGCTAGATCTTTGGCGACATTCTTTTCCTGCTTCCCACTTGTCTCCTCCATTTCCACGTCCTTTTCTTTTGGCACATCCGGTTCCAGATTTAGCAAGGGCAATCCATCAGTCTCGGGAACCATGTTGTTTGACACTTCACCTTGAGGGCGATTGATAATGGCATTGAAAAGTTGTCCCACCTGGTTCTCAAGATTTTGAATCGACATCTCCTGACTATTCGTCTGCTCCTCAATCAAAACCATGAACTTGGAAATAAGTCCCTCCAAGTTTAAAATCCTTTCTTCTTCATAATTAGGAGCTTGAACTGGTAATTTAGGAGTGTATGATTGGCTTGGAGAAAAGGGTTGGGCCAGATTGTCATCGCTCCATGAAAACTTTAGCGGATTCCTCCATTCATGATGATAATTACTGGAATATTCATAATTATTAGGGTAATCGTCGAAGTTGCAACTATATTGCACCGACTCGAAACTGATGGCACATTGATGACTCGGATGGTTTCCACCACAATACTCACATATTACCGCTACACTTTGAATAAGTTGTGCTGATGAAGCGTTAATATTCCTCGAAAGTGTCCCAAATTGTGCTGACAATTCATCGAGTCCATAATTCTCTGCCTCCCTTGGCCGAGTCATTCTCGAATATGGCCAATGATAGTCATAGTTGTCCATGGTCCCTGAAAAAGAATTAGACTAGGGAGAGAAATAAAATAAAATAAAAAAATATTTAAATTAAGATTAATTCTATCAAAATCAATAATGACAAAATATTAAACTAATTTCCCCGGCAACGGCGCCAAAAACTTGTTGCCTAATTTTTTAATAGCACTTTAACACGCAAGTATACGCGTTCAATTGTAATATTCAGCAAGCAAGGATATCGTTCCCACGAGGAAATAGACTAATATTTATCAATTACTAATTTCAATGCAATTAATCCTATTTTAAACTACAAAAGATTGTTTATGATTTGAAAATTAAACTTAACAAAACTAATAATTAACATAAGAATTTCACAAGAATAACTGCAGATTTAACAGGTTAAGATTACAACTTCCCTTAGTATTTCATTTAAACCAATTTACTTCCCATTTAAATTAATTAATTAATATGAATCATTATCCAAGAATGCTTTATAGAACTAATTCACACACTTTTTCCAAAACACGTGAACAAATCCTCCTAACTCCAATCCTTAAGACACATAATTACAAGGAACACCCCAGTTAATCAACTCACTATATTCCTATGTGAATCAAGTTAATTAGGGTTTTATGCACAAATTCTTTCAAAGGATACAAAAGACACATAAGTATATTCCTATCCTACATGCTAATCATATTAACCCTATTCAGATTATATGAACAGATGTTATCATATCCAGATCTCAATCTATACTCCATCTTCCAATTTTATATAGATTATCACAGTAATTGCTGGCCAAACAATTAATCAATAAGCAAAAGATATAATAAATAATTCAATAAAAATCAACTTTCATTCAATGGGAAGATTTAATTTAAACTACATTCCAAGTTCCGTTGCAATCTTAATAAAAATTTAGTTCATGATAATAATAAAGAAAAACATCATCCAGATGAATAATCCAAACATCCCAGATAATTACAAAAGATAAAACTAGAGAAGAGAAGAAGAAACTCTGAATTTACTCCAATAATCTCTCTTTAATCTTCAACCCTTGCAATTCTCCTTCGTGTTTTCCTTTGTTGTTCTCTCTGCAAATCTCTTGAGAAATTAAGTTGTCTCCCCTTTTCCCAAGTCTTCTCCTATTTGTATTGGTCTCCACCCTCTTTTAGATTCCTTTTTGGCTTCAAAAACCCATTTAGCAGTAGAAAAATCCTTCTTCAGCCGCACATGAGCGCCTAGGCGCTCAACCCAGGTCATTTCCAAGCGCCTAGGCGCTTGCTCAGGACAGCGTAATTACAAAAATGCCACTCAGCTTTAATTTTAATGAATTTTGACCTTTTTCTTCTTCCAAATGACCAATTTGTCCCTCCAGCTCCAACCTACAAGAAATAAACACAAAACACATAAAAAGATACTAAAAAACAATTAAAGATAGTAATAATTAAGTTTAATAATATCAGATTCATAGGTATAAAACCTACTCATCAGACGCCCCCAAAATAGGTATACAACACCCATTCTGAGTCGCCAAATACATGGTACAGAAAGCAAACTACAACTTCAATAATACAATTGTCGTGCAAAATACGACAACACATACTATGAGTTTAAATACAAATATTGTCTTCTAGACAATATTCACACTCAAATAAGTCCTCAATATAATTATTTAAACACTATTTTATAGAAATAGTGAGGACTGCTAAAACATCTTTCTAGAACCATCACTTCATACCCCGACTAGATCCTGCTATGTTCTCACCTCCTGAGAAGAAAAATGGAACAAAAAGGAAAAGGGTGAGCTCAACTAGCCCAGTAAAGAATATTATGACTAAGATAATATACAACAAATTATCATTAGTATTCAACAGGGAAAAATCTGATAGAATATAATCGACAACAAGTTTTAGATCAACAACTGCAGCGGAAACAACAAACCATTAGAAGAGTCAAGTAGAGAATGAATTCTACTATCTTCTAAGATTTAAAAGTCCATCATCAATATTTTATCCCTGTAACATCAATTAATAATCATCTTTATCCAAATATTCATCTTTGCACTACAAGCCAAAGATATTCATCAGGTAATCATACATCTTTGCACTACAGGCCAAAGATATTCAGTAATATCATCATTTAGGACTGACGATGATGAAAAATATCTTAAAGAGAACGAATCCAGTGAGACAGAAGGACAAATAGTAGGGATTCGTATAACAGTTTATCCAAGATCAATAATTCTTCATAATAATCAATTGTGAAGCAGAATTCAAAAATAAAGATCAAAACATGGATACAATCAAAGATAGTAACCATAATAGACATCTTGGACAAAAAGAGAAAATTTTATTTTTTGATGAATAGTGCCGTATTCGTGAATAGTGTCGTATACGTGAATAGTAACGTATACGTGAATAGTAACCCCGACACAAAAAGTTCCAAATTTGATAAAAAGTTCATATCAATATTTCAGCATAATGATATTGAAGAAAATAATATCATTAAGAAAAAAATAATATCCCTTACCTCAAAATATCAGTACTTCTAGTCGGAATACCGGTATAAGGCAGAAAGAAACTTGCTCTGATGAATAGAAACTCTCAAAGTATCTAAATACTCACAAAATACACTCAATAATCTAGAGAGAGAAAGAGAAAAAACTTGTTTCTGGTGTGATTTTCAATTCTAACTTAGCCCACTATTTATAGGAAATTGTTAGCACGCCGAAACAGACTCAACCTGTAACCTGATGGCTTTACCTGCTACTATTCCCACCCACCACATTTGAATAAAAATCTCAGCACATTTCTTCACCAACCAAGAGTGGGGCCTACCAATTCTAGAATTTTCTACCAAAATGATTAACTCCGAAAATTCAACAATTTCTGAACCAGTCATCTCGTAAAATTCATAATAAATCATACGTTCATTTTTAACTGTTCAAAATTTGTGGACATATACTCAACTTATATATGCATAACATATTCAAAAATTACCACGATCCAACGGTCGGATTAAAAATTATAACCCCCGCAAAATATCTCAAAAATCCTGATTTTTAATACATCCATTTCGAAAAAAATACTGATAAAAACCTCAACATTAACTCCTTCATTTTTAACCACAAAAATATATCCCTCATTTATATCCACATGAAATAAATATTTCCTTATCATATGAATCAATAATTAATTATTCACAAATAATATTACAGAATCACATTTATGACAACCATGCCGTTTCCAAGAAAGTGGGGGCTTTCCAATAAGGATTTCTCCTTACTGGCGCGCAATTAGATGACCAAACCTCTCCTTAGACAGAACTTTCTAGACATTGCCAATAATGTTATCTAATAATATTATTCAAATAATATGAATTATTGATCTGATAAAGGAAAATACTGTGCAACAACAATTATTGAAACAATAATAATATAAAATATCAACGCAGCAATTATTGAATCAATAAAATAAAATATTGAACAATAACTACTGTAACAATTATTGAGTAGTGCCTTCTTACGTAAGAATCAATAATTGGTGCAATACCGTGTGCAACTGTATTTTAACCACCGGGTATTCCAATAGTATTAACGGTAACAAGTACGCCGTTGTTTATAAACAACTTATACTTGTCGTTTTCTTCATCCAATCGCTTTCCGTTATGGGGCCCACACAAGGCTGCGCAGTCGTATGAATATTCCCCGGCAGCAAGAATATTCCACGACCAAATGAATATTTCCCGACAAAATAAATATTTTATAACCACTTGCTTATTTTGCAAAATTTGCACATTTCACCCATAACCAAAGTATTATATCAAATTAACCCCTTATTATTCACAATAATATTTAGAGAAAATTTGATTTTATTCATTAATAAGTTGGGGTCTTACAACCAAACTCAGTGGTCAGGTAACCCGGATTTGGGGGAGTCACAATGTGTGTGTGTGTGTGTGTGTGTGTGATATTGTATGCTTAACATATATATAAGATTGTATACTAATACGTGTTAAAGGAAGGGATTTACAGTGAAAGTATGTGACGCCCCCAAAATATGTCCATTCCACCCAACCCATTCTGAGTCGCCAAATACATGGTACAGAAAATAACTACAACTTTATTATTACAATTGTCGTGCAAAATACGACAACACATATACTGTGAGTTTAAATACAAATATTGTCATCTAGACAGTATTCATACTCAAATAAATCCTCATCACAGTTATTGATACATTAATTTACAAAAATGGTGAGGACTACTAAACAACTCTCTAGAACCATCATTCCACACCCCGACTCGTACTCACTACATTCTCGTCTCCTGAGAAAAAAAATAGAACAACAAGGAAAAGGGTGAGCTCAACTAGCCCAGTAAAGAATATTATGACTAAGATAATATACAACAAATTATCGTTAGTCTTCAACAGAGAAAAATCTGATAGAATATAATCAACAACAAGTTTTAGATCAACAACTGCAGCGGAAACAGCAAACCATTAGAAGAGTCAAGTAGAGAAAGAATTCTACTATCTTCTAAGATTTAAAAGTCCATCATCAATATTTTATCCCTGTAACATCAATTAATAATCATTTTTATCCAAATATTCATCTTTGCACTACAGGCCAAAGATATTCATTTGTATCACCTGTCAGTCATGTTCATCTCAACACCTGTTCATCTTTGCACTACAGGCCAAAGATATTCATCAAGTAATCATACATCTTTGCACTACAGGCCAAAGATATTCAGTAATATCATCATTTAGGACTGAGGATGATGAAAAATATTTTAAAGGAAACGAATCCAGTGAAGCAAAATAATAAATATTAAGGATTCGTATTTCAACTATTCCATGTCCAAAAATACCTCATAAATAATCATAGTGGAGTAAAATTCAAGAATGATCAAAACATGAATACAATCAAAGCTAGTATCCATAATTGATATTTTGGATAAAAAGAAGAAAATTTCATTTTTCGGTGAATAGTAACTCGTGAATAGTAACCCCGACATAAAAAAGTTCCAAATTTGATAAAAAGCTCCAATCAATATTCAACATAATGATATTGAAGAAATAATATCATTTTACGAAAGAATAACATCCCTTACCTCGGAAAGACGGTACTTCTGACTGAAATACTAGATATAGTGCTGAAGGAAACTTGCACCGTATAGCAACACTCAAAGTATCAAATACTCACAAGAATACGCTCGATATAGAGAGAGAAATAGAGAGAAACTTCAGTTTCTGGTGTGATTTTCAATTCTAACCTAAGCACCCTATTTATAGGAAAATGCTTAGAACACCAAAGTAGAAAATTTAATAAAATAATAATATTTACCAAATATTCAAGCCCATCACCAAGGAATCTAATTTCAGCTCATTCATAACACATGTGAGCCACTCAATTGCAACAAAAAACATTTTTCTCAAAATAATTAACTAAAACTCCCAAAATCAATTATTTCGGAACTTCGGAACTTCAATAATTCATAATAAATAGCCCTTTCATCAGAAAATTCGAATCTCACGGCTTTGTATAGGAAATTCAATTCTCTACAACTTTGCAGAAGAAAGTTTTTCTAAATTCCAAACAGAATTTGACCGAAATCCACAAACGGGCGATTTTATAGTCAATAATAAATTTTCGGTCAAGAATTATGTCCACTAACACACAAAACATGTGTTAATCATTTAATGCCACAAAAACACTCTTCCTCCTCATATACTCATATATCCCACATTCATTGTAAAAATATCACCATCAATATATTATTAAAATAATATATTTAAATGAATTATTTTAATAAAATATTAATTTTCAACAATTGTCACATTAAAAATTTTCTCCATCTATATCCACATAAAATCAATATTTTCCTCATCATATAAATCAATAATTAATTATACACAAATAATATTACAGAATCACAGTACTGGCAACTAGGTCGTTCCCAGGAAAGAGGGGGCTTTCCAATAAGGATCTCTCCTTACTGGCGCGCAATTAGATGACCAAACCTCTCCTTAGACAGAACTTTCTAGATATTTCCAATAATGTTATCTAATAATATTATTCAGATAATATGAATTATTGTTTCGATAATAGAAAATACTGTGTAGTGACAATTATTAAAACAACAGTAATATAAAATATCAACGCAGCAATTATTGAATCAATAAAATACAATATTGAACAGTAATTACTGTAATAATTATTGAGTAGTGCCTTCTTACGTAAGAATCAATAATTGGTGCAATACCGTGTGCTACTGTGCAACAACGCGTATTACTGTGTTTTAACCACCGGGTATTCCAACAGTATTAACGGTAACAACTACGCCGTTATTTATAAACAACTTATTTTTGTCGTTTTCTTCATCCAATCGCTTTTCGTTATGGGGCCCACAAAAGACTGCGCCGTCGTACGAATATTCCCCGACAGTAAGAATATTCCACGACCAAGCGAATATTCCCCGACAACAATGAATATTTTATAACCACTTGTTTATTTGAAATATTTGCGCATTTTACCCATAACTAACCATATTAATCAAATCAACCCTTACTATTTCAAAATAATAAATAGAGGAAATTCTATTTCATTAAAAAAAATTCGGGGTCTTACAACCTCCCCTCCTTATGAAATTTCGTCCTCGAAATTAACGTACGTACCTGGTGTTTCGAAAAGATGAGGATACCTCGCTGTCATTTCCGTTTCCAACTCCCAGGTCATTTCTTCAATAGCATGGTTTCTCCACCAAACTTTAACTTGTGGTATAACCTTTGTACGTAGGACATACTCCTTCCTATCCAAAATCTTGACAGGTACCTCTTCGTACGTTAAGTCTTTGACTATCTCGTCCGGTTCTAATTCAATGACGTGGTTCGGGTTGTCCACATATTTACGTAACATCGATACGTGAAAAACGTTATGAACATGCGTCATACTTGGCTGTAAAGCGAGTCTATAGGCCATAGTTCCTATTCAATTGAGAATTTCAAATGGACTAATAAATCGTAGGTTTGAGCTTTCCTCACATTGCCAATTCTCGCTTTTGGAATAACAACTTCTTGCACTTCCTTCTTCATATTCATCAGCTCCGGTGTGTAGCTTGAGCGATTTTAATTTTATCGATAAAAGTCGATTCTAATCGTATATTCGTTATCTTCACGTAGGTTCTTGGAATCTATAACTCTATCTCCATCTTCTGTAAGTCGTAAGAAATATCGTACTCGTGCCCGTATACGATCTTTTACTCAACACGTCAGCTACCACGTTCGCTTTTCCAGGATGGTATTGAATAGTGTGGTCGTAATCTTTCAACAGCTCGAGCCAACGTCGTTGCCGCATATTGAGTTCCTTTTGGGTGAAGAAATATTTGAGGCTTTTATGGTCTGAATATATCTTCACTTTCTCCCCATATAGATAGTGCGTCCAGATCTTTAGCGCGAAAACGACTGCTGCCAACTCTAGATCATGAGTAGGATAATTCCTCTCATATTCTTTAAGTTGTCGCAAGGCATAGGCTATGACTTTCCCACGTTGCATGAGAACACATCCTAACCCTTTGCCTGAAGCATCACTGTAGATAACAAATCCATCCGAACCAGATGGTATTGTCAGAACAGGTGCCAAAATGAGTCTCCTTTTAAGCTCTTGGAAACTCTTTTCGCATTCTTCGCTCCATACGAATTTGATATCCTTCCGAGTCAGCTGAGTTAACGGGGTAGCGATTCGAGAAAACCCTTCTACGAATCTCCGATAATAACCAAAAAGCTACGTATTTCGATTACTGACTTAGGTTGCTCTCAACTGTGACTCATATCCCAATCTTGGATAGCACGTCACAATGACACCTATCAGTTTACTACCGCACAAATATGGCGTCCCCTACGGAGAGTCTGGCTTCGGTGCATTCCACAAAGGAAGTCACCAGATAAAGGCTCGGGTACAAACTTCTACAGTTAGGTTTTTAACTCCTGAAGTTCAATAGGAGCCATTCGATATGAGATTTTAGAAGTGAGTTTTGTACCAGATTCAAAGATGATACAAAATTCAATATCACGCGTAGGCCAAGAAATTCTTCAGGAAATATGTCAGGGATTTACTAACAATAGAAATATCATTCCAAT
Organism: Panax notoginseng; assembly: GCA_016801055.1. Taxonomy (NCBI): domain Eukaryota; kingdom Viridiplantae; phylum Streptophyta; class Magnoliopsida; order Apiales; family Araliaceae; genus Panax; species Panax notoginseng. The sequence continues at coordinate 74,148,411 of CM029015.1, read as the reverse complement.
CTGACATCCGTTTTTCAATAAACGAATGAATTTATGGCTTGATATTAAAGAGTTTGACTTCAATGAATTGGTTGCTTGAGTTCGAATAACATGTTGGTTAGGAATATGAAAACTAACAACCTTACGAAAACAATCAATTTTGGCATGATGAGTAGTTAACCAATCAATCCCTAAAATCACATCAAAAGCAAGTATCTCCAAAGAAATAAGGTCAACAAATAATGTGATGGTGCCAACTTGGATCAAACAAGATTTCTAAACAGTGGATGAAATGAAAGTTTCTCCTAACGGAGTCTCCACAGATAGGTCAAAGTCTAATTTCTCCGGAGTCGAGTTTAAACGTTGAACGCAAGCAAGAGAAATAAATGAATGGGTAGAACCGGTATCTAATAAGGTATAGACTTCGCAAAAATTTATAATTAACTAACCCGTGCTAACTTCGTTCGGGTTCCTCGCATTCTAACCAGTCACGAAAAACGTTCTTCCAGGAACCGTTGACTTTGACTTTTCTGGGATAACTTTCTGAGTCATCATCCCCGCTGGACTTGGTTTCGCTACAGCGCAATCTCGAGCGATATGTCCTTCCTTTCCACAGTTATAACATACCTTAAACTGTTGTGGATAGTTTGGGCTGATATGTCCTTCTTTTCCGCACTTATAGCATATGACCGGTGGTCGTTCTCCTCCCTTGGAACCAGTTGCTGCTGGTGCTGACGTCTTCACATTATCATTGTTGAATCTCCTCTTTTTAAAATCTCCCCCCGACTCGTTTCTTCTATTCTTATGGCCATGATTACCACCAGAGTGGTTACCGCTTTTGTCTGAATGTTTTCCTTCCCTCTGGTTGTCATTGCTCCAATGACCGCTGCCACCGGTATGACCCTGGTTGTGGTCCCTCGATTGACCGTACTCGTTATCTCGCTCTAATAATTGAGCCCTGTTGACAACATCTGAATATAAAGAAAATTTATGAGAGATAAGATATTGCCGAATCTCGGATTTTAAACCTCTCAGAAACATCCTCGTCATTCGTTCCTCATTCTCTACTAAATGAGGTGCAAACCTGGATAACTCTGCGAACTTCGCCTCGTATTTGGACACCGTCATGTTATTTTGTTCTAATCTAATAAACTCTACCTCCTTCATATGACGAACACTTTCAGGAAAGTATTTGTCATTGAATAGTTTCTGAAATGTCTCCCAAGACATGCTAAGTGCGGCTGGATGGGTACGCTTCACAGACTCCCACCAGTAGTCTGCCTCGCCACGGAACATAAAGGTGGCGAATGGAACCTTCTGTTCCTCCGTGCATCCCAAGACATCGAATATCTTGGTAATTTGTTTGACCCACGTCTCCGCCTTAATCGGATCCGACTTTTCCCAGAATTCTGGTGGTCCTAACTCCTTGAACTGCTTGGCCGTGACAAGCCGCGCGTTGCTATCATTTCTACACGTATTTTGTACACGAGTCTCCCTCGTCTGGTTTTGTATGAACTGAAAAAAACTCCTAAACATCCCGTCGTTCATCGTCTGCTCAGTGGTGTTGTTTACAGGAGGAATATTGCCAGCATGTTGCACGTTCTCCTCGTTGGTGAGCAAAGGTGTCTCCACGGTCTCATTTACTCCGCTGTTAACATTCTCAATCGACATTCTCAAATACTGCCATAAACAAGGGTTAATTTAACAAATTAACAAATCACATAATACCCCTATATTATGACCGACCAACAAATAAGCTTAGGTAGGACACACTAGCGAAGGATTTACTCGTCTCTCCCCTCCTAGTTCTATTCCTCGATCTCCGCCAGAGATCATATCCCTAAGCTCTGATACCAACTGTGACGCCCCCAAAATAGGTCCATTCCACCCAACCCATTCTGAGTCGCCAAATACATGGTACAGAAAATAACTACAACTTTATTATTACAATTGTCATGCAAAATACGACAACACATATACTGTGAGTTTAAATACAAATATTGTCATCTAGACAGTATTCATACTCAAATAAATCCTCATCACAGTTATTGATACATTAATTTACAAAAATGGTGAGGACTACTAAACAACTCTCTAGAACCATCATTCCACACCCCGACTCGTACTCACTACATTCTCGTCTCCTGAGAAAAAAAATAGAACAACAAGGAAAAGGGTGAGCTCAACTAGCCCAGTAAAGAATATTATGACTAAGATAATATACAACAAATTATCGTTAGTCTTCAACAAAGAAAAATCTGATAGAATATAATCAACAACAAGTTTTAGATCAACAACTGCAGCGGAAACAGCAAACCATTAGAAGAGTCAAGTAGAGAAAGAATTCTACTATCTTCTAAGATTTAAAAGTCCATCATCAATATTTTATCCCTGTAACATCAATTAATAATCATTTTTATCCAAATATTCATCTTTGCACTACAAGCCAAAGATATTCATTTGTATCACCTGTCAGTCATGTTCATCTCAACACCTGTTCATCTTTGCACTACAGGCCAAAGATATTCATCAAGTAATCATACATCTTTGCACTACATGCCAAAGATATTCAGTAATATCATCATTTAGGACTGAGGATGATGAAAAATATTTTAAAGGAAACGAATCCAGTGAAGCAAAATAATAAATATTAAGGATTCGTATTTCAACTATTCCATGTCCAAAAATATCTCATAAATAATCATAGTGGAGTAAAATTCAAGAATGATCAAAACATGAATACAATCAAAGCTAGTATCCATAATAGATATTTTGGACAAAAAGAAGAAAATTTCATTTTCCGGTGAATAGTAACTCGTGAATAGTAACTCGTGAATAGTAATCCCGACATGAAAAAGTTCCAAATTTGATAAAAAGCTCCAATCAATATTCAACATAATGATATTGAAGAAATAATATCATTTTACGAAAGAATAACATCCCTTACCTCGGAAAGACGGTACTTGTGACTGAAATACTAGATATAGTGCTGAAGGAAACTTGCACCGTATAGCAACACTAAAAGTATCAAATACTCACAAGAATACGCTCGATATAGAGAGAGAAATAAAGAGAAACTTCAGTTTCTGGTGTAATTTTCAATTCTAACCTAAGCACCCTATTTATAGGAAAATGCTTAGAACACCAAAGTAGAAAATTTAATAAAATAATAATTTTTACCAAATATTCAAGCCCATCACCAAGGAATCTAATTTCAGCTCATTCATAACACATGTGAGCCACTCAATTGCAACAAAAAACATTTTTCTCAAAATAATTAACTAAAACTCCCAAAATCAATTATTTCGGAACTTCGGAACTTCAATAATTCATAATAAATAGCCCTTTCATCAGAAAATTCGAATCTCACGACTTTTTATAGGAAATTCAATTCTCTATAATTTTGCAGAAGAAAGTTTTTCTAAATTCCAAACAGAAATTGACCGAAATCCACAAACGGGCGATTTTACAGTCAATAATAAATTTTCGATCAAGAATTATGTCCACCAACACACAAAACATGTGTTAATCATTTAATGCCACAAAACACTCTTTCTCCTCATATACTCATATATCCCACATTCATTGTAAAAATATCACCATCAATATATTATTAAAATAATATATTTAAATGAATTATTTTAATAAAATATTAATTTTCAGCAATTGTCACATTAAAAATTTTCTCCATCTATATCCACATAAAATCAATATTTTTCTCATCATATAAATCAATAATTAATTATACACAAATAATATTACAGAATCACAGTACTGGCAACTAGGTCGTTCCCAGGAAAGAGGGGGCTTTCCAATAAGGATCTCTCCTTACTGGCGCGCAATTAGATGACCAAACCTCTCCTTAGACAGAACTTTCTAGACATTTCCAATAATATTATCTAATAATATTATTCAGATAATATGAATTATTGTTCTGATAATAGAAAATACTGTGTAGTGACAATTATTAAAACAACAGTAATATAAAATATCAACGCAGCAATTATTGAATCAATAAAATACAATATTGAACAGTAAAATGGCCAATTTTGCACTGTAGCGCCGCTGCCTAGCTTACTTCTCGTGCCCCGGCACCGGAAGAGTAGTCTGGGTCGGACAGTTTTGACCTCATGTAGTAAAATGGCCATAACGTTTTCATATAAACTCCGATTGAGGTGATTCAAGATGATCCGGAACGCGGACGAATAGACCTACAACTTTATTTCTTAAAGATATTTAATTTGAGGTTTGTAACAGTAGTCAAAATGGTCATCTTTAAGACTGTTGTGTTTTCGGGGGCAATCGGAGGGCGTCGGGCATGCACATATGCATGTGTAGTGTTCTTGACGATAAAAGCTTTTGTCCTAAGTTATAAAGCATGAATATTAGTAAATTTAATTATGCTTAACATTAATAAATGATGTATTACATAAGTTGTACAAGCATACTAAGCACACACAAGATAGACGAATCGGGTGTGTGACGAATGAACGTCGAAACGCTGTGATAAGTGTTAATGAACGTAAAAAGTGTTTTAAGTCAAATGAAATTGATATTATAAAATATGAAATGGGTTTAATATAAAACTAATAAAGATTCCTAGCAAGATTTAAACACTTGAATGAATTTCGAATATTACATAAGTCGAAAAGTTAACACAATCTAATTAAACATTGGGTGCAAATTAATAGGAAAGATTATGAGATGTGGAGTAGAGTTTACATTACAATTACTATGTGTTGTTATGTGACTAATAGTTGATGTGTATGATTATATAATTGTGTAGGGCACGTGAAGTGTAGATAACTGTAAGCTGTTAAACTGTTATTGGTAAACAACGATCAATGCAAGTTATTCAGTTCCTATTTGCTATGTGAACTTGATGATTAACTATTTTAAGTCTTTATTTCAAAGAGAATGATGTGTTGTATATATGTTGAAAGTGTGAAATGTTAAAGTCAACTTATGACTACGTTGATTGAGTAAAGCATGCTGATTGAGTAAGAAACTTAATCTTTATAATTGTTATATGGAGTGTCGCATATATGTTATGTTAGTCCAATGTTTATAAGAAATATGTTGAGCATGTTATTATATGCTATGTGATGCATAAAAACTGTTAGATTTTGCTGGGCTGTCGAGCTCAACCTTGCAAATAACCACTTTTGCAGGTTAAAGATTGAAGGTAAAGTTATGTGATACTTGAAGATTTGTATACTTTGGCTGAGTTATTAATATTTGAACCATGTTTAAGGTTCCGAATAATGTATTAATGTTGATTTATAATATTGTTTTGCGATGTAAACTCTTGTAGTATTAAAATGATTCTGAGATATTTAGATGTAAAGGTTGAAGGTTTTGGGAGCGAGGATAGTTTGTACCCGCAAATTTTAATGGTTGTATTATCGTTTGATGATGTAACATTAGAGATTGAATGTATTATTAACGACCGAAGTCGAGAATTAAATTATATGAATTTTGGGGTCGTTACAGTTGGTATCAAAGCTTATAGGTTAATAACCTTAGGTAAGAGTACCTTAGGCTATAACCTTAGAGAAGGAAGGTGAAGATAATAAAAGAATAAGCTCAAATAGAGTTTGAACATTAAGAAGTAATTTAAGAAATTTTAGAGAAGGGGTTAAAACATGCAAAAGAGGATTCAAAGAAGAATCTCGCAGAGTTATAAGGAATATGAATGTGGGATTACCCAACTCCAATAATAAGGATGTAAGGTGATAATAAATAGACAATGTCTATATAAAGAGAATGATAAAGAAGTTAAGAATAAAAAAAGTTATATTTAAGTATGGTACAATTGTACTCTTTAATAGTTGATGTATGGTATCTGGGCTAAACAATTCCTTCATAGAGCGGAGGTATATACGAACTAGCAACTTGGAACCTAGTTTGTTGGTTGTTTGTGGGAAACCACTCAGCGTACTATATTAAAACTATTAGAGACTCGATGTGTACCAAGTACAAAATATGGATACGTATGATGAAAATGTGGAACTCGAATGAAATGTTGAGCAATGTAAATGAAGTTAGAAATTCTTAAAGGAAGAATTGTTATATAAACAAGAAAATTCAAAGAAGAATCATGAAGAGACATAAAGATAAGAAATGGGAGTTTCCTAACTCCAATAGCCAAGATAACGAATAATGTCGTAAATGACGAAAAAGGAAAGAAAGGGAAACGTAAAACAAAACGATCACGAGTTAAGAAATTTTTTAAGGGAGATGATTATAGAACAAGATCACGACATGATATGTTTCAGTTATAAAAGGAAGATGGTCTGTGTGACACCCCTAAATTTGGGTACTTCAATTCTCACGGTATTTGGTGTTCACTGTCCAAACATCATGTATCTATCTATCCATAATAAATGAAAAACCATAATTAGAGAGAAATAAATCCTCTCCTTATGGAGTTACAATATCTAAAAATAAATACATCAATCCCAGGTCATACTAACCTTAAATCTCAAATGTGAAAACATAAATAAATATTAAGTCTTACACAACTTAAACATAAGTCTAAAACATAACATAACAAATAAACAACAAGTCTTCATCACTTGTTAACTTTGCCATTGCCTTTACTAGAAGAAGGCTCGTCGGATCTTTCGTTCTTAACTGCAATGTTATTATTACGCAAGAGTGAGCATGATTGCCCACAAGTGTAATAATATAACAATAAAATAATAACATGGGAATGAATCAATAACTTCTAAAATAAGAAAACTTGGCTTTTGAATCAAGAATGAATAACAAGAATCAAAAGAACTTCCGAGGGTCATAAGACCTTGAACTACGTCCTAGGTTGTCAAATATTTATACTTGAAACCTTTAACAGTCATAAGACTATGGACTCTTCTTCTCGAACTTAGGGGGATCAACCCTTAGTACCATATTGTGCACAATATCTTAACGCTAAAGCATTATTAATCCCCTATAACAGGGTTGTTCATCTCAGTTTGACATTAGAGTCCGCACCAAATGAAGTTTGGTTTGGATAAGCTCAACAATGGTTCTGAAATTTAGAACGTTCATCAACTATAGACTAGTCGAATCAATAAGGGTTCGCTAGTCTTACAAGGTTCAACAATAATTGATATTCAATTTGAATAATAAAGTTCAAGATGTATACAATCGAATAAGTATTGTATAATAGGAATCATGCTTTTAAAGAATGATAACATCTAATATGAAATCTTGACTTAAACAATAATAAATAAGATAGAATAAGGAACTTGCTTTATGTAAAGAAACAAAGTTTAGGAACTTGCCTCGTGTGCAGGCTAAACGATTACTACTTCCGTTCACCACAAATCCTGTAACAATCCAAATTTTTATTATAATATTTAAATATTTATTGAATTATATAAATATTTAATGGATGTGTTTATTGTTGAATAAGTATTTGTTTAATTGATTTGATGTGATTTGATTATTTATTTGTTTAATAAATAATTAATGAGTTAAGGAAAGTAATTATTTTGAAATAGTAATATAATTTAATTTAATAATTAAGTTAGAGAATTTATAATGATTAAATAAATTATTATATTATGCAACGAATTGTTATTAGAATTAATTAAATTAAGTATGAAAATTTAATTAATTAGAAGTGTGACAAATAACTATATTATAAGTGGTTATTAAAATAAATTAAAGTAGTTTTAATTTATTTTGTCAAACAAGGCTTAAATATAATAAGTCTTTAATTTTAAAGAGTTTTGCCAAACGGAGCCTTATGGCTTTTGGATTTTTAATTTTAATTTATTAATAATATAAATTAAATAAATAAAATATAAATAATATATTTATAACCTATATGTTATAACTTTATAACTGATATAATAAGTAGGTTTATTATTGCAAAATCAATTTTATTAAGCGTATACTTTTATCAGTTTTTGGGTTTACGCTTACTGTTAGTAGCCTAGTCTAAGACTGAACCTAAGAAATAAAAGAAAGAAGTTCAAAGAGAATTTGAGAGAGAATCTGAGTAGGAGAAGCAATAAAAGAAAGTCTAAGTTCTTCAAACTATTTGTTGTGATTAACAAGGATTAACCAAGCATCAAAAGGTATTTTTCCATAACCTTTAGGTTATAATTTCGTACATGTGTTAATAAGCGTTACATGTGTTGTTATGTTTTACGCTCTCTATAAAAGGTTTTTACCAAACTTTCTGTAAAACCATGTCTGTATAATTGGTTAAAGGGTCATGTGTATGTATAATAGTGGTTATTATACTAGTATATATGTAAGACCCCAACTTATTAATAAATGAAATTAAATTTTCTCTATTTATTATTTTGAAATAAAAAGGGTTGATTTGATTAATGTGGTTAGTTATGGGTAAAATGCGCAAATATTTTAAATAAGCAAGTGGTTATAAAATATTCATTTTTGGTCGGTGAATATTCGTTTTGTCGTGGAATATTCTTGCTGTCGGGGAATATTCGTACGACGACGCAACCTTGTGTGGGCCCCATAACGGAAAGCGATTGGATGAAGAAAACGACAAGTATAAGTTGTTTATAATTAACGGCGTAGTTGTTACCGTTAATACTGTTGGAATACCTGGTGGTTAAAATACAGTAGCACACGGTATTGCACCAATTATTGATTCTTACGAAGGAATGCACTACTCAATAATTGTTACAGTAGTTACTGTTCAATATTTTATTTTATTGATTCAATAATTACTGCATTGATATTTTATATTATTGTTGTTTTAATAATTGTCACTGCACAATATTTTCTATTATCAGATCAATAATTCGTATTATTTGAATAATATTATTAGATAACATTATTGGCAATGTCTAGAAAGTTCTGTCTAAGGAGAGGTTTGGTCATTTAATTGCACGCCAATAAGGAGAAATTCTTATTAGAAAGCCCTCTCTTTCCTGGGAACGGCCTGGTTGTCATAAATGTGATTCTGTAATATTATTTGTGAATAATTAATTATTGATTCATATGATAAGAAAATATTTATTTTATGTGGATATAAATGAGGGATATATTTTTGTGGTTAAAAATGAAGGAGTTAATGTTGAGGTTTTTATCAGTATTTTTGTCGGAATGGAGGTATTAAAAATTAGGGTTTTTAAGATATTTTGCGGGGGTTATAATTTTTAATCCGATCGTTGGATCGTGGTAATTTTTGGATATGTTATACATATATAAGTTGAGTATATGTCCACAAATTTTGAACTGTTAAAAATGAACGTATGATTTATTATGAATTTTACGAGATGGCTGGTTCAGAAATTATTAAATTTTCGGAGTTTATCATTTTGGTGAAAAATTCTAGAATTGGTGGGCCCCACTCTTGGTTAGTGAAAAAATGTGCTGAGATTTTTATTCAAATGTGGTAGGCTTAAATAGTAGCAGGTAAAGCCATCAGGTTGCAGGTTAAGTCTGCTTCGACGTGCTAACATTTTCCTATAAATAGAGGGCTAAGTTAGAATTGAAAATCACACCAGAAACAAGTTTTCTCTCTTTCTATCTCTAGATTATTGAGTGTATTTTGTGAGTATTTAGATACTTTGAGAGTTTCTATTCATCAAAGCAAGTTTCTTTCAGCCTTATACCGGTATTCCGACCAGAAGTACTGATATTTTGAGGTAAGGGATATTATCTTCTTCTTAAATGATACCGGTATTACTATCTTTGATTGTATCCATGTTTTGATCTTTATTTTTGAATTCTGCTTCACAATTGATTATTATGAAGTATTATTGATCTTGGATAAATTGTTATATGAATCCCTACTATTTGTCCTCTTGTCTCACTGCATTCGTTTTCTTTAAGATATTTTTCATCATCCTCAGTCCTAAATGATGATATTACTGAATATCTTTGGCATGTATTGCAAAGATGTATGATTACCTGATGAATATCTTTGGCCTGTAGTGCAAAGATGAACAGGTGTTGAGATGATCATGACCGACTGGTGATACAAATGAATATCTTTGGCCTGTAGTGCAAAGATGAATATTTGGTTAAAGATGATTATTAATTAATGTTACAGGGATAAAATATTGATGATGGACTTTTAAATCTTAGAAGATAGTAGAATTCATTCTCTACTTGACTCTTCTAATGGTTTGCTGTTTCCGCTGCAGTTGTTGATCTAAAACTTGTTGTCGATTATATTCTATCAGATTTTTACCTGTTGAATACTAATGATAATTTGTTGTATATTATCTTAGTCATAATATTCTTTACCGGGCTAGTTGAGCTCACCCTTTTCTTTTTTGTTCCATTTTTCTTCTCAGGAGGTGAGAACATAGCAGGATCTAGTCGGGGTATGGAGTGATGGTTCTAGAAAGATGTCTTAGCAGTCCTCACTATTTCTATAAAATTGTGTTTGAATAATTGTAATGAGTACTTATTTGAGTGAGGATATTGTCTAGAAGACAATATTTGTATTTAAACTCACAGTATGTGTTGTCGTATTTTGCACGACAATTGTATTATTGAAGTTGTAGTTTGCTTTTTGTACCATGTATTTGGCGACTCATAATGGGTGTTGTATACCTATTTTGGGGGCGTCACAGTTGGTACCAGAGCTTAGGGATATGATCCCTGGCTGAGATGTGAGATAAGAACTAGGAGGGGAGAGACGGGGAATTCCTTCGCTAGTATGACCTGAAGAAGTTTATTTGGTGTTTATTTGGTCAGTCAGAGTATAGGGATAATATATGACATGACTATTAACCCTTGTTTTATGGCAGTATTTAAGAATGGTAGCTAAGAACGTTAATAATGGAGTAAATCAGACCGTGGAGACACCTTTGATCACCACCCAGGGGAACGTGCAACAGGAAGGCAATATTCCTCCTGTAAACAACGTTACTGAGCAAACGATGAATGATGGAATGTTTAGGAGCTTTTTGCAATTCATGCAAAGTCAGACGAGGGAGACTCGTGTGCAGAATACAGGTGGAAATGATAACAACAAGCAGTTTGTCACAGCCAAGCAGTTCAAAGAATTGGGACCACCAAAATTTAAGGGAAAGCCGGATCCGATCATGGCGAAAACGTGGGTCAAGCAAATTACCAAGATATTCGATGTCTTGGGATGCACGGAGGAACAGAAGCTTCCATTCGCCACCTTTATGTTCCGCGGTGAGGCAGACTACTGGTGGGAGTCTGTGAAGCGTACCCAGCCTGATGCACTAAACATGTCCTGGGAAACATTTCAGAAACTGTTCAATGACAAGTACTTTCCTGAAAGTATTCGTCATATGAAGGAGGTGGAGTTTATCAGACTGGAACAAAACAACATGACGGTGTCCCAGTACGAGGCAAAGTTTGCAGAGTTATCCGGGTTTGCACCTCATTTGGTTGAAAATGAGGAACAAATGACAAGGATGTTTTTGAGAGGTCTAAAACCCGAGATTCGGCAATATCTTATCTCTCATAAATTTTCTTTATATTCAGATGTTGTTAACATGGCTCAATTATTAGAGCGAGATAATGATTATATTCAACCGAGGGAACACAACTAAGGTAATACCGATGGCAGCAGTCATCGGACCAATAAAAACCAGCAGGGAGGAAAAAATTCGGATAAAAGCGGTAACCACTCTGGTGGTAATCGTGGCCGTGATAATAGAAGGAGCGAGTCAGGAGGAGATTTCAAGAAAAGAAGGTACAACAATGATAACGTGAAGACGTCAGCACAAACATCAACTGCTTTTAGGGGAGGAGAACGAGCACCGGACGTTTGTTACAAATGAGGGAAAGAGGGACATATCATCCCAAATTGCTCACAACAATCCAAGGTATGTTATAACTGTGGAAAGGAAGGTCATATAGCTAAAGATTGTCTTGTTGTGAAACCAAGTTCAACAGGTATAGTGACTCCGAAGGCTGTTTCGGACAAGTCAAAGTCGGTGGTTCCTGGAAGGGCGTTTGTCGTGACTGGCCAAAACGTGAGGAACCCGAACGAGGTGATCACGGATAAGCTAATCATAAACTCTTGTGAAGTTTATACCTTATTAGATACCGGTTCTACCCATTCTTTTATCTCTCCTGCTTGTGCTCAACGTTTAAACTTGACTCCGGAGAAATTAGACTTTGACTTATCTGTTGAAACTCCGTTGGGTGAAACCTTCGTTACAACTACAGTTTATAAATCTTGCATGATCCAAGTTGGCACTATCACATTACCTGTTGATCTTATCTCTTTAAAGATACTTGCTTTTGATGTGATTTCAGGAATTGATTGGTTAACCACTCATCATGCTAAAATTGATTATTTTCGTAAGGTTGTTAGTTTTCATATTCCTAACCAACCTGTCATACGAATTCAAACTACTAAACCACTAAAATCAGTCACTGTCATATCAAGCCACAAAGCTATTCGTTTATTGAAAAACGGATGTCAAGCTTTCTTAGCCCATGTTATGGATTTGAACAAAGACAAGTCAGGTTTAAATAATATTTCTATTGTTAGAGAATTTCCCGATGTATTTCCTGAAGAACTTCCTGGTCTACCCCTATAATGTGAAGTTGAATTCTTTATTAACCTTGAACCCGGTACAAAGCCCATTTCTAAAATCCCATATCGAATGGCTCCTATTGAACTTCAGGAGTTAAAAGTCCAATTACAGGAGTTATTAGACATCGGTTTTATTCGTCCTAGTACATCTCCTTGGGGTGCTCCTGTTTTATTCGTAAAGAAGAAAGACGGGAGTATGCGACTTTGTATCGATTATAAGGAATTGAACCATGTCACCATCAAGAATAGGTATCCGCTACCTCGCATTGATGACCTGTTTGACCAGTTGCAAGGAGCACAATTCTTTTCAAAGATCGATCTTCGTTCTGGATATCATCAGCTGAAGATTAAAACTGAGGATATTCCAAAGACTGCCTTCAGAACTCGGTGCGAGCATTATGAATTCTTAGTAATGTCTTTTGGATTGACTAATGCTCCAGCTGCTTTCATGGATATGATGAACCGTGTATTCAAAGAATATTTAGATCAGTTCGTTGTTGTCTTTATTGATGACATCCTCATCTATTCCAAAAGCCGTGAAGATCATTAGCGTCATTTGAAGCTGGTACTGTAAAGGCTTCGTAAAAACAAGCTATATGCCAAATTGAAGAAATGCGAGTTCTGACTTGAGAAAGTAGCATTCCTTGGGCACGTGGTGTCAAAACATGGAGTATCTGTCAACCCAGCGAAGATTGAAGCCATACAAAGTTGGGAGCAACCGAAGTCGGTGACCGAAGTACGTAGCTTTTTGGGCTTAGCTGGGTATTATCGGAGATTCGTGGAAGGATTTTCTAGAATCGCTACTCCATTAACTCAGCTGACTCGGAAGGATAAAAAATTCGGTTGGAGCGAGGATTGTGAGAAGAGTTTTCAAGAACTCAAGAAGAGACTCATTTTGGCACCTGTTCTGACAATACCATCTGATTCGGATGGATTTGTTATCTACAGCGATGCTTTAGGAAAAGGGTTAGGATGTGTTCTCATGCAACATGGGAAAGTCATAGCCTATGCCTCGCGACAACTCAAAGAATATGAGAGGAATTATCCTACTCATGATTTGGAGTTGGCAGCAGTCGTTTTCGCGTTGAAGATCTGGAGACACTACCTGTATGGGGAGAAAGTGGAGATCTATACAGATCATAAAAGCCTCAAATATTTCTTCACCCAAAAGGAACTCAACATGCGGCAGAGACGTTGGCTCGAGCCGTTGAAAGATTACAATCATACCATCTAATATCATCCTGAAAAAGCAAACGTAGTAGCTGACGCATTGAGTAGAAGATCATATGCGGGTACGAGTGTAATGGTGTTAACACAAAGGCCCATTTTGTATGATTTGCAAAGGATGGAGATAGATATGAAGGCTCCAAGTACCCACATGATGATATCAAATATACGAGTAGGACCGACTTTAATTGATAAAGTTAAAGCCGCTCAAGCTACGGACATAGAGCTGATGCGTATGAAGAAGAAAGTGCAAGAAGGTGCTATTCCAGAAGCAAGAATCGATGAAGAAGGAATACTTCGAGTCAACTTCAGACTTTCTGTTCCTAACGATTTTTACTTGAAGCATAGAATAATGTTGGAGGCACACAACACACCGTTTGCAATCCATCCTGGGAGTACCAAAATGTATCATGATCTTCGACATACATTTTGGTGGAGCAATATGAAAAGAGAGATCGCGAGTTTATCTCGAGGTGTTTAACTTGTCAACGTGTAAAGGCGGAGCATCAAGTGCCAAAGGGTCCATTGCAACCACTTGAGATCCCGAAATGGAAGTGGGAAAACATTACCATGGATTTTGTTACAGGTCTTCCCAAGGTTTCTCAAGGCATAGATGCGATTTGGGTCATTGTTGATAGATTAACCAAGTCTGCCCATTTCTTACCTATACGTGAGACTTATTCCCTTGAACGTCTTGCTAGTATGTACGTGAATGAGATTGTGAGATTGCATGGCATGCCAGTATCCATAGTTTCGAATCGTGACCCAAGATTCACTTTACGATTTTGGGTTAGCTTACAGAAAGCTATGGGCACGGATTTACGATTTAGTTCAGCATACCATCCTCAAACGGACGGGCAATCAGAGAGAACTATTTAAACCCTTGAAGATCTATTAAGACTCTGTGTTCTAGATTTCAAAGGAAGTTCGGATAAGTACTTGCCACTGGTGGAATTCTCCTATAACAACAGTTATCAGGCAAGTATAGGTATGGCTTCATTTGAAGCCTTATATGGACGAAAGTACAGAGAAGATCCAAACAATTCGACAACGTATACAAACGGCACAAGATCGACCAAAGAGTTATGCGGATCTTCATCGACAGGATGTAGAATTCAATATTGGGGATCATGTATTGTTACGTGTTGCACCACGAAAAGGAGTTACAAGATTTGGAAAGAGAGGAAAGCTCAATCCATGATTTGTCGGTCCATTTGTGATTCTTGACCGAATAGGAAATGTGGCCTATAGACTCGCATTACCTCCAAGTATGTCTTGTGTTCATAATATTTTTCACATATCTATGCTTCGTAAATATGTGAAAGACCCGAACCACATAATTGAGTTAGAACCAGGCGAGATAGCCGAAGATTTAACGTACGAGGAGGTACCCGTTAAGATCTTGGATAGGAAAGAGCATGTTCTACGCACGAAGGTTATACCACAAGTTAAGGTTTTGTGGAGAAACCATGCTATTAAAGAAATGACCTGGGAGTTGGAATCAGAAATGAAAGCGAGGTATCCTCACCTTTTCAAAGCACCAGGTACGTACGTCAATTTCGAGGACGAAATTTCATAAGGAGGGGAGGTTGTAAGACCCCAACTTATTAATAAATGAAATTAAATTTTCTCTATTTATTATTTTGAAATAAAAATGGTTGATTTGATTAATGTGGTTAGTTATGGGTAAAATGCGCAAATATTTTAAATAAGCAAGTGGTTATAAAATATTCATTTTTGGTCGGTGAATATTCATTTGGTCGTGGAATATTCTTGCTGTCGGGGAATATTCGTACGACGGCGCAGCCTTGTGTGGGCCCCATAACGGAAAGCGATTGGATGAAGAAAACGACAAGTATAAGTTGTTTATAATTAACGGCGTAGTTGTTACCGTTAATACTATTGGAATACTTGGTGGTTAAAATACAGTAGCACACGGTATTGCACCAATTATTGATTCTTACGAAGGAAGGCACTACTCAATAATTGTTACAGTAGTTACTGTTTAATATTTTATTTTATTGATTCAATAATTACTGCATTGATATTTTATATTATTGTTGTTTCAATAATTGTCACTACACAGTATTTTCCATTATCAGATCAATGATTCATATTATTTGAATAATATTATTAGATAACATTATTGGCAATGTCTAGAAAGTTCTGTCTAAGGAGAGGTTTGGTCATCTAATTGCGCGCCAGTAAGGAGAAATTCTTATTGGAAAGCTCCCTCTTTCTTGGAAACGGCCTGGTTGTCATAAATGTGATTCTGTAAAATTATTTGTGAATAATTAATTATTGAATAATATGATAAGAAAATATTTATTTTATGTGGATATACATGAGGGATATATTTTTGTGGTTAAAAATGAAGGAGTTAATGTTGATATTTTTATCAGTATTTTTGTCGGAATGGAGGTATTAAAAATCAGGGTTTTTGAGATATTTTGCGGGGGTTATAATTTTTAATCCGACTGTTGGATTGTGGTAATTTTTGGATATGTTATACATATATAAGTTGAGTATATGTCCACAAATTTTGAACCGTTAAAAATGAACGTATGATTTATTATGAATTTTACGAGATGACTGGTTCAAAAATTGTTGAATTTTTGAAATTTATCATTTTGGTGGAAAATTATAGAATTAGTGGGCCCCACTCTTGGTTGGTGAAGAAATGTGCTGAGATTTTTATTCAAATGTGGTAGGATTGAATAGTAGCAGGTAAAGCCATCAGGTTGCAGGTTAAGTCTGCTTCGGCGTGCTAACATTTTCCTATAAATAGAGGGCTAAGTTAGAATAGAAAATCACACCATAAACAAGTTTTTCCTCTTTCTCTCTCTAGATTATTGAGTGTATTTTGTAAGTATTTAGATACTTTGAGAGTTTCTATTCATCAGAGCAAGTTTCTTTCAGCCTTATACCGGTATTCCGACCAGAAGTACTGATATTTTGAGGTAAGGGATATTATCTTCTTCTTAAATGATATTTTCTTCAATATCATTATGCCGAAATATTGATATGAACTTTTTATCAAATTTGGAACTTTTTGTGTCGGAGTTACTATTCACGTATACGTTACTATTCACGTATACGGTACTATTCACGAATACGACACTATTCACCGAAAAATAAAATTTTTCCTTTTTATCCAAGATATCTATTATGGTTACTATCTTTGATTGTATCCATGTTTTAATCTTTATTTTTGAATTCTGCTTCACAATTGATTATTATGAAGTATTATTGATCTTGGATAAACTGTTATACGAATCCCTACTATGTGTCCTCCTGTCTCACTGGATTCGTTTTCTTTAAGATATTTTTCATCATCCTCAGTCCTAAATGATGATATTACTGAATATCTTTGGCCTGTATTGCAAAGATGTATGATTACCTGATGAATATCTTTGGCCTGTAGTGCAAAGATGAACAGGTGTTGAGATGAACATGACCGACTGGTGATACAAATGAATATCTTTGGCCTGTAGTGCAAAGATGAATATTTGGTTAAAGATGATTATTAATTGATGTTACATGGATAAAATGTTGATGATGGACTTTTAAATCTTAGAAGATAGTAGAATTCATTCTCTACTTGACTCTTCTAATGGTTTGTTGTTTCCACTGCAGTTGTTGATCTAAAACTTGTTGTCGATTATATTCTATCAGATTTTTCCCTGTTGAATACTAATGATAATTTGTTGTATATTATCTTAGTCATAATATTCTTTATTGGGCTAGTTGAGCTCACCCTTTTCCTTTTTGTTCCATTTTTCTTCTTAGGAGGTGAGAACATAGCAGGATCTAGTCAGGGTATGGAGTGATGGTTCTAGAAAGATATTTTAGCAGTCCTCACTATTTCTGTAAAATAGTGTTTGAATAATTGCAATGAGGACTTATTTGAGTGTGGATAGTCTAGAAGACAATATTTATATTTAAACTCACTGTATGTGTTGTCGTATTTTGCACGACAATTGTATTATTAAAGTTGTAGTTTGCTTTTTGTACCATGTATTTGGCGACTCAGAATGGGTGTTGTATACCTATTTTGGGGGCGTCACAATATATATATGATTGTATCTTTAGTATATAGACAAGATTGTAGGCTAATATATGTATGAAAGAAAAGAATTTGGTTTTACAGTGAAAACATGAATGAACGTATGTTTTGTATGATGACAAAATTAGTATGCGATTATATGCTAATTATGAAATTGAACGTTGAGTATATTGATTTGTTATGAAATTCAGAGAATTGTAGTCTCAAGGAATCAAATTAGTTTATAAATTTTGGTTACCATGTTCACTGTGTAAACAAACATCGATAATGGAGTTTTGGTTTTTAAAACAGTGTGTACAATGAATTAGGTCTTCTAAAATTGTTGTTAAGTTGTGCTAAATTGGTATATGTATGATAAGTAAATGTTTATGTGTAATTCTTATAAGTTTTACATCTTAAGTTAGATGTTAGCAGTAGTAATTAGTCCAGAATTTAGTTATTCTGTTCTTCGTGGTTGGGTTCTGCAATTTTTGGCGCCCCAGCGCCAAAAATGGAGCCCCAGCGCCAGAAATTCACGTCGTGGCACTGAAATTCGCGCCCCAGCCCCAATTTTGCACCCCAGTGCCACTAGTTGGCTTAGTCCTCGTGCCCCAGCGCCGGATTTGTAGTCTGACTTGGACAGTTTTGATCTCCTATAGTAAAATAGCCTTAACTTGCTCATACGAACTCCGATTGAGGTGATTCAAGATGATCCGGAACGAGAACGAGTAGACCTACAACTTTCATTCTTTACGATGTTCAATTTGAGGTTATTAGAATGGGTCAAAATGGTTATCTTTAGGACTATTGTGTTTTCGGAGGCAATCAGAGGGCGTCGGGCATGCACATATGCATGTGTAGTGCTCCTGACCGTAAAAGATGTTGTCCTAAGTTACAAAACATGAATAATAGTAAATATAATGATGCTTAACATTAATAAATAATGTATTAGATGAGTTATAGAAGCATAGTAAGCATACACAAGAGAGGCAAATCGGGCGTCTGATGAATGAACGTCGAAACGTCGTGCCAAGTGTTAATGAACTTAAAAAGTATTTCAATTCAACTGAAATGAATATTATAAGATATGGAGTGGATTTAATATAAAGCTATTAAGTAGTCCTAGCAAGACTTAAGCACTTGAATGAACTGCGAATATGAAATACAGTGAGATATAAGTTGAAAGTTAACACAATTAAGTTGAACATTGTGTATTTATTAATAGGAAAGATTATGAGACATAGAGTAGAGTTTACATTACAATTAATATGTGTTGTTATGTGACTAATATTTGATGTGTATGATTATATAATTGCGTAGGGCACGTGAAGTATAGATAGCTGTAAGCTATTAAACAGTTATTGGTAAACAACGATCAAGGCAAGTCTTTCGGTTCCTATTTTCTACGTGGACTTGATGAACTGTGTTAAATTGCATGATATGTTATGCATGTTGAATCATAAAATGTTACAGTCAATATATGACTGCATTGTTTTGGCTAAGTAATGATGATTGAGTAAGGAACTCAATCTTTATATTTGCTATGTGAATTAAAAGCATGTATGCCATGTTACTTTAATGAGATGTATATCGAGCATGTTATTATGTATTATGTGATGCATGAAAACTGTTAGACTTTGCTGGGTTGTCGAACTCACTCTTGTAAATAACCACTTTTGCAGGTCAAGATTTTAAGGTAAATATATGTGCTAAGTGAGTTATAGAGATCTATATTCACGAAGATTACTTATGTTTTATGAGAAATGTATTTCATATTTTGAACGTAACATGTTGAAATGTAAGTTGAGCTATCTAATGTATATGGATATTTAGTTATGATGTAAGACTTTGTATAGTCATTTTGTTGTAACGATTCATGATATAAGATTGAATCAAAGAGATGTAATATAATGGTTGCGATTCAGGGCAAGAAAGAAGGAAATGTATAAAAGTTTTAAATATTCTGCAATTTTATTAAGTTTAACATCGAATAATGATGTATTATTTAGAGGTTGAATGTATGGTTAACGACCGAAGTCGGGATTTAAATTGTATAGATTTTGGGGTCGTTACAAATCCTACACACATACCATATGTATTCACAACATTCATTAGTTACATTTTCACTTAATTATTTAATATAAACTCCACTTTATTTAACGAATCATTACCCTTCTAATTTAATTACTTAATTAAATTAGAATATTTTCATTCCCTTGCTATTATTACATTCGAATAAATTATTTCATAATAATTTCCATCAAATATTTATTTTATTCTATAAATATCTCAATTAAAATATTTACTTTATTTTATAAATATTTTAATAATAATTTTCATCGAATATTTATTTTATTCCATATATATCTCAATTAAAATATTCATTTTATTTGATAAATATTATAATTAATAATTTTTATTTTTTTATTTTTTAATTTTTTATTATTTAATTTTTATTTATTTATTTATTGATTTATTATTATTATTATTAATTTTTTTTAGTTTGGTAACGCCCGCTGGGGGCGAGGTTACCCAGACTCAGTTTCTGCATAACAAGGCCAAATTAGGCCAAAACAATCTCTCGCAAGTTAATATGTTCTCTTGAAGAACACATAACATGGCCATAACTTTCAATTAAATTATTTCTACATGAATTTAGACATACCCAAATATTGTCATACACATATAACTATTACTTAACCCTTCTAGCATAATTTTAACATGTTAAAATACATAATTTTGCAGAATCAAAACATATAAATTACTGTTCTTGATTTTCTTGAAAGTTTTCAACACAAAACATGAAAATCAACATTACAGGTTCATTATAACACTGAATCTATTCATTTGGAGTCTGATTCCTTCATTTTAACATGCATAATTATATATAAGTGTAATTTTATGATACCACTTATGATTATTGTGTTAAATTTGGTATGTAAGGACATATGACCATATTTTCATACTCTATAATTTTGAAGAACAACGTACGACATAATTTTTATGAAATTGATGTTATGGTTCATACAACATAGTAAAAACATACTACGTTAACATATCAACACATACATGTATAAATTTATGATATAACTTATGATTATCGTGTTAAATTTGGTATGTAAGGCCATATGGCCATATTTTCATACTCTATAATTTTGAAGAACAACGTACGACATAATTTTTATGAAACTGATGTTATGGTTCATACAACATACAGTAACACATGTTATAACAACATCTTACCATATATATAACACATAATCACTACCCTTTTCCAATTACAGAAGTTTTAACAAAACTTTAAACCATTTTCATGAAAACTTTAACAATCGTAAAAATAGAAATTGGGTTGAAGAGATTACCCTTAAACAATTCTTCTGACTTTCACGTTCTTCTACAGTATCACAATAACTCACACTGTTTCTCTCTAATTCTCTGAAATTCTCTCTGATTCTCCTTTTCCAGACTTAACAAAACTAAAAGACTTAACAATAATAGAAGACGTATATAATATTTTAAAACTGACGCAGTTGTGGTCAGTTAACCGATCATGGATTAACTGCCCTCAACCTCCCCTAATGCCTTGTTTGGCTAACCTTAAAAGAATTATAACCATTTAATTTAATAGATCTTTTATACTATAGTTTAATAGTGTCACACCCCTTTATAAAATATAAATCAAATATCTTATTTACTTTAATTCAATTAAAATATGATAATTTCTTATTAATTCACACAGTCACATAATTAATTTTCTCTTTTATTAATTATGTCAAATTATTAATTTTTTTATTAATTAAAATAATATTAGGCTTATTAAATATTTCTTTTAATTCAAAAAGTCACATAATTACATACTTTGAATAATAAAAATTCTCCACATTAATTTAATAAATATAACACATATAATTAAATTAATCTACCATAATTTCATCAATTAATTATTTAATCTAATAATTAAATCATCGAAAATATTTATTTAATTTAATAAATATTAAAATTAAAATTTAAAATCTCGTTTGTCAAATCTTTCCCCCCTTAAAAGGATTATGTCCTCAGAATCACGACTCAATCAATTCGTCCCATTACATTCTCCCCCCCTTACAAAGATTCTGTCCCCAGAATCGCTTACATATAAATTAATTAAATAAATGAGGGTAATTCTTCATCATATGGTCTTCGAGTTCCCACGTTACTTCTTCAGCGTTGTGGTTCCTCCAAATTACTTTAACGGAAGATATTACTTTATTTCTGAGAACTTGGTCTTTTCTGTCGACAATCTGAACATGAATTTCTTCATAGGACAAGTCTTTCTCAAAATGAAGGGGTTCATATTCAATTACGTGCATGTAATCGGGTTTGTAGGGTCGTAAAACTGAAACATGGAAAACATTATGGGCATTCTTGAGTACTGGAGATAAGGCTACCTCATACGCAACTTCTCTGATTCTTCGCAGTACTTCGAAGGGTCCAATAAATCTTGGGCTTAATTTCCCTTTATTTTTGAACCTGATCTTTCCCTTCTAGGGAGAGACTTTCAAAAATACATAACTACCCGGTTCAAACTCAACATTTTTACGGTGTGGATCGGTATATTTCTTCTGTCTATCTTGAGCTGCCACCAGTCTTGTTTGGATCACGTTAACTATCTCTACTGTCTGCTGTACTAGTTCGGGACCTAATAATTGTCTCTCGCCAACTTCATCCCAATATAGCAGAGTTCTGCACTTTCTGTCGTATAACGCTTCGTAAGGCGGAATGCCAATACTAGCGTGGTAACTGTTGTTATAGTCAAACTCTACAAGCGGTAGGTGATCATTCCAATTTCCTTTAAAGTCCATTATACAAGCTCTTAATATATCTTCTAATGTCTGAATCATTCTTTCACTCTGCCCATCTATTTAAGGGTGATATGTCGTACACATTCGCAACTGCGTACCCATACATTCCTATAGACGTTTCCAGAAGTTCGATGTAAAGCGCGGATCCCTATCAGAAACAATTGACACCGGAACTCCGTGTCTCGAAACAATCTCTTTTACATATAATTTTGTCAACTGGTCTAAGGTAAATTTGATTATGATCGGAAGGAAATGTGCGGAGTTTGTCAGTCGATCAACGATAACCCACACTGTGTCATAGCCTTTTTGAGTTATCGGAAGGCCAACCACGAAATCTATCGTAATATGTTCCTATTTCCATTATGGGATCTCTAACGGTTGTAGCAACTCACTCGGCCTCTGATGTTCTGCTTTCACTTTCTCACATGTCAGACACTTGGCAACACACTCTGCAACATCTAATTTCAAATTTGGCCACCAGAAATGTTGTCAAAGATCTTGATACATTTTGGTGCTACCAAGGTGAATTGAATATCGTAAGCTATGAGCCTCGCTCAAAATATCTTCTTTAATCTCTGGTACTAGCGGTACCCAAATTCTGCTTTTAAATCCCAATATTCCTTCCTTGTCCACCTTAAATCTCAGTTTAGTTCCTTCGGATATCTTCTTTTTCACCTTTTTACATTCTTCATCCTGAAGTTGAGCCTCCTTAACTTTATCCAGTAGGGTTGTACCAGATTGCATCTGGAACAGCTTCTCATCAATTTCTATAGGATACTTCACTTCCAGTTCTAACTTTTCCATGGCTGAAATTAGCTCCTTCTGGGCGGTCAACATCATCAATTTCTCCCGACCCTTTCTACTTAAGGCATTGGCAACCACATTTTTCTTACCCAGATGGTATAAAATTTCACAATCATAGTCCTTAATTAACTCCAGCCACATTCTTTGGCGCATATTCAAATCCTTCTATGTAAAACTATATTTTAGACTTTTGTGATCTGTATATATTTCACACTTCTCCCCGTCGAGATAGTGCATCCAGATTTTTAAGGCAAAAACCACAGCAGCTAACTCCAAGTCGTGGGTCGGATACCCCTTCTCATAATCCTTCAACTGTCGTGATGCATACGCAATGACTCTACCATTTTGCATAAGCACATAGCCAGGTCCTTTATGCGACGCATCACTATAAACAATAAAATTTCCTGTATCATTTGGAAGAGATAACACAGGTGCTGTACTCAACCTCTTCTTTAGTTCCTAAAAGCTTTCCTCACACTTCTCCGTTCAAACAAATTTCACAGCTTTTCGAGTCAAATTCGTTAACAAAGTTACGATCTTGGAAAAGTCTTGAACGAATCTTCTGTAATACCTTGCCAATCCTAGAAAACTTCGTACTTTTGACGGCGTTCTCGGCTGATCCCAGTTTATCACGGCTTCGACTTTGGATGGATCTACTGAAATTTCGTCTTTATCAATCACATGTCCAAGAAATTATACCCGCTCAATCCAAAATTTGCATTTCGAAAACTTAGCATACAACTTCTCCCTTCTCAACGTCTCTAACGTTACCTTCAAATGTTCTTCATGTTCATCCTTGGTTTTTAAATATACCAAAATGTCATCTATAAATACCACTACGACTTTGTCCAAAAACGGCTTGAACACTCCATTCATTAGGCCCATAAATGCTGCAGGAGCATTTGTTAGACCAAATGACATTACCAAAAATTCGTAGTGAGTATATCATGTTCTGAACGCTGTCTTCGGTACATCCTTTAGCCTCACCTTTAGTTGATGATAACCACTCCTCAAGTCTATCTTGGAAAAGTATCTCGCTCCCTTCAATTGATCAAACAGGTCATCGTTCCTCGGTAATGGATATCTATTCTTAATCGTGACCTTATTCAGTTCTCTATAGTCAATGCAGAGTCGCATCGTCTCATCCTTCTTCTTAACAAATAACACCGGCGCTCTCCATGGTGATACGCTCGGTCGAATTCTTGTCCAGCAATTCTTGTAGTTGTACCATCAATTCTTTTATTTTTTCCGGTGCCATTCGGTACGGTGCATTCGATATTGGAGCCGTTCCTGGTGCTAAATCAATCAAAAATTCAACCTCTCTATCTGGCAGAAATCCTGGAAATTTTTTTGGAAATACGTCTGCGAAGTCCCTCACTACTGGTATCTCCTCTACTTTCGGATTCTCTTTACGACTGTCGACTATGTAAGCTAGATATCCTACACAGCCTTGTCTTAAAAACTTCCTGGCCTGCATCATCGTCAGACAACTCGCCTGTCTAGGTTACTTGCTACCATAAAAAATAACCTTTGACAGAGTCATGAGGTTAATACGCTTCTTCTGGCAATCAATTACGGTTCCGTGATTGAATAACCTGTTCATACCCAAAATAACATCAAATTCTCCAAGTCGAATATGGATAAGATCTACGTTCATGATATTACCCTTAATATCCACTATATAGTTCTTATGTACATACTTAATAGGGATTATTTCTCTATTCACAATTTCTATGTTGATGGGGTGTTCTAACTCATCCTTATGCAATTCTAAGTTTTTAGCAAAGTCATCAGATATAAATGAACAAGTAGCACCCGAATCAAATAATACATAAGCATTAACTTTATTGATCAGAATGATACCTGACACCACATCACGAGACTGCACAGCATCCTGCATTGTCATATTGAATGTCCTGGCGGTTGGTCGGTTGGTTGCGGTTGGTCCCGTGATAGTTAAAGCACTTCCACCGCTGTTTCCCCTGTTCCCTCCTGATCCTGCCCCTCCAGATCCCTTCCTGGGACAGTCCCTTGCCAGATGATCTTTTGAGGCGCAAGTGAAGCAGGCTCCTTTCTTTGGGTTAGGACAGTTAGGTGCTATGTGGCCCTCCTGACCACAATTGTAGCACACCCGCTTTCCCTTCATACAAAACCCCAGGTGAGCTTTCCCGCAGGTCGGGCACGCTTCGATCCTCTTCTTCTGACCTCCTTGCTGATTTCCAGTTGATGAGTTGTCAGTCCACCTCCTTTTCTGATTGATACTTCCTCCCGTGTTGCTGCCACTGGCTTTGTTATTTCCCTCATTTTCACTCTTCTTCTTCTTCTGATCCTGATTGTACTTGGTCATCGCATCGCTCCCACCTTCAACGAGGATGGCCTTTTTTAGTAGTCTAGTAAAAGTATTTAGCTGAAACATTGATACTTTGCTATATAACCAGGGCTTCAGTCCTTGTTCAAACTTTCTTGCTTTTCTCTCATCCGTGTGTACTTGATACGGGGCGAACCTAGCCAACTAATTGAATTTTGCTGCATAATCTGGTACGGACATATTTCCCTTTTCAACTCCAGAAACTGGACCTCTATTTGGTTATGAGAGCTGGTCAGAAAATACATCTCTAAAAATATCTCCTTGAACCTGTCCCAGGTAATCACACCTTAACCTCCCCGGACCTTATTTGCTTGCCACCAATAACTGGCTTCGGATTTCAGCATGAACGTTGCGTAGGCGGTTTCCTGGTCCTCTTTGACTCTAGCGACATCAAAAACTTTTTCCATTCCATAACCCACGTTTGAGCCTCGATCGGGTTCATAGAGCCTTTAAACTCTGGTAGTCCCACCGCCTTGAAATCCTTAAACGTCGTGTTCGGTGGAGCTTGAGGTGGATTATTCATCGATCCAGCTAGTAAGTTCACCAACTACTGAACGGGGTCAGCATTGGCGTTGTTGTTGTTGTTATTCGTTGACCCTTCCTGGGCAGGTCGACAATTTGGTCGTCTTCTCGGCGGCATGTTTCTGATAAGAATATATGCTTATTAGGTCTTTATTCAATCCTTTAAATATTTAAGGCTTAACTAAAACATTTAAACATAATCACTTAACACATTATCTCAATAAACCCTGATATATTTATTCAAATCAAAAGTTTTAACATTAAACGATAGCATCACTGCTATTTACATCAACTATTCCGAGATAAAGAATCTACATGATTTAAAACATTAAAATATTCCTTTGTTTATAAACACATCGGAATTTACATCTAACACGAGATAAGTTTTTTACATAATTAAACAAATCATATCACTGTCTGTTAAGGCACTGAATAGCCTTGCTACGTTCCTCTTCCATGATGCGGGACATCGTCCGGCGATCTAGCATATTTGATGGTAGTCCTTCGAACTGGATTGGGTACCTCATAACTCGATCATGGGCCGCATGCATTGCATTTTGAAGTCTAGAGTACGTCTCCCCAAACTTAGCCTTCTTCGCACGACAATCCTCTTCTGCAAGATTAGCACGACGTGATTCTCTTACCCAGCCCTCCTCTGCTATGGTCAGTCTTTCTGGGCTCTCTTTCAGTTCCTTCTTTGGCTTCTCTATTTCTTTGGACTTCTCCTCGGTTTAACCCTTCTTGTGAACCAAATCCCACTCCACGTTTGTAATAACCCGATATTTTCAATATAAAATAAATGAGAAATTTTGTATATAAAATTTTTTTTAAAGAAGGGAATTTGTGACAAGTAATGTATATGTATTTATGTGATAAATAAAATTTATTTATTTCATGAATAATTTCAAATAATTTTATTTTAGAATTATTGATCATTATAAAGTATATTCTTATAATAATTAATTTTATAGTAGAAATGTCTTTATTATTTATTTTCTATGAAAATATGATCTTATTTAAATAATATATGAAATTATTATTGGAATTATTATATTACTATTATTTTAGTATATGAAATTTAGTTCAGATTATTTAAGTTAGTTATTTTTAACTTATTTAATAATGTTATATATGATTGATAAATTAGATATGGAATCCAAACCCTAATTTTGGATTTTGAGCAATGAATGAGAATAATAATATAATATAATTTATATTTTGATTTTTCAGTGCTATAATATGTATTGTAATGGTGTAGACTGATAATGGTTGGTTAATTATGGAAAATTATGTCATAACACTTATATCATGTTGTTAAACCCTAATCGTTAAACTCAATTATTAGTTCAAGACTGAGTAGTAATTGTGTTATAGGTTTTATACTGTGTATTATAGAATTTCTGTAATTAGGAGAAACCCTAATTATTATTTAAAAACCCTAATTTGCTAAAATTAGAAACCCTAATTATTATTTTTGTAAATTATAATGATAATTAGGAAACCCTGATAATATTAAGGAACCCTAATTTAAAAACCCTAATTTTTCTATTAAAAACCCTAATTTTAAATTAGTGTGTTTAATTAAAATTTTTATTACACTTTAATTTTAATTATTCAAACCCTAGTAATTATTTGGGAAATTTTAAGATGTAAAATCTAGTGAATAAATCCTAGATTCAAGCACCTTGGACAAGAATGCACTTAAAATTAAAATAAAATTACCAAAGTGCCCTTTTTGTCCCATTCTTGAATTATTGCTAGCCAAATCTTTTCAAATCTTGGCTAGCCACCCTACACTACCTAATTGTGAACTACATCACCAGCACATCAGCTACTAACAGCCAAGTTCATTGCATCAATGGCTTGGATAGATTTAAAGAGAGAGAAAATCAAAAGGGAAAGCTCTTTCATACACGTATGCTCAATCTAGACCTTCTATCTCTAAAACCCACGAAATTAAGTAGCATTTCAGTCACAAAGCAAGCCAAACGATTATCATTAACAGATCAGAAAGTCAGCAGCAAGATCAAAGCTTAAAAAAGGTGCAAATCCTAAAATTTGAAAATCTTTTGATCTTATGTTAGATGTAATTTTTTTGTGTTAAATATGATGTTAGTGGTATATAATGATGATCTGCTAGATGTTAGATCCATAACATCTAGAGGCTCAGATTTGAAGGTTTTAAAAATCTGGAAAATAATTTTTTGTGTCTGACAACCGAATGTCAGACCCTGTAGATCTTTGTATGTTATGTGTTTCTGTTATTTAAAGGGTTCAACTTGTAGTATGATGTTAGGACTTGAATATGAAACTTGAATCAAGGTCATACCATGTACAGATTGAAAGTTATGGCTGGTCAAACATCGTTGACCGACCATGACTTTTAGTTTTTGGAAAACCCAGATCGTGCCCAGAAGGCTTTGATAAGATTTTCATGGGCTCGGATCTGGCAGTGTTTTGATGTTTTGTTATGGTTATGGAATCTAAGTTGTATTTTGGTACATGTACTACATTATTATGCCTTAAAATCTCCTAATCATCAAACAGAGTGAATATAGTGTCTGGTCAAAGTAGGTGAAACGATCACATTTTCTGTTTCTGGGTAACCCAGAAAAATAGATGAACGTTATCTCTGACAGACTTTGGCCGGACTAGATCTTCTTGTTGAGTTATTGTTTTATTGGTTTTATGTAATGAATCTACAGTCTTACATGTTTTCTACAACCTGGAATCGATAGATCACAAAAACATCACATGAACAACAAGTAGTGGAAGTTCAAAAGTGGTCCCTCGAAACTGTTCTTCATTTCTAGGTAACCCAGAAATGAAGAACATCTCTGACAGCCTTTTTAATGCCTTAGATCTTGCAGCTTGATGATGTTTAGACTTGAACTTTGCTTGATTCATGGACCCTGATAGATACTCTACACATCCCGTGTTATGCCCCCAAAATAGGTATACAACACCCATTCTGAGTCGCCAAAATACATGGTATAGAAACAACTACATCTTTACTATTACAACATAAGAACTGTGAGTTTAAATACAAATATTGTCATCTAGACAATATCCACACTCAAATAAGTCCTCATTACAATTATTGATACATTATTTCACAAAAATGGTGAGGACTACTAAAATAACTTCTAGAACCATCATTCCATACCCCTACTAGTACTCGCTACATTCTCGCCTCCTGAGAAAAATGGAACAAAAAGGAAAAGGGTGAGCTCAACTAGCCCAGTAAAGAACATTATGACTAAGATAATACAAAACAAATTATCGTTAGTCTTCAACAGGAAAAAATCTAATAGAATACAATAGATAACAAGTTTTAAATCAATATTCGCAGCGAAAAATAATAATTCATAGAAGAGTTACGTAGTGAATGAAATCTACTATTATCTATGAATTTAAAAGTCCATCATCAATATTTTATCCCTGTAACATCAATCAATATTCATCTTTGCACTACAAGACAAAGATATTCATCAGTTGGTCATGTTCATCTAAACACCTGTTCATCTTTGCACTACGGGCCAAAGATATTCATCAAAAATTATTCATCTTTGCACTACAGGCCAAAGATATTCAGTTATATCATCATTTAGGACTGAGGATGATGAAAAATATTTTAAAGAAAACGAATCCAGTGAAACAAAAGAATAAATATTAAGGATTCGTATTTCAGCTATTCCATGTCCAAAAATACCTCACGAGTAATCATAGTGGAGTAAAATTCTAGAATGATCAAAACATGGATACAATCAAAGCTAGTATCCATAATAGATATTTTGGACAAAAAACATTTTTATTTTTCGGTAAATAGTGCCGTATTTGTGAATAGTGTCGTATACGTGAATAGTAATTCTGACACTAAAAGATAGAAATTTTATAAAAAACATCATAATGCTTCGTGAATAGTACTCATGAATAGTAACTCGTGAATAGTAACCCCGACATGAAAAAGTTCTAAATTTGATAAAAATTTCCAACCAATATTTCGGCATAATGATATTGAAAAAATAATATCATTTTCGAATAAAATAACATCCACTACCTCGTAAAGACAGTACTTCTAGTTGAAACATCGGATATAAACTATGACTTGAACTTGCACCGTATAGCAACACTCAAAGTATTAAAATACTCACAAGAATACGCTCAATATATCGAGAGAGAAAGAGAGAGAATATTTCAGTTTCTGGTGTGATTTTCAATTCTAACCTAAGCACCCTATTTATAGGAAAATGCTTAGAACACCAAAGCAGAAAATTTAATAAAATATTAATATAATTAAATTTTTGTCAAGCCCACCTTTGAAGATCTGAATTCAGATCATTTATAACACATGTGAGCCCACTAATTGCACAAAAAACGTTTTTCTCAAAATAATTAACTAAAACTCCAAAAAATTAATTATTTCGAAACTTCGGAACTTCAATAATTCATAACAAATAGCCCTTTTTTTAGAAAATTCAAATCTCGCAAGTTTTTATAGGAAATTCAATTCTCTACAACTTTGTAGAAGAAAGTTTTTCCAAATTCCAAACAGAAATTGACCGAAATTCACAATCGAATGATTTTACAAGCTATAATCAAATTTCAATCAATTACTGGGGTCTACAGACACACAAAACATGTGTTAATCATTTAATACCACAAAATACTCTTCCTCCTCATATACTCATATATCCCACATTCATTGTAAAAATATCACCATTAATATATTATAATAATATAATAAAATATTATTTTATCAGAAAAGATAAAATATCGATTTTTTAACAATTGTCGCTTTGAAAATTTTCTCCATCTATATCCATATAAAATGAATATTTTCCTCATCATATAAATCAATAATTAATTATTCACAAATAATATTACAGAATCACAATACTGGCAACCCGGCCGTTCCTAGGAAAAAGGGGGCTTTCCAATAAGGATTTCTCCTTACTGGCGCACAATTAGGTGACCAAACCTCTCCTTAGACAGAACTTTCTAGATATTGCCAATAATGTTATCTAATAATATTATTCAGATAATATGAATTATTGCTCCGATAATGAGAAATACTGTGTAGTGACAATTATTGAAACAGCAGTAATATAAAATATCAACGCAGCAATTATTGAATCAATAAAATAAAATACTGAACAGTAATTACTGTAACCATTATTGAGTAGTGTCTTCTTACGTAAGAATCAATAATTGGTGCAATACCATGTGTTACTGTGCAACAACGCGTATTACTGTGTTTTAACCACCGGGTATTCCAACAGTATTAACGGTAACAACTACGCCGTTATTTATAAACAACTTATACTTGTCGTTTTTTTCATCCAATCGCTTTTCGTTATGGGGCCTACAAAAGACTGCGTCGTCGTATGAATATTCCCCGACAGCAAGAATATTTCATGACCAAACGAATATTCCCCGACAACAATGAATATTTTATAACCACTTGCTTATTTGAAATATTTGCGTATTTTACCCATAACTAATCACATTAATCAAATCAACCCTTACTATTTCAAAATAATAAATAGAGGAAATTAAATTTTATTTATTAATAATTTGGGGTTTTACCTGCCGACGTATAAACTACCAAATACACGAACATATTAATAGATATAAGATCAATAAAAGCGTTGACCGGCCATGACCAGAAATTCTGTGCAGCCCAGAAACATGATGAACATGTCTGATAGTGATTTCAAAACTTTATATCTTGCTCATATGTTATGATCTGAACCAGATGTTGATTTATACTTGTAGTATTACATCAATACTACAAGATCAAAGTTATATAGCCCAGAAACACTACACATAACGAATTAATCATGGTCAAAGTTGGTACCTAAAAACTGTCTATGAAGGCTCAAGAACACATTAGGCTACACTTTCTGGCTAAAGGCTATTGCGACAGACTTTGTAATTTTATTTAATTTATTTTCCGAAAATCATTTAAAAATAGTAAATAAATTCTGAAAATTACAAAAATTATTTTAAAAAAATTATTTTAAGTTATAAAAATTAAATTTTAATAATTTGGCATATTTTTCGAAAATATTAGTATTCATTTGAATATTATTGATATTTAATCTATTTAATAAATGCATTAAATAAATTAATTAAATATGAATTTTTTATATTAAAAATCATTTTAAATAATAATAAGGTATTTAAAAATATTTTAAGTTATAAAATATAACTTTCAATATTTAAAGGTAAACTTCATTAATTAATTATTATTAATGATATTAAGGTTATTTAATAATTATATTAAATAAATCAGTTTAAAAATGTTTTTTATATTATAAAAATTATTTTAAATGAAAATAAAGTGTTTAAAGATATTTTAAGTTATAAAATATAACATTTAATATTTAAAGGATAATTTCATTAATAATTAAATATTAATGATATTAATTGAATATTAAGGATATTAAATTTATTTAATAATTATATTAAATAAATAGTTTTAAAATGGTCTTATTGATTTAAAATTCATTTAAAAAGGATATAAATGAATTAAAAATATTTTAAGTTATAGTTAATGACTTTTAATATTTTGAGGAATAGTACATTAATATTTAATATTAATGGTAATTATTTAAAAATAATTTTAAAAGTTTTAAAAATCATTTAAGGGTAATATTAATACTTTAAAAATATTTTGAGTTGTTATAAATAACTTCAATATTTTAGCAAGGGTTTCATTAATAGTTTAATATTAATTAAATATTAATGATAATAGAATTAATGAATATTTAAATCATTTAATAATGATTTCGATGTTTGAAAATTCATGATAAATTATAACAAATGTAAAAAAAATTATTATAAGTCATTTAAAAATAATATGACAGATATTTTCAGTTATTGAACTGCAGGATAGCGTTTTAGACTCGATAAGTACTCGATAAAGTTTTCGGTACACCGAAATATTTCAAAAATTGATCTGAACTTAGATAATTTTACTTGATAAGTGTTTATCTATGATTCAATGGTTGTTAAACATATGTGACCATGTGATTAGATAATGTGCTGACTGCAATAAGCAGTGCTAAGTGTTATAATATGTTGTTCTAATCAGTAAAATGATCTTATTACTGATAGGTGGTTATATAAAAGATAAGATCTAAGTTGCGCATTGTAAGCAGCAGGTCAGGTAAGTATCCTACCTTTGCATTTCCTTTATGCAATGGGCATATGTAAGAATGTTTTAGAATTATATTATTACTGTACAGATTTTTAACCATGTACTATATGTAAGAATGTATATATATATATATATATATATATATATATATATATATATATATATATGTTGAATTATAGATTATTGTTGATGTGACACCCCCAAATTCGATACTTCAATTTCCACATGATTTGGTGCTCACTATTCAAAAATCATATATCTATCTACCCATAATAAAAGTAAATCATGCAATAGATAGAAATAAATCCTTACAACATCTGAATAATAAATACAATCCTAGGTCATACTAACCTTAAATATCTGTGCGGAAACATAAACAAATAATAAGTCTTAAACAACATCAAGTCTTAACAATAACATTCTTAAAATTTAATAACACGTCTTCATCACTTAATAGCTTTGCCCTTGCCTTTGCTAGAAGAAGGCTCGTCGGTTCTTTTGTTCTTAACTGTAATGTTGTTATTACGCAAGAGTGAGAACGATTGCCCACAAGTATAAAAATAAAATAACAATATAATAACATGCGAGTGAATCGAAGAATTCTGAAATGAAGCTCAACTTTTGAACCAAAAATGATTACTAAGAATCAAAAAATTATGAGGGTCATAAGACCTTGAACTATGTCTTAGGTTATCTGTAAGACCCCAAATTTTATGAAATAAAAGTATTCAATTTTTCTTATAATTACTATTCAGTAAATGGTTAAATTGATAAATGTTAAAGTTAAGGGTGATATATGAATTTTTTTTCAAAATACACAAGTGGTTATAAAATAATCATTGTTGTCGGGGAATATTCGTTTGGTCGTTGAATATTTTTTCTGTCGGGGAATATTCGTACGACGGCGCAGCTATTTGTGGGCCCCATAACGAATAACTGTCGGATGAAGAAAATAACAAATTTAAGTTTTTACAAATAACGGCGTAGTTGTTACCGTTAACACTGTTGAAATACCCGGTGGTTAAAATACAGTAATACGCATTATTGCACAGTAGCACACGGTATTGCATAGTATTTTTAAAATTATTGATTCTTACGTAAGAAGGCACTACTCAATAATTGTTACAGTAATTACTGTTCAATATTTTACTTTATTGATTCAATAATTGCTGCGTTGATATTTTATATTATTTTTGTTTCAATAATTGTTGCTGCACAGTATTTTCTATTATCAGATCAATAATTCATATTATTTGAATAATATTATTAGATAACATTATTGGCAATGTCTAGAAAGTTCTGTCTAAGGAGAGGTTTGGTCATCTAATTGCGCGCTAGTAAGGAGAAATCCTTATTGGAAAGCCCCCTCTTTCCTGGGAACGGTCTGGTTGTCATAAATGTGATTCTGTAATATTATTTGTGAATAATTAATTATTGATTCATATGATAAGGAAATATTTATTTTATGTGGATATAAACGAGGGATATATTTTTGTGGTTAAAAATGAAGGAGTTAATGTTGAGATTTTTATCCGTATTTTTGTCGGAATGGAGGTATTAAAAATCAGGGTTTTTGATATATTTTGCGGAGGTTATAATTTTTAATCCGACCGTTGGATCGTGGTAATTTTTGGATATGTTATACATATATAAGTTGAGTATATGTCCATAAATTTTGAACCGTTAAAAATGAACGTATGATTTATTATGAATTTTACGAGATGACTGGTTCAGAAATTGTTGAATTTTCGGAGTTTATCATTTTGGTGGAAAATTGTAGAATTGGTGGGCCCCACTTGTGGTTGGTGAAGAAATGTGCTGAATTATATTTCAAATGTGGTGGGTGGGAATAGTAGCAGGTAAAGCCATCAGGTTGCAGGTCAAACCTACCAAAATTTTCCTATAAATAGAGGGCTAAGTTAGAATTAAAAATCACACCAGAAACATAAGCTTTCTCTCTTTCTCTCTCTATATTATGAAGCATATTTTGTGAGTATTTAGCTACTTTGAGAGTTGCTATTCAGTGCAAGTTTTCTTCAGCCTTATACCGATCAGAAGTACTGCTCTTTTGAGGTAAGGGATTGTAAGGGAAAGTAAGGGATTGTAAGGGATAGTAAGGGATATTAAGGGATTTTAAGGGTTGTTATGATTTTCAGTTTCGTAATTTTTCTGATCTTCAAAAATTCTGGAAAACTTTGAAATGATATTTTGATGAGTTTTCTTGATTGTGTCCAAAAATGGTGATTTTTGGATGTATAGATTGAGAGTTATGAATTTTATGAGAAAAGACTATTTTAAAAGTAACTGCTTATAATTTCTTGTGGTTAACTCCAAAATTGATGAAATTTTTATTGGGAGTACATGTATATGATAGAAGTATACTCTGTAAATTTCAGAATTTTTAGACAAAAGTACAATTTTTGATAAATGTCTAAATATTCGGCTATTTTGGCCATATGAAAAATAGTAAATGACTTTTAAAAATTCTAAGAAAAATATATGTTCACTATGGGACTATATTATGCTAAATTCCAGAAAAGAAATATTTTTGGAACGGATTTGGTATTTTTCATAAAATAGTCTAGTTATGAGAAAATGAATTAAATATGTTATGTGAAGTAAGAAAATTGGAAAATAGGATTTTATGGCTTGAGAATCCTATATATGAGGTATATGCAGATTTTTGATGAGGGTTTTGGTTATTGATGATGAAATCTTAAGAGTTGGCATTTTATGATGATTAAATGCATTAATTAGTAAAGTGTAAACAATTTAAATAAATTGTTTATAAGCTTAAGAATATTATTCTTTCAATATCATTATACCGAAATATTGGTATGTATATTATTGTGGAATTTCTACCTTTTTCATGTCAGGGTTACTATTTACGAGTTACTATTCACGAGTTACTATTCATGAGTTACTATTCACGACAAAATTGGTTTCTTTTTCTAACCAAATTATAGTTGATTTATGAATATTACTCTTGAGATTAAATCTATATGTTGATCATATTATTTTTATTATCATATATAACATTTTTATAACCTTGATGTTGAAATTCTCTTTCACTGGAGTGTAAAGATGGGTAGATTATTGGTATGATCATGACTAGGGTTCTCTTTGGCCTGTAGTGCAAAGTTGAATTGTGACTAGTATGATCATGACCATTGAATTTATAATTGAATATCTTAAGCTTAAGTGCAAAGGTGAATTGATCAACATGGTTATAATTATTATTTATATAAATTCTGAAATGATTATATATTTCTTTGAGATATGAATATATTTGGCCTGTAGTGCAAATATGAATTGTTGATGAATATCTTTGGCATGTAGTGCAAAGATGGCCTGTTGATGAATATCTTTGTCCTGTAGTGCAAAGATGAACTGTTGTTGAATATCTTTGGCCTGTAGTGCAAAGATGAACTGTTGTTGAATATCTTTGGCCCGTAGTGCAAAGATGGTTTGTTGATGAATATCTTTGGCCCGTAGTGCAAAGATGGATTTGTTAGTATGATTATAAACAGGAACTGTGATTTGGTATAACCATGATCTTTGATGTTTCAGGTAAAGACAGGTGATGAAAATATTCTTCGTCCTGGGTGCGAAGAAAAATTTATAGTCACAATTATGATTATGAGTTATTCATATGATTGTGGAAAGGAACTGTTGAGTGATGTTACATGGATAAAATATTATTGGTGGATTTTTAACATGGAGAAGATAATAGACTTTATAGTCTATTTGACTCTTCTAATGGATTGCATGTTCCGCTGCAACTATGGTTGAAATTTTTTATCATCTACCATATGTTCTAAATCTCTGATTTATTATTGATGAAGACTATTGATAATTTATTTATCTTTAGTCATGATATTCTTTACTGAGCTAGTTGTGCTCACCCTTTTGCTTCACAATTCCTTTCAGGTAATAAGAGTGTAGCTGGATCGAGCGAGGGTAACAAGGGAATAGAACGGTGGTCATCATTTAGTAGTTATATTTGGTGAAGAAAATAGGGTGAGGCGAACCCAATGTTGGAAGGGTGTTTTGTCACTATCATACAAGATGTCTAATGACATACAACCTCGTGTCATCATAAGACAGAGTTGTGCTCATCCGCTTGCCGAGTATATCTACAAGCACTACCTATATAATCTTGGTGTTTGTTTGAAGTATAATTCTCAGTTAGATACAGTGGAGATAATGATAAGTCAAGAGAAGACTCACCATTGGGAAGAATATGATAGTAATCTTCTCGTTTTTCTTTGGGGTCTATTGGGTCAACCAAGGATAATTCTGTGGCCATATGATATCTATCATAACCTAAACGCATGGCCTCCCATGTACGAAGGTTTCCTTGAGCACTTCCCAAAGATTCTAGTTTCTAAAACAGTTTTTGACTGTACCTTTATGTAAGGTACCTTTGTGAGGTGCTGATACATGATGGTGTCCAATGTCACATTTGGTATATATTTGTATCCAAACTCACAGCATATGTGTTGTTGTATTTTGCACGACAATTGTTGTAATAAAGTTGTAGTTGTTTTCTGTACCATGTATTTGACGACTCAGAATGGGTTGGATGGAATGGACCTATTTTGGGGTTGTTACATTATCAAGGATTA
The DNA here is from genome assembly GCA_016801055.1 of Panax notoginseng. Classification (NCBI taxonomy): domain Eukaryota; kingdom Viridiplantae; phylum Streptophyta; class Magnoliopsida; order Apiales; family Araliaceae; genus Panax; species Panax notoginseng. The sequence continues at coordinate 74,110,309 of CM029015.1, read as the reverse complement.
TTCTTGAAACATTTAACAGTTATAAGACTATGGACTCTTCTGATCATACTTAGGGGGATCAGCCCTTAGTTCCACACTGTGCACAATAACTTAACGCTAACGCATAAGTAATCCCTTTACAGGGTTGTTCATCTCATTTTGACGTTAGAGTCCGCACCAAAGGAAGTTTGGTTTGGATAAATCAATAAAGGTTCTGAAATTTAGAACGTTCATCAACTGTGGACTAGTCGAATCAATAAGGGTTCGTTAGTCTAACAAGGTTCAACAATAAATGGTATTTAATTTGAATAACAATCTCAAGAGATATACAATAGAACAAGTATTGTATAACAGATTCATACTTTGAAAAGATAATTAATCTTTAATATAACAAATCAAACTTGATTTAATAATAACAAGAATTGCTTGAAGTAAGTTACAAACTTGAATAATGATAACAAGTAGGGTTAGGATACTTGCCTCGTGCGTAGATTACACTTTAACTAAACTCGTTCTTTGATTTAAATCCTACATATCAATTACGTTCATAATATCAGTCAATTACAACGTACTAAACATTATAAGTTCATTCTCTTTGTCTAACTTTGATTATGACTATACTTAGTCAATTTATCACATTCATTGTCACATAATTTTCACCTCACAATTAACAAGCTAATTATGTAATCAATAATTCAATCCACATGTAATTATGTTATTTACATGTTAAGTATCTATTTTAACATCTCATTATACTTATAACATAATTTTATGTTCATTACATTAAGTTAACATCACATTCATGGACTTAAACACTTTAAAATTTTCGTTTCTGAATTTTCTAGAAAGTGGCTGCGGCGCCACTTTTGTACTAAGGCTTCGCGCTGCGGCGCCGTGGCGCTGCGGCACGTGAAAAAGGCAGGCAGCCGGCGCTGCGGCGCGGCGTACCAGTTGCAGAAATGGCAGTTCGCGAAAAATTGCAAAACATGCCAATTTCTTAATTTCTACACGAATTTAGACATACCCACATGATATAATTCATACATAATCATTACCCAACACTTAAAGAGTGATTTTAACCCATTAAAACATATAATTACATAATTAAAATATGCAAATTGCACTGTTATTGATGTTCTTGAACACAAACATGGAATTTAATACTACGGATTCGTTATAAGGCCAAATCCAACCATTCAAGTTTCGTTTTGTTCGTTTTATCATGCATAATCAAATAAGAGTATAAATTTTACAAAACCATTTATGTTTGACACATTAAATTTACGTATAAGGGCCATATGGCCAAAACCTAAACTCTGTAAATTTTGAGCAACATATACGACGTAAAATTATGAACTGATGATATGGAATTATATACAATATATATTAAAACACATTAAAACAACATCTTAACACATATATGCACATAACTCTTACAATTTCTAATTACAGAGACTTTACAGAAGACTGAAAGCCATTTTTATAAAAACTTTAATACGTAAATTAAAATTTGGGAAGGAGGAGATTACTCACAGCTTAGTGTAGATAGAAGAGATGAACTTCTCAAATAATCAAACAACTAACAATTCTCTCAAATTCTTAATTCTCTCTCTCTTTGTGATTTCCTTGTAGAACTTAGAAAATGAAGAGAAGAAGAATACGTATAATAATAATAAGGGAAGGAACTGATGCGTTGTGGTCAGTTACCCAGTCATGGGTAACTTCCCTCAACTCCCACTAAGGCCATGTTTGGCTATCATTTTAAAAGCTTATACGCCATTAATTTAATAAAACCTCTTATACTATAGTAAAATAATGTCACACTCCTTTATAAAATAAATCAATATCTTATTTAATTTACTTTAAATAAAATATAATAAATTCTCATAAATTCACATAGTCATATAATTAAATTTCTCATTAATAAATAATGTCAAATTATTAACTCTCTACTTAATAATTAAATTAATTAAAATAACATTAGGCTTATTAAATATTTCTTTTAATACAATAAGCTCACATAAATACATACTTGAATAATCAATATTCTCCACATTAATTTAATAAATATAACACATATAATTACATTAATCTACCATAATTTTATTAATTAATTATTTAATCTAATAATTAATTCATCGAAAAATATTTATTCAATTTAATAAATATTTAATTTAATTTACAAAAATCTCGGTTGTCACATCTTTCCCCTTTTAAAAGGATTCTGTCCCCAGAATCACGACTCAATAATTCATTCGTTATAATCTTCCCTACTTACAAAGATTCTGTCCTCAGAATCGAAGACACAAATTAAACACATAACTCAGAGAAATCTTTCATTATTTTATCTAAATATAGATTTTATATTTCATACTACATTCTTTACTTTAACAAATTCTAGGTTTCGTTTCATAACTTTCACTTGAACTCAATTATATTTTGAGTATTATATATCTTTTAACCCATTCATTTTCTTTTCTAAGGATCGCTATCAAAAACACTTAGGCTATTACAGTTGAACAAGATAAAACTTTTGGTTTGGCATCCGACAAGTATGAACATCCCGTAAACGGAAAAAAATTTTATGCACCCAAGGTGGACATAGTGAACGATATTATCATTCTTGTATGTAGTATTGATCAATACAGGGCATAACGGGCTGATCACCCCCGTGCCCATAAGTTTTGACGGTTTGCAGATAAAGTTCTGCTAAACCTATTCAAAAATTGAAAACAGTGTTCATAGTATATCACCTTAACCCTAATTATAGTTATTACGTAGTTTCAAAAATTTGATAGAGAGTTGTTATGTTATTATTATCTGTTCAGATTACTTCACAACTATTGACTTGTTGTAGAAGGGTAGAACAAAGAAAATATTTAACCCTTTCAGCTAATGTTTATAATTGTTATTACTTGCTGGGTACTCAAATGCTCACTATTGCTTTAAATTTAAATATTTTCAGTGAAGTATGATGAACCCGAAGGCTCAGGAAAGAACAAGGGAAAAGGTTTAGGAACTTGCCTCATGCGTAGGCTAAACGATTACTACTTCCGTTCACCACAAATCCTACACACATACCATATGTATTCACGACATTCATTAGTTGCATTTTCACTTAATTATTTAATATAAACTCCACTTTATTTAACGAATCATTACCCTTCTAATTTAATTACTTAATTGAATTAGAATATTTTCATTCTTTTACTATTATTACACTCGAATAAATTATTTCATAATAATTTCCATCGAATATTTATTTTATTTCATAAATATCTCAATTAAAATATTTACTTTATTTTATAAATATTTTAATAATAATTTTCATCGAATATTTATTTTATTCCATAAATATCTCAATTAAAATATTCATTTTATTTGATAAATATTTTAATTAATAATTTTTATTTTTATTTTTATTATTTTATTATTTATTTATTATTATTATTATTATTATTATTTTAGTTTGGTAACGCCCGCCGGGGGCGAGGTTACCCAGACTCAGTTTCTACATAACAATGCCAAACTAGGCCAAAAAAATCTCTCACAAGTTAATATGTTCTCTTGAAGAACAAAGAACATGGCCATAACTTTCAATTAAATTATTTCTACACAAATTTAGACATACCCAAACATTATCATACACATATAACTATTACATAACCCTTCTAGCATAATTTTAACATGTTAAAATACATAATTTTGCAGAATCAAAACATATAAATTATTGTTCTTGATTTTCTTGAAAGTTTTCAATACAAAACATGAAAATCAACATTACAGGTTCATTATAACACTGAATATGTTCATTTGGAGTTTGATTCCTTCGTTTTAACATGCATAATTATGTACAAGTGTAAATTTATGATACCACTTTATGATTATCGTGCTAAATTTGGTATGTAAGGCCATATGGCCATATTTTCATACTCTATAATTTTGAAGAACAACGTATGACATAATTTTTTTGAAACTAATGTTTTGGTTCATACAACATAGTAAAAACATACTACGTTAACATATTAACACATACATGTATAAATTTATGATACAACTTATGATTATCATGTTAATTTGGTATGTAAGGCCATATGGCCATATTTTCATACTCTATAATTTTGAAGAACAACGTACGACATAATTTTTATGAAACTGATGTTATGGTTCATACAACATACAGTAACACATGTTATAATAACATCTTACCACATATATAACACATAATCACTACCCTTTTCTAATTACAGAAGTTTTAACAAAACTTAAAACCATTTTCATGAAAACTTTAACAATCGTAAAAATAGAAATTGGGTTGAAGAGATTACCCTTAAACAATTCTTTCGTACGTTAGTTTAATTTACTTTAAATATATTGTATATGGCTTAAGCCTAAGAAGAAATTCAAATAAAAAGGTTTTCAAAGAGAAAATGTTTTCAGAGAAGAAAAGTTGTCTAAGAATTTGAGAGTGAGAAGCAACAAGAGAAAGTTCTGAGTTCTTCAAACTATTTTCAGTGTTTAACAAGGGTTAACCAAGCATCAAAAGGTATTTTTCCCATAATCTTAATACTATCTACTATATATGTTTTACGTTCTCCGTGTTCTTGAATTTCACTGTTTATAAGGTTTTACCAAAATTCCTGTAAACCATGTTTTTATAATTGATTAGGAAGTTATGTGCAATTATAATTGTTACACTAACACACACATTTATATATATATATATATATATATATATATATATATATATATCTCTATGTGTGTGTGTGTGTGTGTGATTGTATGCTTAACATATATATATGATTGTATGCTAATACGTCTTAAAGGAAGGGAATGGATTTACAGTGAAAATAAGCATGAACATGTTCTGTAGGACTATCAACAATTACTATTTTATTGTATACTAATTAAGAAATTTAACTGTATATGTTAATTGGGTAAGGTTTAATGAGAACGATTTTTTAGAGGAATGAATTTGATGAATAATTGTGGTTTACAGTGTTAAACCGTGTCAAACAACAATAATGGAGTTTTGATTTTTAAAATAATGCTTTCAATGATTTAAGTTTTCTAAAATCGTTGTTTAGTTGTTGTTAATTGGTACATGTATGATTGGTAAGGTTTATGTGTAGTTACATGAATTATACATGTTGAATTAGTGTTAGAAATTAAGTTATAGACATAAATTTAGTTGTTATGTTCTTCAAATTGTTGGGTTCTGCAAGTTTCGGCGCCTCAGCGCCAAAATCAGAGCCCCAACCCAGAACTTCGTGCTGTAGCACTGAAATCCGCGCCTCAATGCCAATTTCGCGCTACAGCGCCGCTGCCTAGCTTACTTCTCGCGCCCCTGCGCCGGAAGAGTAGTCTGGGTCGGACAGTTTTGACCTCCTGTAGTAAAATAGCCGTAACGTTTCCATACAAACTCCGATTGAGGTGATTTAAGATGATCCGGAACGAGGACGAATCGCCTACAACTTTCGTTCTTTAAGGTTTTCGATTTGAGGTCTATAATAGTAGTCAAAAATGGTAATCTTTAAGACTATTGTGTTTTCGGGGGCAATCGGAGGGCGTCGGGCATGCACATATGCATGTGTAGTGTTCCTGATGATAAAAGATGTTGTCCTAAGTTATAAAACTTGAATACTAGAAAATATAATGATGCTTAACATTAATAAATGATATATTACATAAGTTGTATAAGCATACTAAGCACACACAAGAGAGACGAATCGGGCGTGTGACGAATGAACATCGAAATGCCGTGATAAGTGTTAATGAACGTAAAAAGTGTTTTAAGTCAAATGAAATGGATATTATAAAATATGAAATGGGTTTAATATAAAACCAATAATGATTCCTAGCAAGATTTAAACACATGAATGAATTTCGAATATTACATAAGTCGAAAAGTTAACACAATCTAATTGAACATTGGGTGCAAATTAATAGGAAAGATTATGAGATATGGTGTAAAGTTTACATTACAATTACTATGTGTTGTTATGTGACTAATAGTTGATGTGTATGATTATATAATTGTGTAGGGCACGTGAAGTGCAGATAACTATAAGTTGTTAAACTGTTATTGGTAAACAAAAATCAAGGCAAGTCTTTCAGTTCCTATTTGCTATGTGAACTTGATGATTAACTGTTTTAAGTCTTTATTTCAAAGAGCATGATGTGTTGTATATATATTGAAACTGTGAAATGTTAAAGTCAACTTATGACTATGTTGATTGAGTAAAGCATGCTGATTGAGTAAGGAACTCAATCTTTATAATTGTTATATGAACTGTAGCATGTATGATTATGTGATATTTAGATGTAAAGGTTGAAGGTTTTGGGAGCGAGGATAGTTTGTAATAGAAAATTTTAATTATTCTGCAAATTTTAATGGTTATATTATCGTTTGATGATGATGTAACATTAAAGATTGAATGTATTATTAACGACCGAAGTCGAGAATTAAATTGTATGAATTTTGGGGTCGTTGCAATGCCTATACTTGCTTAATAACTGTTGTTGTAGGAGAATTCAACTAATGGCAAGAACTCGTCCCAACTTTCTTTGAAGTCAAGGACATAAAGTCTTAATAGATCTTTAAGACTTTGAATAGTCCTCTTCGACTGCACGTTTGTCTGTGGATGATATGCCGAACTGAATTGTAAATTCGTGCACATAGCTTTCGGCAAACTGACCCAAAACCGTGAAGTGAATCGTGGGTCTCGATCAGAAACTATGGATACTAGCATACCATACAGTCTTACAATCTCATTTATGTATATACGAGCAAGACGTTTAAGTGAATAAGTTTCATGCATCACATAGCATATAATAACATACTCAGTTCAGGCATTCATAATCAAATAATATTTACTACGGATGTTACTTCACACATAACAGGCATAGAGATTTACTTCACAAGCATATCATCAAGAATCAACTTTCACATTTCAAACATATCTCATATGCATTTCATATATATACATCAACATTCTCATAGCATAATATAGGTCAACTAATAGTTATTGCATTCATATATCAAATAGGAACTGAAAGACTTGCTTGATTCGTAGTTTACAAACTACTACTTAAATGCGTATCATTATCTGCACTTCGTCTATTCCTACACATTCGTATAATCATAGATTCTTATCCATCAGTCATACATTTCATATGCTCTTAATATAATAATAAATATTACATCGTTTCCTATCTAGCTTTGTAAAACCTTCATTTCACTTTCTCATCATACTCTTAGAATAGCTAGGTATGTATAGTTATACCTTAACCACCCGTACTTTACATCAACGTTCATATACATCTATCACACACTTGACTCGCTATGTGTTCGTTACACATTTAAAACTCCTAGATGACACATAATCACTCATTAAACATTAAATTTTATCGTTTAGCACGCTTCTTAACAAATTAGATAGTATACTTGCTACATAATACAGGTTAAGGTAACAATATAAAAAGGCATGAACCCATAAATTATTTATAGAAAATAGTTCTCACTGCTCCTTACTCAAACGAGAACTGCTAGATATTAGCTTGGCCATACTTCCGCACTTATAAGAAATTATAATGACATTTGCAGAGTTATGTCTATGAATAGGTTTGGCCTCCCCTATGGCCATTCCAAGATTCTATTAATATTATGGTTTTGTTTATAGGAAAATCTTTATTAACAAAGCCAAAATGACCAATTTTCAACAAACTATCCATGGCTAACCATTATATCACATAATGAGGTTAATAACCCTTAACTATACATGCTCGAGTTGTCTTGCCCATGTATTTCAATTCAACATAGTTTTTATCTCTTTAGAAATCTTTCGAAACCATGCTTGACTAGTTCACAACATGTTTAATTAGATGGATGCGCATATCAATCATATGTTGATGCATAAAGCGTCCTATCATAATGATCCATAGTTTAAGAATACTAATAGGGTATTCCCCCAACAAAGTTGGGTTTCAACTTCAACATTTTTATTGAAAATCTCACGTTAAATCATTAAGCATGCAAAATAAGTCCACTAGTTTAAGTCATGCTTTCATGTTCATATATATATGAAACTAATTTATAATAGCATGTTTTCGAGTTCAAAACTTGGTGTACACATAGTTCATTTACACATAGCTATCATGGCCTTTTACTTGCATTTTTCTTTTAATTCATGCTTGACTACAACATATCATCACCAACAAGGTAACTAACATATTGGTCATATGTCAAGACATATAAGAATGTAATACACTCGCATCCAAGGTTAGAACATGTTTTGCAAAAAGGTTTATCAAAACTAGTTTCCAACTCTTTAAGTTTTCTTTTAATATTCTAACCAAAACAAGCTAAGGTAACTTTCTATGTTCAAAACAACATCTCATCACATGTCAGGGTCACTTACATGCAAAACCTAACTATCATAGCATGCTCAGAACAATACAGAACCATTAAAGTAGTATTTGGGAAAACACCACGCGCGACCGCGGGTATTAGGCTATAGAAGTGGCATGGCCGCGCCACTTCGTTCTGAGGCAAAAATAAATGGCTATGCTTATGTAGAGCCTTAGCACATGTATTGCTAATTCTCAAACCAGACAATCTATAACACTTCAGAGCATCCATACCAACTCAAGTAACACATAGACATGCTAATTCACATTAATTTGACAGAGAAATCAACAATCACTAGAATTTGACAAAACTTCAAACTAAGAACATAAATAGAAATTATACGTCTTGAAGTTTAATTTTGAACTCACTCACTTCTCTGGTTATACTTCTCTCTATGCTTAGCAACTCACACACTCTAATGCACTTACCAGTGAAAGTTTTAGCAACTGAGAATTGAAGGGTTTGACTGCCATTTCTAGAAAATTGGTTGCCCAGTTCATGGCTTTGTTCCATGGTTTGATTTAAAGAAAATTGGAAGAAGATGTTGGGTATAAGGGAGTTGGTCAACTGCCCAAACTCGTAGCCATCATCACAACTATCTTACCTTATGAAGAAGGAATAGCTAGAATAGGCCAATGGCCTATGACATGGCAGTTAAATAGAGTGTGACACTAATTTTGGGACAAGCTCTATTACTTCCTCAGTAATCAGTAAAATAGACCTCATTCTTACTAAGGTTAATTTCCATTGGGCTCATTAAGTCAATTATACAGACATAACATTACTACATTAATTGAAGTAAGGGGCACATATGTACACACATATATATATGCATATACCCACATATAGGAAGTATACTTATATTTTAAATATACACCAATATAATCTTATATCCCATGTACATTGGGCTAGTCCAAATGATATTTTAATTGGGCTAAATATATATCAGTTGGGTACTCTCAACCCATTATTCCCTATCGCACTTTAATATCACAATGATTATTATCAATCATCTATTATCTTTTCATTAATCCTCTTTTAATAATTACAGTTAAACCTTTAGTCTGATTTAACTTTAATACTCATGCCCCTCTATTTAAGATAACCATTATCCTTAAAATAATTAAAATGTACAATACCAATTATTACACTATAATTCTTCAATTTTTTTTTCTTCCACAAATTGTCCCAACACATTTCAGTTCGCCATAATTTAATTATTAATTTAATGCACAAATCTCCAACCAATATCTATTTATAATTATATTGGTTTTCTTCTATTATCCTTCACTTATTTTCCGCTATCATCTTTCAAATATTAAATCCTTTCATATATTATCATATTACGTAATATAAGAAAATACTAAAATAATTAACATAATCATTTCATTTTCTTCATGTAAAGCACATATATTAATTCACCATTTTACTTAAGTGAATTACTTCTTTCATTCAATTTACTATCACGCCACTACTACAGAAGGATTTAATACTCAAATTAAATTATTCCATAATATAATTTTCAACTTAATTTAAGTTAACCAATTTTTATTCTTGTTTAGTTAATTTCCATAACTAACTCTCATTCATTTCATGCTGTGCTATCTCAATCCATTCATGGGCACTATAAATATCAAATATGACCCATATAATAACATTTTAACCACTAATATACAATTCCTATAGTCCAGATTACACAAATCATCATATTACACAAACTCATCATGAATTATCTACAGACCGACGCGGCCGCGCTAGTCTTAGGCTTGAGAGTGGCATGGTCGCGCCACCTTAAGTTAGGACGCAGTCATGTTATACTTCAACAGAAACAGAACTTAACTCGCAAATCCTTTAACATGCTCCATACATGCTATCTCATATTACTAACCAAAATAAATCTTCAATGACTACAGTCTTTAATAATTTACATATTAAACTTCAAGATCAACTCTTCTTTCTATAATCTATACATTTAACCATATGCCAATATTAGTGAATAAATCTCTAACCAATATTTATCTAAAGAAATATTGACTTCTTCTCTCGTTAACAACATACATATATACATGTCCAAACCTAGCACACATCGAGTCTTTAATGGTATTCAATATAGTACACTGAGTGGTTTTCCACAAACAACCAACAAATTAGTTTTCATCTCGTCTACACTGTTTTCACAGTGAGTTAGGATCGGTTACTAATTCGTATATACCTCCGCTCTCTGTAGGAATCGTTTAGCCCAGATCCTATACATCCACTATTAAAGAGTACGGTTGCACTACCTTAGACTCGATACTTACTCGTACGTATACTCAAGAAATTGGTGATTATCAAAGATATTTAATGTCACCAACTTACTATGACAAAATAATTTCGCATAAATTATTTAATATCGATAGATAAATTTCTATCCATCTTCTTTACTTCAAATAACTCGCCTCTTTAATAAATAACAAATATATAATAATAATATATTTATTAAACACATCAATAACTTATTGCATAGTTTATATATTACCCCATGCAACACCATACCACATACCTCACAACGCATATGTACATTCTTATTTGAACCATTCACATGCCTTAAGAATTTCATTTACTAAATAATTATTTTAATAATTTTTTTGAAAATTCGGTTCTTACATCCTCTCCCCTTTATAAGGATTTCGTCCTCAAAATCACCGAAACCTCCTCTATTCGGTGATATTCCGACTATTACATATTCTTTTGAATAATTTTATCCATTCTCTTTTCGGAAGTTTTATTATAACTTTTTCACTTGCATTCTACCACATTCTTCTTTCTAAGGAACATTCTACTTACTACATTCATCCTTCAAAAGAATAAGAATCTTCCACGATTTTTCAATAATCGAGAAGTAGTATGAAAAATTTTAGATTCCAAATTATAGTGAGGGGTCACAAGGCCGTGAACTCTTCTCTAAGTTTACTAGTGCTTCAACACAATCCTTCACACTGCAAACCAGAGTGTTTATCAATCACAAAGACTGAAAATACCGTCCACACGTACACTAGGTGGCCAGTCTATTGTACCACTAAGGTAGGCCGCAACGTAGTGTTTTGTAACGACTATATGCGTTATGCTTAGAACCATTGTCCCCGTAAACATGTCCCCTTATAGGGTTGTTCACCTCAACTTTTTAACATCTGAATCAGCACAAGAGCAATCTGGTTTGACATAAATACTCAAGAACGCTTGAATTCCATAAATATTTTTCAACAGCCGTCTAGCCGAATCAAATAGCTTAGACTTTCAACAACTCAAACATCAATCGAAATAATTTAGTAAACTTAATTGACTTTCTTCATAATCAAAAAGAAATCCAAAAATTCTTTTATGACGTCATGATACCGTACCAAATTAGTAGTACGTTGAGGATTCCGCCATTGTGTGACTTTGTCATACTACATTATACCAAAATTGGCTGACGATCTTTTGATCACAACCAACACTAGGTTCAACTGCATTGATGACTCCATCATTTACCATACACCATATGAAATGATGCACATGGTTAGAAATACATTTTGAAAATTTTTAAATCATTTTTGTATAAGAATAATGGTATTATTTTTAAACATCATTGGTTCAATCACATGATCCAACGTTTTTCAAGAAAACAGATGTGCAAACATCAGCACGAAGTCAATAAATTTTGAAAATTTAGCAGAGCTAGAAGATTTAGAAAATCCATGTTTCTCCATCAACTTCAATCGTTACTCCATTGCTTCATTCTATCAACCTCTAACACCATCAATGCTTACTATACCAAAATTTCTTAATTCTTACCTCCAAAATTTTTTATACCCAATATAGTTCATCAAACTTACCACACTTTGGAAGTTTAGGAACTTGCCACAATAATATGAGTTTAAGAACTGATCCTAGTCAGACCATATGCGTCCATTCGCTGAGGAGTTCAAAAGTATACCACATGATTATAGTCACGAACTTACCATATGCACGAGTTTTAAGAACTCACACCTAATCTTAATATTCTTTATCTTAATCTTAATAGTCTCTATCTATCAAATATGATATGAGAAAAGAATCACCTTCTCACCATAAGCATATCGATAGAGCGACACCGACATTCCATTGATTATCATTGTGAGGAACCGACCATGAGCACAAAGCCTCCTCCCATACAAAAGTTTGTACAACTCATCTCTCACATGAGTCCTCAATTGAAATTACACCTAACTCTATCTCATTCTTAACGTTCTCTTTGCTCGATACAAATTCTTCGTACCTCATCATATACAACTCCTCATGAGTTCATCGGTAACATTTTATAGTACCTTCTCTTATAGCATCAAGCTATACCCACTTAGTCGTTACAGACTATTTAACATTTCATATCTCAATCTGATCACGTCGTGATCATCGATTCACCTTTGGGTTCTTTCCTATTATCAACTAAACTCTATTCGAGTTCATTCTTATTATCTTTGTCATTTTCATCTTGTAGACATCATCATAACATTTTTATTACCAGAGTTAGGAAACCCCTGAATTCACATTCTCTTAGATACTTCAAGATTCTTATTTGAATCTTCGCTTATATATATTTTAATCTTTTTCTTTCGCTCTCTCAGGTTATAGGCTAAGGTACACTTACCTAAAGTTTATAACCTACAGCTTTGATACCAACTTGTGACTCCCCCAAATCTGGGTCCCTTGGAACCTCGGATCCGGTCCGCCACGATACTATTATCGTCTAACTATTTATATCTTTTATTCATTACTTAATGAATATAATTTTGCTTATTACAATTTAGAATATAAATTCTTTCCATTTCCAGGATCAGTATAATGACCCCAAACTTTTATAAGTTACAAATCTTGGTCATTACCATTCCTGTCTTACATCAGATTCGATGTTATAAAAATATGCGAAATAATTTAAACTTTTTCAATCTCTTTTGAAAAATAATCTTTTATTGATTTCTTAACTTGAATCAATTACAATTCCCTAAATTAAATTATACTATAATTCAATCTATTCAATTATTGTATAAATTTCTATATATCCATTCGAATTCCTCTATGTACCTCCTAGTACAACTTTACAACTTTACATGTATTACATATCGTAAACTATTATCATGTACATCTACTAGAACCTAAACATGGTTCAAGAGCATCTATTTAAATAATAAATCAATCTCCTTCGATACTATTGAACTCTACCAATCAAGTAGCACGTTATCTTTACCGTGAGTCCTTAACCTGTAAAAGTGATTTTTTGCAAGGGTGAGCTCGATAGCCCAGTAATTCTAACAGTTTTCATGCATCACATAGCATATAATAACATACTCAGTTCAGGCATTCATAATCAAATAATATTTACTACGCATGTTACTTCTTATATAATTGGCATATATATTTACTTCACAAGCATATCATCAAGAATCAACTTTCACATTTCATACATATCTCATATGCATTTCATATATATATATATATATATATATATATATATATATATATATATATATATATATATCAACATTCTCATAGCATAATATAGCTCAAATAACAGTTATTGCATTTATATATCAAATAGGAACTGAAAGACTTATCTGATTCGTAGTTTATCAACTACAACTTAACTGCGTATCATTATATGCACTTCGTGTATTCCTACATATTTGAATAATCATAGATTCATATCCATCAGTCATATATTTCATATGATCTTAATATAATAATAAGTATTACATCATTTTCTATTTTGGTATCACTAGTACAAAATAGTAAATATACAACACTTAAACAACAACGTTTTTATAAAAAACGTTGTGATATTTTTTTTCACAACGGTTTTTAACAAAACGTTGTAGATACATATAAAAAAACGTTATCTATGTTTAAGGGCAATTTTTGGTTTTAAATAGATAATATTTTTTTTAAAAAAAATATTATCTATGTCAAAAATACGGAGCTTAAAATAAATCCTCCATTTTCGCGCGAAAGTGAAAACTTGAAATTAAAACCCCTTATCTCCTCCCAGCCTTCCAACAACTTATGTGGACGGCTCTAAGAAGTCGGACTTTTTCTCTCCCTTCTTCATCAACGTACTATTCTTCATCATCTGTCATTCAGCAATGGAAGTCAGGGTTTAATAGCGGACTGTCTTCGTCGAACAACAATAATGCCAACAAAGGAGGACAAGGAGAAGCTGGAGGATTACTGAACTTGGAAGAGGTGGAGAAGATTCTGAGCGACGTCAGAGTGGATGATGTCAAGGTCGTTCCTGTTAAGAATACATCTTTCGCTGACTTCGTAGTCGTTTCCACCGGTCGATCTGCCTGGCATGTCCGTAACATCGCTCAAGCCCTAATTTACAAGGCAACCTCTTCTCTCTCTTTCTTCCTTATCCATATTTGTTCCAATGAGCTTATTTCTATAGAAGAAATATAATGGATGATTTGTTTAGTGGGTTGATTAAAGATTTTTATTATCCTAATTATTTGTTTGGGGGTTAAATACGAAATGTTAGCTAATAATGACCGTTAATCCGTATCAGTTTTGGACATAGTCCTCATTTAGTGTATGTAGATGGCAAAAATTGAGATTTTTTTGCAGGACGGAAGGGAGTATTAGTTAATTTGACTTTTGGTGGTTTGGTTTTTGAGGAACATGTCAAACAAAAATAGAGAGGAGCTAAAAGGATGCTGAAGCCTAGTGTGGACGGGCAACCACGAAAAGATACTATTGTTTGTTCATGAATCCACCAAAGAAATTTAAGTATTGAAGGTTTAGAAAACTGTGTTTTTCGTTAATGGCTGCCAATCGTTCTGATGCTTCAGCGCTTTCCTGGATTCTGGCAATTGAAGCCCTTGCGAGCTTCAATGAAGTGGATGCCTCTCTTTTAATTGGTATGCATTAGTGAAACCCTTTTTTGTTTTGTTCTCTTGATGAAAATGTTTTCACATTATTTTAACTTATATGAATTTGGTATTTATGGTATCTATCTGTATTACTTTATATTTCGTCAAAAAGGCTCCTGGACAAATCTCGGACAATGTTGGGGAAAATGCAGGGGAGAAGTTGTCCTTAAGAATCTTAGAGAGTTTGTCTGCTCAGAAGAAAGGAGTCACATGCAGTGTTTCTCCTAAATCTGATTCTAAAGTTGGTTTTGATCAATCAGAGAGTTGTGAGAATATCCTTCGAGAAATATTGCCCAAGGTCATATATATTTTCAGTGTGTATGTGTATTACATTTGAGTAAAGTAAATTGGAATGAAAATTATTATGGTTCTTGATTTTTATTATTATTTATGTATCTGCATATGTTGTAAGTCTTCTGGATCAAGTTGGATAGATTCAGCAATGTTGAAACGGGATTTTGAGCCCTTTATTCAGCATCAAAGATCTTCTTTGCCTAAATTCGCGTTGTAACAGGTATAAATAATATCTTTTGCACACTTATAAAATTCTTAAGTTGAAGTAAGCAAAACAAAGTAATTTCCCTTGTGTTTGTTGTTTGGCTTGTGTTTCTTCTTGACAAACAGCTGAAGGATGCTATACTTGAAGACAACCATTTAATTTCCACATCCCTGTAGGAAAGGAGTGGTTTGCTAATTACAAATCAATCTAATGGCAACACGCAAAGATCTGAAGGGAGTGACAGTGATGTTCAAGAAATTTCGCCTACTAGAAACTATTTATCTGCTAAAAGAGTTAGGAATGACTCAGCTACTGATAATCATAAAGGACCATCCACTTGCAATCAAGTCAGTGTGGACAATGCTTATGATGTCCGTTCTGATGCTGCCAAGGAGCCCTTTTGTACCCAGTAGGCCATGAAAGTTTAGAACTCGGTTTATTTTCATGGAAGCAGACTCATAGAAGATTTTTCTGGAATAATCGTACAACATATTAATAATGGGTCCGCCTCGTCTAAAGAACCTCAGGTGGGAGTCTTAAAGGAAAGCAACATGCCTAAGAATGTTGATTATGAGTACGTTGTATCAAAGAGGCTTAGGATGAGCAATGATGTTGATGGTGCTGACCTCTTACATAATCAACAACAGGCTTCTCGTAATGATGAGAAAATGTCTCAAAATACATCTAGAAAGGAACAAGGCCAAAACACGGGTCTCAATGAAGCTAAAGAAGATAGTGAAAATTGTGCTGAATTGAAAACTTTAAGCAGTGCACAACAAGCTGTAACTCAAGAAACAAATTCTGTTGATGAAGCCAAAGAGAAATGTGAGCATTGTTTTCCACTAAAGGCCCCAAATGATGTATGTTGTGGTGAAGCCAAAGCTACAATGGACCATAGTTGCGAACCTAAAATTTCTATAGAAGATGACGGCTTCAATGATGAAAATAATGATATCATAGGTAAGAATTCATTTTTGAGCTCTCAGTGTATATGCAGTGAAGATTCCTTGAGGACAGCGGACGGGACATAACATCAACATTGTATCATTTGTAAGAAAGGTGATCAGTTGTTAGTTTATAGTTCTGATGCCTGCCCAAGAGAGGTCTATCAGAGCTGCTTGGGAGTTGCAACCACCTTTGATGAAAGTGGAGGCTTTTACTGCCCCTTTTGTGCATATTCGCGAGCAATTTTAGAGTTTATCAATAGTAAGAAAAAGTGCTCATTGGCAAGGAAATACCTGACATCCTTTACTGGCTCAGGAGTTGAATATCTGCAGCGGAACAATTCCAAGAAATTGCATAGGGAAGACCAGAATCGATCAAGAGAAGATGAAGATTTGGATGAATGCATTGAACCAAGCAGTGCTGAGAATGATGTCGACATAGTGAATAACACTCAATCTAGGGTGAATACAAAAGATTTGCAACAAGTAGAGCCATGATGTCAAGATACCTCTGGACATTATAATTTACAAGGTTGTAAAAACCTATATCTATTCATCTTCTTTGAGAGAAGTAGCTTTGGGGGTATGTGATTTTCATTCTCTTAAAAACTTCTTCGTGGTTGTAAACTTAGTAAAATATTTAGAGGAAAACAATTTGAGAAAAAACCTCAGAAAGTGCTATAGCTCAGGATGTTCGTTTTAGTTGTATCATGATGTTTTATAATGTTTACATGTGCAGTTTTAAGGTTTGCCATCCCCTGAGTAGCAAGCATTCATTAATTGGCATTTGGGTCAACTAACATAGGTTACCTTATGAACATGAAAACTAAATATATATCTATTAAGCTAATATAGCAGACAAATACTCTTATCAACTACAACTAACTAAGTTTTTAACTGTATGCAGATATATGATGGCATGATTATTGGCGAACATTCACGAGATACAGATCTTGATGTAATCTGAACTTTCTTTTCCTCTCGTATAATTATTATGGTTTCTCTAGGTGACTTGGTGTTTTATTTGTCTATCATAGGTCAATCCAGTGCGGAATAAGGAACTTACCAATATAAGGGCTGTGAACAAGGATGAAAATGTGAAGCTATCTCCTCCTCGCCTAGTATGTTCCCTTTAACCCGCTACTTTCTAGATTTTATTATCCTCATTTCCAATATTATGCATTATTCAATGCATTGCCATTAATAGTTCTGTCTTATTACTATATTTGAGATGAGGATTTTGGAACATCACTTGTTAAAGTGCAGGACCACTTGTAGATGGTCCTGCTAAGTAACTTGTGTATGGTTAATAATTATTGACTTACGTTTTGGGCACCTAAGCCTTTTGGATTCAGAAGTCAGAAATTTTGTCATTTCCCTATATATTGAAATCAATTTTATGTTTTTACTACAATTTTTCATAGTCAAGCTACACTTTCTCTGAGCTTTCATGTTAGGTAGGGGAGAAAAAGGATAAAGAAACACAATTCACAAGTGATGTGGCATACTGAAGAAATAAACTCTTTATATTTGCATTGGTGTTTTTATATTAAACATCTGAATGCATTTTGGTGCCGATGACCCTTGAAGAAGCAATACGTTATGTTGCTTCTGATGAGCTCATTGAGGTATGTTCCAGGAATTTATTTTTTTTCTCCTGTCGTGTGAAAGTAACTAAAATTTCTACATATGTAATTATTCTGGCAAAGATCTTTCATGGGCTATCGATAGTCTTGATATGTAATAAATTTTAACTCTAAATCTTAATGTTTTGGCTATTGCCTGGATCAGAAATTAATGTTGCTTATATATCTATTTTCTTATAAAAATTTGCAGTGTTAATTCTAGCGTCTCAGTCTTTAGGAGAACTCTTTCTTTCAATAAATCTGCAAGCCTTTATATTCCTACGCACCTCGAATTGGCAAGGAAGTTTTTTTAGTGATCCACGAGAGTTGGAGGAGAACCTAGGCTTTTTTGCACATGCTTTGGTAGTAGCTTAATTTTATGGATAGTTTGGTTTATTTTGTGGATGTAATCAAATTCACAATTCAATATAGTAGTAATTTATATTAAAAAGTGAATTTGAGATGTATATATGGATAGTTTGGTATATATTTTGTGGATGTAGTAATTTAAAACTGTAAACGAATGATATTATTGGGATGTATTTTGAATGGTTGATACATTTTGACTTTAAATTTAAATGAGAATTTAGACCTTTTAGCTATATATAATGGCATTAGCAGATTGCAGGTGCACTGGTAATATAGGTGAACCGGAACTTTTTTTTTCTTTTTTTTTCAAGTCAGTCTACAACATTTTAAAAATGTTGTATATTTGTATAAATAAATGACAGCTTCTAAACAATTGTTATATGCATGTATTAGAACATTTTTAAGTCACACTATAATATTTTGAAAACATTATATAAATTTGTCTAAATAGATGACACAGTCTAAACGTTGTGTAAATGTGTCTAAACGTTGTCTGATATATTAAACTACAACATTTTAAGCCAAAAAATGTTGTGGAAGCATACCTTCTACAACGTTTT
Organism: Panax notoginseng; assembly: GCA_016801055.1. Lineage (NCBI taxonomy): Eukaryota > Viridiplantae > Streptophyta > Magnoliopsida > Apiales > Araliaceae > Panax > Panax notoginseng. The sequence continues at coordinate 74,091,003 of CM029015.1, read as the reverse complement.
CAAGCATCTACTAATTTATGGAAAACAAATTTACAACGTTTTTTTATTAAAATACGTTGTATAATATGTCTAACTATAACGTTTTAAAAACGTTGTATAAGGGTGTCAAATAGATGACACCCTTAACCACGATGCTTTTCTGATAGAAACCACAACGCTTTTTACGCATTATCTATTTACTGTTTTGTAGTAGTGTTTGTAAAACATTCATTTCACTTTCTCATCATACTCTTAGAATAGCTAGGTATGCATAGTTATACCTTAACCACCCGTATTTTACATCAACGTTCATATACATCTATCACACGCTTGACTCACTGTGTGTTTGTTACACATTTAAAACTCATAGATGACACATAATCACTCGTTAAACATTCAATTCTATCGTTTAGCATGCTTCTTAACAAATTGGATAGTATACTGGCTACATAATTTAGGTTAAGGTAACAATATAAAAATGCATGAACCCATAAATTATTTACAGAAAATAGTTCTCACTGCTGGGTGGCGCGGCCGCGCTGGATTTGAACTAAGGAGGGGCGTGGCCGTGCTGCTCCTTGCTCAAACCAGAAATACTAGATATTAGCTTGGCCATACTTGCGCACTTATAAGCAATTATAATGACATTTGCAGAGTTAGGTCTATGAATAGGTTTGGCCTCCCCTATGGCCATTCCAAGATTCACTTAATACTTTGCTTTTATTTTTAGGAAAATCTTTATAAACAAAGCCAAAATAACCACTTTTCAACAAACTATCCATGGCTAACCATTATATCACATAATGAGGTTAATAACCTTTAACTATACATGCTCGAGTTATCTTGCCCATGTATTTCAATTCGACATAGTTTTTATCTCTTTAGAAATCTTTCAAAACCATGCTTGACTAGTTCACAACATGTTTAATTGGATGGATGCACATATCAATCATATATTGATGCATAAAGCGTCCTATCATAATGATCCATAGTTTAAGAATACTAATAGGGTATTCCCCCAACAAAGTTGGGTTTCAACTTCAACATTTTTATTGAAAATCTCACGTTAAGCCACTAAGCATGCAAAATAAGTCCACTAGTTTAAGTCATGCTTTCGTGTGCGTAGATATATGAAACCAGTTTACAATAGCATGTTTTCGAGTTCAAAACTCGGTGTACACATAGTTCATTTACACATAGCTATCATGGTCTTTTACTTGCATTATTCTTTTATTTCATGCTTGACTACAACATATCCTCACCAACAAGGTAACTAACATATTAGTCACATGTCAAGACATATCAGAACGTAATACGCTCGAATCCAAGGTTAGAACATGTTTTGCAAAAAGGTTTATCAAAACTAGTTTCTAACTCTTTAAGTTTTCTTTTAATATTCTAACCAAAACAAGCTAAGGTAACTTTCTATGTTCAAAACAACATCTCATCACATGTCAAGGTCACTTACATGCATAACCTAACTATCATAGCATGCTCAGAACAATACAGAACCATTAAAGTAGTATTTGGGAAAACACCATGCGCCGCCGCGCGGTATTAGGCTATAGAAGTGGCGCGGCCGCACCACTTTGTTCTGAGGCAAAAAAAAGGCTATGCTTCTGTAGAGCCTTAGCACATGTATTGCTAATTCTCAAACCAGACTATCTGTAACACTTCAGAGCAGCTATACCAACTCAAGTAACACAGAGACATGCTAATTCACATTATTTTGACAGAGAAATCAACAATCACTAGAATTTGACAAAACTTCAAACTAAGAACATAAATAGAAATTATTCCTCTTGAAGTTTAATTTTGAACACCCTCACTTCTCTGGTTATACTTCTTTCTATGTTCAGCAACTCACACACTCTAATGCACTTACCAGTGAAAGTTTTTGCAACTGAGAATTGAAGAGTTTGACTGCTATTTATAGAAAATTGGTTGCACAGTTCATCGCTTTGTTCCATGGTTTGATTTAAAGGAAATGGGAAGAAGATGTTGGGTATAAGGGAGTTGGCCAACTGCCCAAACTCGTAGCCATCATCACATCTATCTTACTTTGTGAAGAAGGAATAGCTATAATAGGCCAATGGTCTATCACACAACAGTTAAATAGAGTGTGACACTGATTTTGTGGCATACTTTATTACTTTCTCACTTATCAGTAAAATAGACCTCATTCTTACTAAGGTTAATTTCATTTGGGCTCATTAAGTCAATTATACAGACTTAACATTACTGCATTAATTGAAGTTATGGGCACAAGTGTACACATATATATGCATCTACCCACATATAGGAAGTATACTTATATTTTAAATATACACCAATATAATCTTATATCCCATGTACATAGGGCTAGTTCAAATAATATTTTAATTGAGCTAAATATAAATCAGCTGGGTACTCTCAACCCATTATTTCGTATCACACTTTAATATCACAATGATTATTATCAATAATCTATTATCTTTTCATTAATTTTCTTTTAATAATTACAATTAAACCTTTAGTCTGATTTAACTTTAATACTCATGCCCCTCTATTTAAGATAACCATTTTCCTTAAAATAATTAATATGTATAATACCAATTATTACACTATAATTCTTCAATTCATTTTCTTCCACAAATTTTCCCAACACATTTCAGTTCGCCATAATTTAATTATTAATTTAATGCACAAATCTCCAACTAATATCTATTTATAATTATATTGGGTTTTTTCTATTATCCTTCACTTATTTTCCACTATCATCTTTCAAATATTAAATCCTTTCATATATTATCATATTACGTAATATATGAAATACTAAAATTAATTAACATAATCATTTCATTTTCGTCACGTAAAGAACATATATTAATTCACCATTTTACTTAAGTGAATTACTCATTTCATTCAATTTACTATCACGCCACTGTCACACAAGGCTTTAATACTCAAATTATATTATTCCATAATATGATTTTCAACTTAATTTAAGTTAACCAATTTTTATTCTTGTTTAGTTAATTTCCATAACTAACTCTCATTCATTTCATGCTTTGCTATCTCAATCCACTCATGGGCACTATAAATATCAAATATAACCCATATGATAACATATTAACCACTAATAAACAATTCATATAGTACGGATTACACAACTCATCATATTAAACAAACTCATGATGAATTGTCTACAGACCGGCGCGACCAAGCTGGTCTTAAGCTTGAGAGTGGCGCGGTCGCGCCACCTTAATAGGACGCATCCATGTTATGCTTCAACAGAAACAGAACTTAACTCGCAGAAACAGATCATAACTCGCAAATCCTTTAACATGCTCCATACATGCTATCTCATATTACTAACAAAAATAAATCTTCAATGACAACATTTTCAATAATTTAGAGATTAAACTTCAAGTTCAACTCTTCTTTCCTTAATCTATACATTTAATGTGACAACCCCAAAATAGGTCCATTCCATCCAACCTATTCTGAGTCGCCAAATACATGGTACCGAAAACAACTACCACTTTATTACAACAAATATTGTGCAAAATACAACAACACATATGCTGTGAGTTTGGATACAAATATATACCAAATGTGACTCATGTCCCAACCGTGGACATCACCTCACAATGACACCTTACATAAAGGTATAGTTAAAAAGTGTTTTAGAAATTAGAATCTTTGGGAAGCACTTAAGAAAACCTTCGTACATGGGAGGCCACGCTTCTAGGTTGTGGTAGATATCATATGACCACAAAATTATCCTTGGTTGACCCAATAGACCCCAAAGAAAAACGAGAAGATTACTATAATATTCTTCCCAGTGGTGAGTCTTTTCTTGACTTATCATTATCTCCACTGTCTCTAACTGAGAATTATACTTCAAATAAACACCAAGATTGTATAGGTAGTGCTTGTAGATATACTCAACAAGTGGATGAGCACAATCCTGTCTTATGATGACACGAGGTTGTATGTCATTAGACATCTTGTATGATAGTGACAAAACACTCTTCCAACGTTGGGTTCGCCTCACCCTATTTTCTTCACCAAATATAACTACTAAATGACGACCACCGTTCTATTCCCTTGTTACCCCCGCTCGACCCAGCTACACTCTTATTACCTGAAAGGAATTGTGAAACAAAAGGGTGAGCACAACTAGCCCAGTAAAAAATATCATGACTAAAGATAAATAAATTATCAATAGTCTTCATCAGTAATAAATCAGAGATTTAGAACATATGGTAGATGATAAAAATTTCAACCATAGTTGCAGCGGAACGAGCAATCCATTAGAAGAGTCAAATAGACCATAAAGTCTATTATCTTCTCCATGTTAAAAATCCACCAATAATGTTTTATCCCTGTAACATCACTCAACAGTTTCTTTCCACAATCATATGAATAACTCATAATCATGATTGTGATTCTAAATTTTTCTTTGCACCCAAGACGAAGAATATTTTCATCACATGTCTTTACCTGAAACATCAAAGATCATGGTTATACCAAATCACAGTTCCTGTTCATAATCATGCTAATAAATCCATCTTCGCACTACGGCCAAAGATACTCATCAATAATTCATCTTTGCATTACAGGCCAAAGATATTCATCAACAATTCATTTTTGCACTACAGGCCAAAGATATTCATCAATAATTCATCTTTGCACTACAGGCTAAAGATATTTTTCAACAGTTCATATTTGCACTATAGGCCAAATATATTAATATCTCAAAGAAATATATAATCATTTCAGAATTATATAAACAATAATTATAACCATGTTGATCAATTCACCTTTGCACTTAAGCTAAAGATATTCAATTATAAATTCAATGGTCATGATCATACCAGTCAACAATTCATCTTTGCACTACTGGCCAAAGATATTCCTCAGTCACGATCATACCAATAATTTACCCATCTTTACACTCAAGTGAAAGAGAAATTCAACATCAAGGTTATAAAAAATGTCATATATAATAGTAACTCATAAATAGTTACTCGTGAATAGTAAACCCGACACAAAAAGGTAGAAATTCCACAATAAAATCCATACCAATATTTCGGTATAATAATATTGAATGAATAATATTTCTTAAATTTATAAACAATTTATTTTAATTGTTTACACTTTACTAAACAATGCATTTAATCATCCTAAAATGCCAAACTCATAAAATTTCATTACCAATAACCAAAACCCTCATAAAAAATTTGCATATACCTCATATAGGATTCTCAAGCCATAAAATCCTCTTTTCCAATTTTCTTACTTCACATAACATATTTAATTCATTTACTCATAACTAGTCCATTTTCATAAAAAATACCAAATCAGTTCCAAAAATATTTCTTTTCTGAGATTTAGCAGAATATAGTCCCATATTGAACATATATTTTTCTCAGAATTTTTAAAACTCATTTACTATTTTTCATATGGCCAAAATAGCCGAATATTTAGACATTTATCATAAATTGTACTTTTATCCCAAAATTCTGAAATTCACATAGTACACTGATATTATATAGATATACTTCCAATAAAAGTTTCATCAATTTTGGAGTTAACCACAAGGAGTTATAAGCGGTTACTTTTAAAATAGTATTTTCCCGTAAAATTCATAACTCTTAATCTATACATCCAAAAATCACCATTTTTGGACACAATCAATAAAACTCATCAAAATATCATTTTAAATTTTTCCAGAATTTTTGAAGTTCAGAAAAATTACAAAACTGAAAATCATAACAACCCTTAAAATCCCTTACTATCCCTTACTTCAAAAGTGCAGTATTTCTGACTGGAATGCAAAGCCGAAAGAAACTTGCACTGAATAGCAACTCTCAAAGTATCTAAATACTCACAAAATATGCTTCATAATATAGAGAGAGAAAGAGAGAAAACTTATGTTTCTGGTGTGATTTTCAATTCTAACTTAGCCCTCTATTTATAGGAAAATGTTAGCACGCCGAAGCAGACTTAACCTGCAACCTGATGACTTTACCTGCTACTATTCCCACCCACCATATTTGAATAAAAATCTCAGCACATTTCTTCACCAACCAAGAGTGGGGCCCACCAATTCTAGAATTTTTCACCAAAATGATTAACTCCGAAAATTCAACAATTTCTGAACCAGTCATCTCGTAAAATTCATAACAAATCATACGTTCATTTTTAACGGTTCAAAATTTGTGGACATATACTCAACTTATATATGTATAACATATCCAAATATTACCACGATCCAACGGTCGGATTAAAAATTATAACCCTCGCAAAATATCTCAAAAACCCTAATTTGATTTTCAATACCTCCGTTCTGACAAAAAATACAGATAAAACACTTCAACATTAACTCCTTCATTTTTAATCACAAAAATATATCCCTCATTTATATATACATAAAATAAATATTTCCTTATCATATGAATCAATAATTAGTTATTCACAAATAATATTACAGAATCATATTTATGACAACCAGGCCGTTCCCAGGAAAGAGAAGGCTTTCCAATAAGAATTTCTCCTTACTGGCGCGCAATTAGGTGACCAAACCTCTCCTTAGACAGAACTTTCTAGACATTGCCAATAATGCTATCTAATAATATTATTCAAATAATATGAATTATTGATCTGATAATGAAAAATACTGTGCAACAATAATTATTGAAACAACAATAATATAAATTATCAACGTAGCAATTATTGAATCAATAAAATAAAATATTGAACAGTAATTACTGTAACAATTATTGAGCAGTGTCTTCTCACGTAAGAATCAATAATTAAAAAAAATTATTGTGCAATACCGTGTGCTATTGTGCAACTACGCGTATTACTGTATTTTAATCACCAGGTATTCCAACAGTGTTAACGTAACAACTACGCCGTTAATTATAAAAACTCAATTTTTTGTCGTTATCTTCATCCAATCATTTTTCTGTTATGGGGCCCACAAATGGCTGCGCCATCGTACGAATATTTCTCGACAGAAAAAATATTCCCCGACCAAACGAATATTTCCCGACAACAACGAATATTTTATAATCACCCTTAACTTTAACATTTATCAATTTAACCATTTACTGAATAGTAATTATAAGAAAAATTGAAAACTTTTGTTTCATAAAATTCGGGGTCTTACATTTAACCATATGCTAATATTAGTCAGTAAATCTCTAACTAATATTTATCTAAAGATATATCGACTTCTTCTCTCGTTAACAACATACATATATATAAGTCCAAACCTAGCACACATCGAGTCTTTAATGGTATTTAATATAGTACACTGAGTCGTTTTCCACAAACAACCAATAAATTAGTTTTCGTCTCGTCTACACTGTTTTCATAGTGAGTTAGATCGATTACTAATTCGTATATACCTCCGCTCTCTGAAAGAATCGTTTAGCCTAGCTCCTATACATCCACCATTAAAGAGTACGGTTGCACTACCTTAGACTTGATACTTACTCGTACATATACTCAAGAAATTGGTGATCATCAAAGATATTTAATGTCACCAACTTACTATGAAAAAATAATTTCACATAAATTATTTAATGTCGATTGATAAATTTTTATCCATCTTTTTTACTTCAAATAACTCGCCTCTTTAATAAATTACAAATATATAATAATAATATATTTATTAAACATAGAAATCACTTATTGCATAGTTTATATATTATCCCATACAACACCATACCACATACCTCACAACGCATATATATATATATATATATATATATATATATATATATATATATATATATATCTTATTTGAACCATTCACATGCCTTAAGAATTTTATTTACTAAATTTTTATTTTAATAATTTCTTTTGAAAATTCTGGTTGTTACAGTAACTGCATTCCTCGGGGTTATCTCTGAGGTTGAAACTGAAGAATCTGGGGTTATCTCCGGGACTGTGATGGAATATCTCGGGGTTGTCTCCAAGACTGAGTTGAGCTCTCCTACAAGGTTATCTCTGAAAGATAATTCTACCCTCCTGCAATGTTAGTAACAGGAATGCAAAATTTCGAGTGTCTACAGATGCCCCTCTTTATCATATTCATGTAGCGTAACAACATGGATAGGATAAAGAATACTAGACACTTGAAATGTAACATATATTAATGATGCAATGTACTTCAGCATGATGTAAATGTATGATGCATGTATTTTGTTGGACCGTTTTCCAACGAGATGTGATTACTGTTATCCCCATAACTTGTGATGGGGACGGGAGTTATCACTGATAACTCTGATGAACTACTTGGATGTGTGCTCCAAAGTTCTCAGAAACTTCAAGGATGTTGACGTTGGGGTTATCACCGAAGTCCTTAATCCTTGGTACAGATTTTCCACCATAGATGTTCCTCTCATGTGCAAGAGACTCTATGGGGATGTACTTTTTCTTTTGAGGATGTGTATAATATATTCCATCATCGGTCCTCCCCAATGAGTATGCTCTTCCTTGGTTTGTACCGCCAAGTCTTTCCAGTGTTCTATTGGAGTTACTGCCAAAAGTTTGTGTTTGTCAAGGTTGCCTGACCCTCGCTAAAATGTAGATCAACGGATGAAATCCCTGCTGGGTATAATGTCAAGGCTGCTTGACCTTCGTCGAGATGTGCATTAACGGCTGAAATCATTGGATGGCTTCCGATACTTCAATGGATTTACTTGCCATCAGTTAAGTGTTGTCAAGGTTGCTTGACCTTCGTCGATATGTGCATCAATTGCTAAATTGTATGAAGTTCCCGCAAGGGGCAGAAGTGTTTTGGAGTTGCGATCCCAAACTGAAGGCATCAGAACTTCGTGAGGTATTACTGAATGTAGTTTGCAAAAATTGTGATAATTGATATAGTAAGCTTGCGTCTGGGCTAATACCAATGAGTGCCACGTAGACCTGTAATTTGGTCTCTAAAACCCAGGATTTCAGGCTAGTCCGCTCAATCGCGTAGCATCTTTTCTCCTGATTTAACTTTTTCAGCTTATGAGAACTCCTTTGTAACTCGAACTAGACCGAACCGGAGGGCTGGGCCCCACCCAGTGGAGTCACAGGTACACCTGCAGCCAGTCGTGGGTGGCCTTTAAGGCAGATGTGGCCCTCACAAGTTATTTTCAAGTTGTGTCGCATAGGAAATTCGAGAGCTCTTCTTCAGATCTACTGAGTTCGGGCGTCTTTCTGCAAATTATGTCACCGTACAAGTGTTCTACACTGTCCTGGTAACGTATGCATGTCTTCTTTTTCAGTTTCTATCCGTTGGAAAATGACTTATCATATAAAATGCGTCTAAACACATAGTAGTGAATATGCATGCTCATATGTCTTGATAAAAAATATTCAATATAGTAAATGTTAGTATTAAACTATGCTGAACATAATGATGTGAAAATTTTTGACTTTTGAAACAGTCAAATTGGTACCTTTTTTTTGCTATTTCTCATCCTATTTGAGAACAAATGAGCAAAGGTAATAAAGAAAGTAATCCTGGTAATTAGGCTACCCTTATGGATTGTGAATTCAAATGTTCATACATTATAGGATGTTTATGATTATGGGTAGGTGTGCTACTGAATGGCCACCTAGTCATGCCTATGTGTATGTGGATAATTTCATTTACAAAGGAGACTCTAGCAAAATTTTCTAAAAGTCTAGGCATTGAGTAGACATGCATTTTTAACTCTACTGTAGGCGTATGTTAAAGTAATGCGTGCATGCATATAGTCATAAAATGCATTTGAAAAGCTCCAGGTTAGAATTTATCACACCCTTTCTGAGGTGATTTGGAGACTTGTGTCCAGATATATATGGATTTGGATCAGTCGAGAAGTTCCCGCTGGACCACTTCAGGTGTGCGGATGAGGGCTTTTGAAGTGCCTCGACCCTGTTCAGTTAGCTAGCCTTATCATTTGGCAGAGGCAGTTACTCATCCCATCTGGGTTGATGTACCAGATGTCGAGGATGAGGAGGAGGATGTACCGGTAGCGGCTCCAGCTCCTACTGCTAATGTTCCCTGTAGGGATCTTCGAGACATTCAGATGGCTATTCCAGAACTTTTGGGTGATTTGAGTTGCCTCCCCTTAGTTTACTTGCATGTAAATGAGGTAAAAACTGGGCTTGATCTTCTTTTTTCCTATTGAGGAGGAGCAAGGATTTTGACATTGATTTACATGTGATGTAGGTTCCCAGCTTTACTCAGCCTCGAGAGAACTGGTTTAGCATACACTCCCTGTATCAGGCTTTGCATCCAGATTACTGAGGTATTGTGCATTGTTGGGGCTTTGGACGTTCTTTTCCATTCTTCCCCACCGTTGTCCCTGGGGTTACCTCAGGGCATTGTTTGAGCGCTGGTTTCACGAGACTCAACCTCTCCATTTGTTGGATTATGAGGTGATGATGACGCCGATGGATTGGCAATTTATCATCAATATAAAGTTTGGAGGGGCGCCAGTTCTATGTACGGCGAACATTACTCCTACTGCCGTTAGATCCTTATTAGGAGTTCAGACTGAGGCGCTCAAGGGTAGGACCGTCTGCATGGGTCATTTGAGCGTAGATGCTATGAGTGGGCTATTGAGTGAGTTCATACACGCTGATGTGAGAGTCAGGGATCGCATTCTTCGGCGATTGTTCCTGGTTATTATCAGGGGTTATTTCATAGCAGACAACTCTTCTGCAGTGTCATTCGCTTTGATTTGCTCCACTCGGGAGGTGGACCGTATTGGAGAGTATGATTGGGCTCTTACACCTTTGCCTATTTCCTCAGGGGAATGCGCATGTGTTCGCAGGGCTTGACCGAGGCTTGGATAGGATTTTACTCGTTTCTGCTGGTGAGTATTTCTCTTTTGATTTCCCATGTACAGGTTAAGAGTGTTCACTGACAGCAGATATTTTACCTTTATATTAACAATTTTGGGCCTATGAGAGGCTTCCATGTTTGCGTCCTTTGAGTGTGTTAGGTTTAGATGCCTTTCCATGAGGATGACGATGGCATCACTCCATTTTGGCGGAGGTTCCTGTAGCCGAGCGTTTCACCCATTATCTCTTACGGTTGGAGTTATTGACAGCTGATATCATCACTTGGGTTCCCTACTCTGGGAAACATTTGACCATTGGATTTGAGGATGGATTCCCGACTGGTGTCAAGCACGTGATATCCACCAGTAGGATTCCTCTCTTCACAGATGGAGGATGGGAGCTCTATTTAGGAGAGCGTATTAGGAGCACCACATGAGAGATTCGTGTACTGATCTTACCTCCTGTCGTTATTGGCATGTGTTATAGTCGCCCGTTGATGACATCCCATTGATGGGTATTGACGGCTACACTTTATCAGAGGGTTCACATACTCAGGATACGTTCAATCACTGGTGGTCCCCTCATACCATCGGAGCCCAGACCCGCGCCACTCAATTTATGGGGGATATGGTTCCTGGATCCGTGATGATGATGGATTGGCTGACCTGTGTTCGAGATCCGTCTCATTTGACATATTTTGATAGTTTGACCTGGCATTTAGATCGGACACATTTTTTCATCTGACACTTGGGCAGAGATCCTTCAGAGGCAGATATTTTTGATCCTTCCAGCTCAGGCGCTGGCCCCTTAGGTGACCCATATGGCTTTACCGGTGTAGATCCTCCACTATATAGGCCTGACATCCCCGTTGATAGAGATCTAGTGACTCAGGAGGAGTTACATCAGGTGGACAGGATTGATGATGTAGATATTGACACCATTGTCTTCTTCTGATGTGTATTCTCATTATCTCTTTTGATAGGCCTCTGTTAGATATTGGGTTGCTGTGTTCCATTCTCGCTATATCTTTTGATAGGCCTCTATTAGTAGTAGGGCGTCTGTGCCATATTTCCCTGTATTTTTAGATGTAGAGAGATGATGTACGTAGATGATGATGTACTTAGGAATGTATGTACTATTTCTCATTCCCTACATCATATTTTCATCTATTATTTGTCATGCATATATCATATTATGCATATGTATGTATGTCCAGAGATATTTAGCATTGACCCCTGGATGGTCTTATGATACAACCCACACAGATGTCTTCTTGACAGTCAGCCGCATAAATCATACCCCACCAATATTGGTGGCATCCCGTCTGAGATCTTGGTATGATAACATGTCACCTCTAGATAGGGTGACCGTAGATAAGCTATTACAACATTCCATTACCTTCCTGATGTTTCAGGTTCCCTCGGGCTTTGTGGATGGCACGCTAAAGCATTGGGTACTGGAGAGACAGTTTTTTTGATTTGGGACCAAGGAGTTGACTCCTACCTTGGAGGAGTATGAGTGGTTAACGACATTTCCCTTAGACAGACCTTGCGCTTGGATGGCTGTTGGAGATATGCGTCGGCGGTTTATGACCCTCACCGGGTTGCGGCGTAGAGTAGTAGAGGATGAGATTACATCCAGCCATGTATTGTCCCAGCGTTTCCTGATAGACAGATTTGGCTCATTGGACAGCTGTGCTCGGCACTCCAGGGATTTTACCACACCAGAGGATCAGTGGCATTTGGCCAGAGTGGATGTACTTGTGATGTGTATAGTGGCATATGTGTATATGCCACGGTATATGGATGAGATGGACATAGGTGTCATCATGGCAGTGAGAGCTCTTAGGGAGGGTCATACCATCATTCTGATGATTGTGGCAGAGATGTTAAGGTCGGCCACGTTTTGCAGCACCTACCCTGTATCATGTTATATGTGTGGTTTATGTAATACTTGAGACCGATTGGCACTTTTCGACGACACGGGTATTCCTTTACCCATGATATAGCTATGTCTTACTCCTTTCAGCCATCGGAGTGCACAAACGCTATATCTTGGTCGGTATTCTTGGTAGGGATCGGAGATCCGTTTGGCATCCTGCCGTGTACATGGCTCAGTTCACTCTATAGCTTCATTACTCACGGTTCGGGCATGGATTATCTCCCTTTGGCTGGTTTGAAGGGCATGACTACCTACCAGCCACTGGTTGTGATGTCACAGTTTGACCAGTTCCAGGACTTCCATCCGTTTGAAGGGGCGTTAGGTCAGTGTGTGGCTTCTCGCCATTTATCAGTAGAGGACCGATCCCGGGTGTATGCCTGTTGGGATCAGCATGAGAGAGCTGATTTTTTTTATTAGCCATTCGAGCTCTTCGTCAGAGTATTCTGTATGGATTGAGACAGACAATTCATCAATTACGGTAGTATCCACAGTGTCGGGTACTGATTCAGATAGTGGAGTGCCCATGGAGGACATTGATTATTCCACCGAGGAGGAGTTGTTTGCTGGTTCGACAGCAGGTCTTGTTGACTCTCCTAGTACTTCTGCAGCTATGACTCCCCCTTTAGAGTATTTAGTGCAGAGTTTGCATTTGATGACCTTTAAGAGAGATCAAGATAGGGCATCGATGTTAACAACTCTTGATGGGAGAGATGTCGCTCTATTAGAGAGAGATGATGCCTTAGCTCATATAGATACCATTATTGTTGAGTGGGATGAGGCTAGATCAGTCAAAGATACAGTGATAGTTGAGCGGGATAGTGCCATATTTGCCCGGGATGTAGCCGTTATAGACAGTACCACAGTGAGGTCCCTTACTACTAGCATCATTACATAGATAAGCACATATATTGATGAGCACAGCCTCACTATGCAAATGGCTGTAGATCTGTTAGGTCGCGTAGAGACCCTTGTACAGGAGATCTCAATGCTACCTCCTTCTTCTAAGAAAGATGCTATGTTAGACTTGATAGCTCGCATATACACTGGTTTGTAGATGATCTTATATTTTCCTGCACAGACTAGCTTAGCCATTTTGTCATGTACAGTTTACATTAAATATATCAAATAACATTATATATAGCAGGAAAACATATTTTGATCACTTTCCTTTTAGCTATGCATTGCTACTTGCTTTATATTTGCCTGATGTATGGACATTGAAATGTCTCAGGATCTTTTAGAATGGATCGTTGATATATGTGTATCCCCTACCTTCTTTGGTGTCTTGGGACTAGTTTTTATATGTAGATGTGGAGAGGAATGTGGCTTTCCTATCTGAGGTTGACCGCACCACAGATGGTCGCTAGTACTCCTATTTAAGAAGAGCCCAGTTAGTTCCATCTCTTATGGATTGGTGTTTCTCTTTGAGGAATCAACCGCAGCTTAGATGGTCACCGAATCTCCTGTTTACATAGGGAGGTCAGGTAGTTCCATCCATTTGGTCTGAAGCCGATGAAATGTGGTGGATTGAAGGATGATCCCAGCACCGTTTGATAAGTTTTTATGTTTTGGTAGGGGATTAGACCGAACCATGAATGGTTGCCTATATACTCCTATTGAAGAGGAGATCAGGTATGTGTAGTTCGAATATGGTGTAAGAGGTTTAACATTGTAAATGGAAAAGGGTGTAGAGATGTGTTTTTGTTTTTGTTTTTGTAGTGAGAAGGGTGTAGAAAATGTTTTTGTTAGTTTTGTTTTATTGCAAGCGGACCATATAAAATATGGCTGCCTACGTACTCCCGTGTATTGGGGAGATCAGGTCGGCGTAGTTCAACCCATGTTTAGGACTGTTTGCAGCCAATGAAAAGTTTGATCCCATGTTCAGGACAAACTGCGGGGTAGAAAGTTTAATCTCATGTGCAGGACCAACTGCAGGTGTAAAAAGTCTTATCCCTAGTGGGGTAAAACTGCGGGTGTGAAAGGTTCAAAAACTAAGTTGAGAGAAAGATCTTGCGATCCGAAACTATGTTGCTGGTTAGAAAAGTGTGTTTGTCCCTGATGGGGCAGATGAGTGTGAAGAGAAGTTATATGTAGTGAAGGGTCAGAAAACCTGAAATTATTGGGGATCTAATGATCCAAAACTAGGATGTTTGCTTGATGGTAACCTCAGACATAGTACCATTTCATGGTGTCCGAGTTGATAAGTTGTGAAAATTCATCGTCGTCCATTTCCTGTAATCTGAGAGCTCCTCCTGACAATACCTCCTTGACAATAAACGGGCCTTCCCAGTTCGGGGCAAATTTTCCCTTTGACTGATCTTGATTGTCAATGATCTTTTTCAAAACCAAGTTGTGTTGTTTGAACTACCGTAGCCGGACTTTTCAGTTACCGGACTTGGCTATCCTTTGTTGATATAACTGACTGTGGAAGATAGCAGCGGCTCTCCTTTCCTCTATTAGAGACAATTGCGGATACCTATCTTGTACCCATTGGTCTTCATTTAGCTGAGCGTCTATTAACACTCTGAGGGATTCCATTTCCACTTCTATGGGGAGCACTGCTTCCATCGCATAGGTTAATGTGTAGGGGGTTGCCCCAATGGATGTTCACATTAATGTTCTGTTGGCTAACAGAGTTAGAGGCAACAAGTCAGGCCATCCTTTGTGGGTGTCGGACATCTTTTGCATGATCTTCTTGATGTTTTTGTTAGCCGCTTCAACAGCACCATTCATCTTTGGACGGTAGATGACGGAGTTGAGATGTTTGATGTGGAATTTACTGCACAACTCCTCCATCATTTTGTTGTTGAGGTTCTTAGCATTGTCTGATACAATTACCTGTAGTTGTCCATATCGACAAATGATATTGTTTCTGATGAAAGCAATGATGACTTCTTTAGTAACCTTGGGGAAGGAGACTGCTTCTACCCACTTGGTGAAGTAGTCAATCATGGTGAAGATAAACTGATACCCATTACTAGTTTTGGGCTCGATGGGCCCATTTCCCACATTGAAAAGGGTTAAGGCGAACTCATATTATGGAGCTCCCTCGGAGGGGCGTGGATAGCATTCCCATGAATTTGGCACTGATAACATCTAATGATGTGATCCTCACAGTCAGCTTTGAGAGAAAACCAGTAATGCCCCTATTCGAAGGATCTTTTTAACAAGTAGAGGGCCGTTCATTTGTGGGCCATATACTCCTCCATGGATCTCATCCATGAGCCTCTGAGCTTGGTCCTTGTTCAGAAATCTAAGGAGACCTAATCCTACATCTCTTTTGTAGAGTGTATCTCCGCTCAGGTAGAATTTCATAGCCAGTCGATGGATTTGCCATCTTTCAGTAGGGCTCGCCTCAGTGGGTGTAGATCCATCTTGCAAGTACTCCTTGATATGCTGATACCAAGGGTGTTGGATGGAAGGTAGCTCATCCAATACTTCTCCAATGTAATTCCCATAGGCTGGAGCCTTTTGTTGGGCAAATGTGATGGTTGGCATGTTTTTCTTGTCAAGTATGTAGAACAAGGAGGCCAAGGCTGCTAGCGCATCCGCAAAATCATTCTTATTTTGAGGAATATGGAGGAAAGATATTTCTTCAAACTCCAAAGCCATCTGTAGAACCTGTCGATGGTAAGGCAGCAAGTGTAAACCTTTGGTATGATATATTCTCGTGATTTGTCTGATTACCAACTCGAAATCTCCAAAGACAGGTAACCATCTGATGCCTATTGATTGAGAAAGTTTTAGCCCCATGATAAAGCCTTTATATTCAGCTGTGTTGTTGGTGTTGGTAAACTATAATTTGATGGCGACGGGATACTGCTCCCCCGTAACGGATACTAGAACTGCCTCATCTCCAGAACCTTGCATGTTTACAGTTCCATCAAAATACATCTTCCATGTTTGGTGTGTATCATACTGATGGTGTTGCTGAACTGTCATTACTCCTTCATCGGGGAAGTATGTTTCCAAGGGTTTGAAATCCCCTGGAGGTGCAATGGCCAGTTGATCTACAATTCCTTGACCTTTAATGGACTTTTGCATCACGTAGACGATGTCAAATTGTTGTAGGATCAACTGCCATCTAGACAGTCGGCAATTCAACATGGGTTTACTAAACACGTACTTGAGAGGATCCACGCGGGATATGAGATGGGTTGTGTGACCATGGAGGTAATGTTGTAACCTCATGGAAGCCCATGCTAACGCACAACAAGTTTTCTCAATCAGAGTGTACTTGTGTTCACTACTGCTGAATATTTTACTGAGGTAGTAGATAGATCTCTCTTGGCCTCTATCGTCTTTTTATCCCAGCATGCAGGCCATGGCATTATCGTACACGTACATGAACTGGGGAACATCATCACTGGGAGATACCAAAATAGGAGCTTTGACTAGATGCTCTTTGATTGTAAGGAAGGCCTTCTGGGAATCATCATTCCACTTCATGGAGGAGTTCTTCCTTAACAACTTGAAAATTGGCTCACAGGTTGCTGTGAGTTGGGAGATAAATCATCTAATGAAGTTGATTGTTACCAAAAATCCCCGTATTTCCTTCTCTGTATGAGGAATGGGCAGTTTTGTGATGGCCTAGATTTTGGTAGGATCCAGCTCAATCCCCTTGTGGCTGACTAGGAATCCTAGTAACTTGCCTAATTTAACGCCAAAGGTACACTTGGCTGGATTCAACTTCAAGTTGTACTTACGCAACCTGTTGAAGAGCTTTTTTAGATGGTCTAAGTGGTCTTTCTCCCTTCAACACTTGATAATGATGTCATCCACATAGATCTCAATCTCTTTGTGCATTAAATCATAGAAAAGAGCCATCATGACTTGTTGGTAGGTTGCTCCGGCATTGATGAGGCCTAAATACAACCTTCTATAGCAAAAGGTTTCCCAAAGAGTGATGAATGCAGTTTTCTCACTATCCTCTTCAGCAACCTTAATTTGATGGTACCCTGTGAAGCAATCAGCAAAGGAGTTCATGTCGTATTGAGCAGCATTTGTCAATGAGAATGTGGATAAATGGCACGGGAAAGCTATCTTTAAGGCAAGCTTTATTCAGATCCCGGTAATCCACGTAAATTCATACCTTTCCTCCCAGTTTTGGTTTGAGGACTATGCTTGATAGCCATTCAGGGTATGTAGACATCATGATGATAGCCATTCAGGGTATGTAGACATCATGATGAGATTCTTCCTAACTGGCTTGAATCCCTCTTTGATGGGGAGGTGATGAATGATAATGTCAGTGGAAAAACCCACCATATCTTCATGAGACTATGCAAACAAATCCTAGAATTGGGTTAATAGTATAACCACGTCATGCCTTTAATTTGGAGTGAGGTCTGTACTAATCTGGATTAGTTTAGTGCTTTCTAAGGTTTCAAGATTGAATGAAGTGGTTTGGTCAAGGTTTGGTTTGGGTTTGTCTTCAACCCATTCTTTGATCTCCTTAGGTATCGCAATGTCCTCTTGTATTTCCATCAAGTCTGAGTCCAACTTTTTATCAAAGTTACAATCCTTGTGGAGAAAAGGCACTTCATCAGCAAGTATAGGCATATCTAAATTCAGAGTCCTGAAATAAAATACGCTTTCACTTAATATATGAAACTGTTCAATCATACAAAGTGTCAGTATGTACTGTCAAAATAACTGATAATACTGTACATAAAAGTAAGTAGTTATGGTTATCTACAGGGCAGAGGGAGTTTCTGCCCCCTTGTCGACCAATGAAAGGAGTGCTACTCCAATTGTCAAGGGTGAAGTCCTGATGGATTGCAATGATGGAAGGGCTCTCATCATCCTCCTTCTCCAGAATGATGACCATTATATCTAGGCAATCATCATCCGGGGTGTTTCTATTTGTGTGATCATCATGGACGATGATGCGTATGTTTGACATCATCCTGGCGATGTTTTGTTTACGTGTCTGTTCCTTTTCTTCCACTTCGTAATTTAGAACCAGGACTTCTTTCCCCTTGATTGGTATTGGTTTAGGAAATAACATAGCCATTACATGGGCAGGAACCTTTACCGGAGACAGTACAGGCTTAGGAACTATAGGTGGAGATAATCGCCGTATGGCTGAAACTAAAGGAATCTGTTTGTGCTTATGAGGATTCCTACGACTAGAACTAGTAGTATAGCCTAGTCCAGCTGTCCCTTTTTGATTGGGAACTTGAATTGGGTGCTTAATGCCCTGATGATCTTTGCCCAACCCTTATCTAGGTTGATAACCCAATGACATCATTTCTTGAGTGGCCGACATTACTTCGGCAGAAATCTGGGGTATGAGAGATGGCGCGTCAACAGGATGGTAGTGAGTGTTGCTCACCTCTAGGGTATGAAAACTGACCGACTTAGCTTCTGAATTGAACCTGATGAGTGGTATGTCACCTTGTTCAGGACATCCTGGCTCAGCATCGACAGTGACTAGGCTATTGTTGATAATGTATTTAAGTTGTTGGTGAAGGGTGGAGAGGACGACTCCAGCCATATGAATCCACGGTCTTCCCAAGATCAGGTTTTATTCCGTATCTATTCTGAGCACGTGAAAAGATATGTAGAATGTATGCGGACCAATCTCCACTGGCAGTTCAATTTCTCTGACAGCATTTCGTCGGGATCCATCAAAAGCTTTAATAACCGTATGGCTACTCTGGATCCTATGGAGATTTATGTTCATATTCACCAGAGTGGCATAAGGACAGATATTCAACGATGATCCTCCGTCTATCAAGACTCCTCCCACCATGTATTTGAAAGACAAAATCGCTATGTGCAATGGCTTACAGTGATCGGTCCCTTCAGGAGGTATATCATCATCAGTGAAGGATATCACATTGTTGTTAAAAATGTGATCAACCAGATGCTGTAATTTTTCAAGATCCACTAATTTCGGCAAATGGGCCTCTTCAAAATCCCTTAACAAGATCTTCCTATGTTCTTCATAAGAGAGAACCAAGTCTAGAATGGAAATTTGATGTGGAGCTTCTCTCAAGCTTAAAACCACCTTGGCTTCATTATGGCCCATAGTACGGAGAAATTCTTCCACTTTTTCCATGGGAATCTTCCCCTTTGTCTTGATGGTAAGCTTCATCACTCGTTGGGGAAGATACAATAGATTATCCTTCGACACTACAGCAGTTATGTGATATGCGGATCCTTCTGCGCCTCCATAATTCCATGGTACCTTTTTTAGGCTAACAACAGGATATTGTGGTCTGAACGGCAAGATAATGGGCTTTGGTGCAGCCAGTTACAAAGGATTGTCAACACCTTTGAGTTGAATTGCTTGTATTATGAGTGGTCTGATAGCCAAATCATCCTCAACGGATATAACTGCTATGACCTCCTTCCATTTTGTAGGAAATGTGTCCCCACTCTCAAGTAACATAGTGTCATCGTCTGCCAGCTGCAGGACACCGCTGTCAATTAAGTTCTGAATAAGGTGGCAGAGTGCCCAACATTCTTTCGTTCTGTGACCGCGAGAGTGGGAGTGATACTGACATACTCCATTAGAATTGATCTGCCATGAACGAGGGTTAATTGGAAGCAACAGTGTTTGTGATCCTTCCTTCATTGATCAGCGTCTGAAATATTTCCTCCACTGGTTGGCCAAGGTACGTAAATTCCCTCTTGTTGGCAAAATATCGGTAGGCCTTGGCATTTGATCTTTTACAATTTTATCCTCCAATGTATCATGTACTGGAGATAATGATGGAGTATTCATAACAAAAGAAAGGAGACTAGCATGCTCCTGGTTGAATAATTGGTGTGTGACTTGGTGTTGATGGACCACCAGTTCTGTCAATTGTTCGACTTGCTCACAAAGAGTCTTCATTTTCTTTTCCATTGTAAACTGGAACTGTGCAAAATCTCATTTGTCAGCACTATCCTTGATGGTTTGGGAGGATCCACAATTGTAATGGGAAGTCGGACCCTTACTCCAATTAATCATGTTAACCTCCTCTTCTTTGTGTTAAGGAAGAGGGTTGTCTTGTATATGGGGTTGGTCAGGTTTAGTCACCATGATCTCACCATTATCAATCAAATCTTGGATCTTGTGTTTTAAGGCCCAGCATTCTTGAGTATCATGTCCTGGAGCTCCAGTATGATAAGCACATTTTCGACTAGCATTGAAACCCTTCCCATTCGAGTTGGCTAGTGGAAGAAGATGGGTAATTTTCTTCTGAGTTGTTAGAAGATTGAAAATGTTCTCGAGTGAGTCCCCTAAGGGTGTGAACACTCGAGTGCGTCTGACTTCTCCACCTTTTGGTAATGGAGGGTGTAAGACCCCAAATTTTATGAAATAAAAGTATTCAATTTTTCTATTTAGTAAATGGTTAAATTGATAAAAAGTTAAAGTTAAGGATGATATATGAATATTTTTCAAAATAAGCTAGTGGTTATAAAATATTCATTTTGTCGGGGAATATTCGTTTGGTCGTGGAATATTTTTCTGTCGGGGAATATTCGTACGACGGCGCAGCTATTTGTGGGCCCCATAACGGAAAGCGATTGGATGAAGAAAACGACAAAATTGAGTTTTTATAAATAACGGCGTAGTTGTTACCGTTAACACTGTTGGAATACCTGGTGGTTAAAATACAGTAATACGCGTAGTTGCACAGTAGCACACGGTATTGCACAGTATTTTTTTGAATTATTAATTCTTACGTAAGAAGGCACTACTCAATAATTGTTACAGTAGTTACTGTTCAATATTTTATTTTATTGATTCAATAATTGCTGCGTTGATATTTTATATTATTGTTGTTTCAATAATTGTCACTGCACAGTATCTCCATTATCAGATCAATAATTCATATTTTTGACAACCCCAACATAGGTCCATTCCATCCAACCTATTCTGAGTCGCCAAATACATGGTACAGAAAACAACTACAACTTTATTACAACAATTGTCGTGCAAAATACAACAACACATATGCTGTGAGTTTGTATACAAATATATACCAAATGTGACTCATGTTCCAACCGTGGACATCACCTCACAATGACACCTTACATAAAGGTATAGTCAAAAACTGTTTTAAAAATTAGAATCTTTGGGAAGTGCTCAAGGAAACCTTCGTACATGGGAGGCCATGCGTCTAGGTTATGATAGATATCATATGGCCACAGAATTATCCTTGGTTGACCCAATAGACCCCAAAGAAAAACGAGAAGATTACTATCATATTCTTCCCAATGGTGAGTCTTCTCTTGACTTATCATTATCTCCACTGTCTTTAATCGAGAATTATACTTCAAACAAACACCAAGATTATATAGGTAGTGCTCGTATATATACTCAGCAAGTGGATGAGCACATCCCTGTCTTATGATGACACGAGGTTGTATGTCGTTAGACATCTTGTATGATAGTGGCAAAACACCCTTCCAACGTTGGATACACCTTACCCTATTGGATTCACCAAATAAAACTACTAAATGAACTTTTCTATACTGCTTTGGGAGAACATCCACAGCTAGAGACCACCGTTCTATTTCCCCGTTACCCTCGCTCGACCCAGCTACACTCTTATTACCTGAAAGGAATTGTGAAGCAAAAGGGTGAGCACAACTAGCTCAGTAAAGAATATCATGACTAAAGATAATTAAATTATCAATAGCCTTCATTAGTAATAAATCAGAGAGATAGAACATATGGTAGATGATAAAAATTTTCAACCATAGTTGCAGCGGAGCGTGCAATCCATTAGAAGAGTCAAATAGACCATAAAGTCTATTATCTTCTCCATGTTAAAAATTCACCAACAATGTTTTATCCCTGTAACATCACTCAACAGTTCCTTTTTCATAATTATATGAATAACTCATAATCATCATTGTGATTCTAAATTTTTCTTCGCACCCAGGACGAAGAATATTTTCATCACCTGCCTTTACCTGAAACATCAAAGATCATAGTTATACCAAATCACATTTCATATTCATAATCATACTAATAAATCCATCTTTGTACTACGGCCAAAGATATTCATCAATAGACCATCTTTGCACTACAGGCCAAAGATATTCATCAACAGACCATCCTTGCACTATATGCCAAAGATATTCATCAATAATTCATCTTTGCACTACGGCCAAAGATATTCATCAATAATTCATCTTTCCACTACAGGCCAAAGATATTCCTCAACAGTTCATATTTGCACTACATGCCAAATATATTAATATCTCAAAGAAATATATAATCATTTCAGAATTTATATAAACAATAATTATAACCATGTTGATCATTTCACCTTTGCACTTAAGCTAAAGATATTCAATTATAAATTCAATGGTCATGATCATACCAGTCAACAATTCAACTTTGCACTACTGGCCAAAGAGAACTCATAGTCATGATCATACCAATAATTTACCCATCTTTACACTCAAGCGAAAGAGAATTTCAACATCAGGGTTATATAAAATGTTATATATGATAATAAAAATAATATGATCAAAACATGGATTTAATTTCAAGAGCAATATTCATAAATCAACTATAATTTGGTTAGAAAAAGAAACCAATTTTGTTGTGAATAGTAACTCGTGAATAGTAACTCATGAATAGTAACTCGTGAATAGTAACTCATAAATAGTAACTCATGAATAGTAACCTCGACATAAAAAGGTAAAAATTCTATAATAAAATTCATACCAATATTTCGGTATAATGATATTGAAAGAATAACATTTCTTAAACTTATAAACAATTTATTTTAATTGTTTACACTTTACTAAATAATACATTTAATCATTCTAAAATGCCAAACTCATAAGATTTCATCACCAATAACCAAAACCCTCATCAAAAATCTGCATATACCTCATATATGATTCTCAAGCCATAAAATCTTATTTTCTAATTTTTTTACTTCACAAAACATATTTAATTCATTTACTCATAACTAGACCATTTTCATGAAAAATACCAAATCAGTTCTAAAAATATTTCTTTTCTGGGATTTAGCATAATATAGTCCCATAGTGAACATATATTTTTCTCTGAATTTTTAAAAGTTATTTACTATTTTTCATATGGCCAAAACAGCCGAATATTTAGACATTTATCAAAAATTGTACTTTTGTCCAAAAATTCTGAAATTTACAGAGTGTACTTCTATCATATACATGTACTCCCAATAAAATTTTTTATCAATTTTAGAGTTAACCACAAGGAATTATAAGCGGCTACTTTTAAAATAGTCTTTTCTCATAAAATTCATAACTCTCAATCTATATATCCAAAAATCACCATTTTTGGACACAATCAAGAAAACTCATCAAAATATCATTTTAAATTTTTCCAGAATTTTTTGAAGGTCAAAAAAATTACGAAACTGAAAAACATAACAACCCTTAAAATCCCTTACTATCCCTTACTATCCCTTACCTCAAAAGAGCAGTACTTCTGATCGGTATAAGGCTGAAGAAAACTTGCACTGATGAATAAAAACTCACAAAGTATCTAAATACTCACAAAATACACTCAATAATCTAGAGAGAGAAAGAGAGAAAACTTATGAATTTTGGTGTGATTTTCAATTCTAACTTAGCCCTCTATTTATAGGAAAATGTTAGCACGTCGAAGTAGACTTAACCTGCAACCTGGTGGCTTTACCTGCTACTATTCCCACCCACCACATTAGAATAAAAATCTCAGCACATTTCTTCACCAACCAAGAGTGGGGCCCACCAATTCTAGAATTTTCTACCAAAATGATTAACTCCGAAAATTCAACAATTTCTGAACCAGTCATCTCGTAAAATTCATAACAAATTATACGTTCATTTTTAACGGTTCAAAATTTGTAGACATATACTCAACTTATATATGTATAACATATCCAAATATTACCACGATCCAACGGTCAGATTAAAAATTATAACCCTCGCAAAATATCTCAAAAACCCTAATTTGATTTTCAATACCTCCGTTCCGACAAAAATACAGATAAAACACCTCAACATTAACTCCTTCATTTTTAACCACAAAAATATTTCCCTCATTTATATCCACAGATAATATTACAGAATCACATTTATGATAACCAGGCCGTTCCTAGTAAAGAGGGGGCTTTCCAATAAGGATTTCTCCTTACTGGCGCACAATTAGATGACCAAACCTCTCCTTAGACAGAACTTTCTAGACATTGCCAATAATGTTATCTAATAATATTATTCAAATAATATGAATTATTGATCTGATAAAGGAAAATACTGTACAGCAACAATTATTGAAACAAGAATAATATAAAATATCAACGCAGCAATTATTGAATCAATAAAATAAAATATTGAACAATAACTACTGTAACAATTATTGAGTAGTGTCTTCTTACGTAAGAATCAATAATTGGTGCAATACCGTGTGCTACTGTACAATAACGCGTATTACTGTATTTTAACCACCGGGTATTTCAACAGTATTAACGGTAACAACTACGTCGTTATTTATAAAAACTCAAATTTGTCGTTTTCTTCACCCGACAGTTATTCTGTTATGGGGCCCACAAATGGCTGCGCTGTGATGCCCCCAAAATAGGTCCAATCCATCTAACCCATTCTGAGTCGCCAAATACATGGTACAAAAAATAACTAATAAGGTATATACTTCGTAAAAATTTATAATTAACTAACCCGTGCTAACTTCGTTCGGGTTCCTCGCATTCTGACCAGTCACGAAAAACGCTCTTCCAGGAACCGTTGACTTTGACTTTTCTGGGACAACTTTTTGAGTCACCACCCCCGTTGGACTTGGTTTCGCTACAGTGCAATCTCGAGCGATATGTCATTCCTTTCCACAGTTATAACATACCTTAAACTGTTGTGGACAGTTTGGGCTGATATGTCCTTCTTTTCCGCACTTATAGCATATGACCGGTGGTCGTTCTCCTCCCTTGGAACCAGTTGCTGCTGGTGCTGACGTCTTCGTATTGTCATTGTTGAATCTCCTCTTTTTAAAATCTCCTCTCGACTCGCTTCTTCTATTCTCATGGCCATGATTACCACCAGAGTGGTTGCCGTTCTTGTCCGTATTCTTCTTTCTCCGCTGGTTATCATTATTCTGATGACTGTTGTCACCGATATGATCCTGGTTGTGGTCCCTCGATTGACCGTACTCGTTATCTCGCTCTAATAATTGAGCCCTGTTGACAACATCTGAATAGAGAGAAAATTTATGAGAAATGAGATATTGACGTATGCCGGGTTTCAAACCTCTCAGAAACATTCGCGTCATACGTTCCTCATTCTCCACCAAATGAGGTGCAAACCTGGACAACTCTGTAAATTTCGCCTCGTACTGGGACACCGTCATGTTATTCTGCTCCAGTCTAATAAACTCTACCTCCTTCATATGACGAATACTTTCAGGAAAGTATTTTTCGTTGAAGAGTTCCTGAAATGTCTCCCAAGACATGCTGAGTGCGGCTGGATGGGTACGCTTCACAGACTCCCACCAATAGTCTGCCTCGCCACGGAACATAAAGGTGGCGAATGGAACCTTCTGTTCCTCCATGCATCCCAAGACATCGAATATCTTGGTAATTTACTTGACCCACGTTTCCGCCATGATCGGATCCGGCTTTCCCTTAAATTCTAGTGGTCCCAACTCTTTGAACTGCTTGGCTGTGACCAGCTGTGCGTTGCCATTATTTCTTCCTATATTTTGAACAGGAATCTCCTTCGTCTGGTTTTGCATGAACCGTAAAAAACTTCTAAACATCTCATCGTTCATCGTCTGCTCATTGATGTTGTTCACAGGAGGAACATTGCCAGCCTGTTGCACGTTCTCCTCGTTGGTGAGTACAGGTGTCTCCACGGTTTCATTTACTCCACTGTTAACATTCTCAGTCGACATTCTCAAATACTGCCATAAAACAAGGGTTAATTTAACAAATTAACAAATCACATAATATCCCTATATTATGACCGACCAACAAATAAGCTTAGGTAGGACACACTAGCGAAGGATTTACTCGTCTCTCCCCTCCTAGTTCTATTCCTCGATCTCCGCCAGAGATCATATCCCTAAGCTCTGATACCAACTGTGACGCCCCCAAAATAGGTCCAATCCATCCAACCCATTCTGAGTCGCCAAATACATGGTACAGAAAATACCTACAACTTTATTATTACAATTGTCGTGCAAAATACGACAACACATATATTGTGAGTTTAAATACAAATATTGTCATCTAGACAGTATTCATACTCAATTAAGTCCTCATTATACTTATTGATACACTATTTTACAAAATAGTGAGGACTACTAAAACAACTGTCTTGAACCATCATTTCACACCCCGACTAGTACTCGCTACATTCTCGCCTCCTGAGAAAAATGGAACAAAAAGGAAAAGGGTGAGCTCAACTAGCCCAGTAAAGAACATTATGACTAAAATAATATACAACAAATTATCGTTAGTCTTCAACAGGGAAAAATTTAATAGAATACAATAGACAACAAGTTTTAAATCAATATTCGCAGCGGAAAATAATAATTCATAGAAGAGTTACGTAGAGAATGAAATCTACGATTATCTATGAATTTAAAAGCCCATCATCAACATTTTATTCTTGTAACATCAATTAATAAATATCTTGAATCAAATAGTCATCTTTGCACTACAGGCCAAATATATTCATCAGTTGGTCATGTTCACCTCAACACCTGTTCATCTTTGCACTACGGGCCAAAGATATTCATCAGAAATTATTCATCTTTGCACTACAGGCTAAAGATATTCAGTTATATCATCATTTAAGACTGAGGATGATGAAAAATATTTTAAAGAAAACGAATCCAGTGAAGCAAAAGAACAAATATTAGGGATTCGTATTACAGTTTATCCATGTCCAAAAATACCTCATAAACAATCATAGTGGAGTAAAATTCAAGAATGATCAAAACATGGATACAATCAAAGCTAGTATCCAGAATAGATATTTGGACGAAAAAAAAAAATTTCATTTTTCGGTGAATAGTAACTCGTGAATATACTCATGAATAGTAACCCCGACATGAAAAGTTTCAAATTTGATAAAAAGTTCAGATCAATACTTCAGCATAATGATATTGAAGAAAATAATATCATTTAAGAAGAAATAACATCTCTTACCTCGGAAAGACGGTACTTCTGACTGGAATACTAGATATAGTGCTGAAAGAAATTTGTACCGTATAGCAACACTCAAAGTATCAAATACTCACAAGAATACGCTCGATATAGAGAGAGAAATAGAGAGAAACTTGTGTTTCTGGTGTGATTTTCAATTCTAACCTAAGCACCCTATTTATAGGAAAATACTTTGAACACCAAAGCAGAAAATTTAATATAATATATATATATATATATATATATATATATATATATATATATATAAATATATATAAATTTTCAAGCCCACTTTAGAAAATCTGAAATCAGCCACCTTGCACATGTTTATGATGTCCAAAAAAATACAAAAAACGTTTTTCTCAAAATAATTAACTAAAACTCCCAAAAATCAATTATTTCGGAACTTCGAAACTTCAATAATTCATAATAAATAACCCTTTTGTCAGAAAATTCAAATCTCGCAAGTTTTTATAGGAAATTCAATTCTCTACAATTTTGCAGAAGAAAGTTTTCCCAAATTCTAAACAGAAATTGACCGAAATCCACAAACGGGCGATTTTACAATCAATAATAAATTTTCGGTCAAGAATTGTGTCCACCAACACACAAAATATGTGTTAATCATTTAATGCCATAAAAATACTATTCCTCCTCATATACTCATATATCACACATTCATTGTAAAAATATCACCATCAATATATTATTAAAATAATATATTTAAATGAATTATTTTATCAGAAAAAGATAAAATATTAATTTTCAACAATTGTCACATTAAAAATTTTCTCCATCTATATCCACATAAAATCAATATTTTTCTCATCATATAAATTAATAATTAATTATACACAAATAATATTACAAAATTACAGTACTGGCAAACAGGCCGTTCCCAGAAAAGAGAGGGCTTTCTAATAAGGATCTCTCCTTACTGGTGCGCAATTAGATGACCAAACCTCTCCTTAGACAGAACTTTCTAGACATTGCCAATAATGTTATCTAATAATATTATTCAGATAATATGAATTATTGTTCCGATAATAGAAAATATTGTGTAGTGACAATTACTAAAACAACAGTAATATAAAATATCAACGCAGCAATTATTAAATCAATAAAATATAATATTAAACAGTAATTACTGTAACCATTATTGAGTAGTGCCTTCTTACGTAAGAATCAATAATTAGTGCAATACAGTGTGCTACTGTGCAACAACACGTATTACTGTGTTTAACCACCGGGTATTCCAACAGTATTAATGGCAACAACTACGCCGTTATTTATAAACAACTTATTTTTGTCATTTTCTTCATCCAATCGCTTTCTGTTATGGGGCCTACACACGGTTGCGCCGTCGTACGAATATTCCCCGACAACAAGAATATTCTACGATCAAACAGATATTTCCCGACAACAATGAATATTTTACGACCACTTGCTTATTTGAAATATTTGCGCATTTTACCCATAACTAACCACATTAATCAAATCAACCCTTACTATTTCAAAATAATAAATAGAGGAATTTAAATTTCATTTATTAATAATTTGGGGTCTTACATGCGCAGTCGTACGAATATTCCCCGACAGAAAAAATATTTCACGACCAAACGAATATTCCCCCCCGACAACAATGAATATTTTATAACCACTTGTGTATTTTGAAAAAAAATTCATATATCACCCTTAACTTTAACATTTATCAATTTAACCATTTACTGAATAGTAAGTATACGAAAAATTGAATACTTTTATTTCATAAAATTCGGGGTCTTACAATATTATTTGAATAATATTATTAGATAGTATTATTGGCAATGTCTAGAAAGTTCTGTCAAGGAGAGGTTTGGTCATCTAATTGCACGCTAGTAAGGAGAAATCCTTATTGGAAAGCCCCCTCTTTCCTGAGAACGGCCTGGTTGTCATAATTGTGACTCTGTAATATTATTTGTAAATAATTAATTATTGATTCATATGATAAGGAAATATTTATTTTATGTGGATATAAATGAGGGATATATTTTTGTGGTTAAAAATGAAGGAGTTAATGTTGAGATTTTTATCATTATTTTTGTCGGAATGGAGGTATTAAAAATTAGGGTTTTTTAGATATTTTGCGGGGGTTATAATTTTTAATCCGACCGTTGGATCGTGGTAATTTTTGGATATGTTATACATATATAAGTTGAGTATATATCTACAAATTTTGAACTGTTAAAAATGAATGTATGATTTATTATGAATTTTACGAGATGACTGGTTCAGAAATTGTTGAAGTTTCGAAATTTATCATTTTGGTGGAAAATTCTAGAATTGGTGGGCCCCACTCTTGGTTGGTGAAGAAATGTGCTGAGATTTTTATTCAAATATGGTGGATGGGAATAGTAGCAGGTAAAGCCATTAAGTTGCAGGTTAAGTCTGCTTCGGCGTGCTAACATTTTCCTATAAATAGAGGGCTAAATTAGAATTGAAAATCACACCAGAAACATAAGCTTTCTCTCTTTCTCTCTCTATATTATGAAGCATATTTTGTGAGTATTTAGATACTTTGAGAGTTGCTATTCAGCGCAAATTTCCTTCGGCTTTGCATTCCAGTCAGAAATACTGCACTTTTGAGGTAAGAGATAGTAAGAGATTTTAAGGGTTATTATGTTTTTTAGTTCGTAATTCTTCTAACCTTTAGAAAATTCTAGAAAATTTTGAAATGATATTTTGATGAGTTTTATTGATTGTGTCCAAAAATGTTGATTTTTGGATGTATAGATTAAGAGTTATGAATTTTACGGGAAAAGACTATTTTAAAAGTAACCGCTTATAACTCCTTGTGGGTAACTCCAAAATTGATCAAATTTTTATTGAAAGTATATCTATATAATATCAGTGTACTATGTGAATTTCAGAATTTTGGAATAAAAGTACAATTTATGATAAATGTCTAAATATTCGGCTGTTTTGACCATATGAAAAATAGTAAATGAGTTTTAAAAATTCTGAGAAAAATATATGTTCAATATGGGACTATATTCTGCTAAATTCCAGAAAAAAAATATTTTTGGAACTGATTTGGTATTTTTCATAAAAATAGACTAGTTATGAGTAATGAATTAAATATGTTATGTGAAGTAAGAAAATTGGAAAATAGGATTTTATGGCTTGAGAATCCTATATGAGGTATATATAGATTTTTGATGAGGGTTTTGGTTATTAATAATGAAATCTTATGAGTTTGGCATTTTAGGATGATTAAATGCATTATTTACCAAAGTGTAAACAATTAAAATAAATTGTTTATAAATTTAAGAAATGTTATTCTTTCAATATCATTATACCGAAATATTGGTATGAATTTTATTGTGGAATTTTTGCCTTTTTGTGTCGGGGTTACTATTCACGAGTTACTATTCATGAGTTACTATTCATGAGTTACTATTCACAAATTACTATTCACGACAAAATTGGTTTCTTTTTCTGACCAAATTATAGTTAATTTATGAATATTACTCTTGAAATTAAATCTATATTTTGATCATATTGTTTTTATTATCATATATAATATTTTTATAATCCTGATGTTGAAATTCTCTTTCACTTGAGTGTAAAGATGGGTAGATTGTTGGTATGATCATGACTATGAGTTCTCTTTGGCCAGTAGTGCAAAGTTGAATTGTTGACTGATATGATCATGACCATTGAATTTATAACTGAATATCTTTAGCTTAAGTGTAAAGGTGAATTGATCAACATGGTTATAATTATTGTTTATATAATTCTGAAATGATTATATATTTCTTTGAGATATTAATATATTTGGCCTATAGTGCAAACATGAACTGTTGATGAATATCTTTGGCCTGTAGTGCAAAGATGAATTATTGATGAATATCTTTGGCCTGTAGTGTGAAGATGAACTGTTGTTGAATATCTTTGGCCCGTAGTGCAAAGATGGTTTGTTGATGAATATCTTTGGCTGTCGTGCGAAGATGGATTTATTATCATGATTATGAACAGGAACTGTGATTTGGTGTAACCATGATCTTTGATGTTTTAGGTAAAGGCAGGTGATGAAAATATTCTTCATCCTAGGTGCGAAGAAAAATTTAGAATTACAATTATGATTATGAGTTATTCATATGATTGTGGAAAGGAACTGTTGAGTGATGTTACAGGGATAAAACATTGTTGGTGGATTTTTAACATAGAGAAGATAATAGACTTTATAGTCTATTTGACTCTTCTAATGGATTGCTCGTTCCGCTACAACTATGGTTGAAAAGTTTTATCATCTACCATATGTTCTAAATCTCTGATTTATTACTGATGAAGACTATTGATAATTTATTTATCTTTAGTCATGATATTCTTTACTGGGCTAGTTGTGCTCACCCTCCTGTTCACAATTCCTTTCAGGTAATAAGAGTGTAGCTGGGTCGAGCGGGGGTAACAGGGGAATAGAACGCTGGTCATCATTTAGGAGTTATATTTGGTGAATCATCTAGGGTGAAGCGAACCCAACGTTGGAAGGGAGTTTTGCCACTATCATACAAGATGTCTAGTGACATACAACCACGTGTCATCATAAAACAGGATTGTGCTCATCCACTTGCTGAGTATATTTACGAGCACTACCTATATAATTCTCAATTAAAGACAGTGGAGATAATGATAAGTCAAGAGAAGACTCACCATTGGGAAGAATATGATAGTAATCTTCTCGTCTTTTTTGGGGTATATTGGGTCAACCAAGGATAATTCTATGGCCATATGATATCTATCACAACCTAGAAGCATGGCCTCCCATGTACGAAGGTTTCCTTGAGCACTTCCCAAAGATTCTAATTTCTAGAATAGTTTTTGACTATACCTTTATGTAAGGTGTCAATGTGAGGTGCTGTCCACTGATGGGACATGAGTCACATTTAGTACATATTTGCATCCAAACTCACAGCATATGTGTTGTTGTATTTTATACGACAATTGTTGTAATAAAGTTGTAGTTATTTTCTGTACCATGTATTTGGCGACTCATAATAAGTTAGATGGAATGTGTGACGCCCCCAAAATAGGTCCATTCCATCCAACCCATTTTGAGTCGCCAAATACATGGTACAGATAATAACCACAACTTTATTACAACAATTGTCGTGCAAAATACAACAACACATATGCTGTGAGTTTGGATACAAATATATACCAACTGTGACTCATGTCCCAACCTTGGATAGCACGTCACAATGACACCTTACATAAAGGTATAGTCAAAAACTGTTTTAGAAATTAGAATCTTTGGAAAGTGCTCAAGGAAACCCTCGTACATGGGAGGCCATGCTTCTAGGTTATGATAGATATCATATGGCCACATAATTATCCTTGGTTGACCCAATAGACCCCAAAGAAAAATGAGAAGATTACTATCATATTCTTCCTAATGGTGAGTCTTCTCTTGACATATCATTATCTCTACTGTCTCTAATTGAGAATTATACTTCAAACAAACACCAAGATTATATAGGTAGTGCTCGTAAATATACTCAGCAAGTGGATGAGCACAATCATGTCTTATGATGACATGAGGTTGTATGTCGTTAGACATCTTGTATGATAGTGGCAAATCACCCTTCCAACGTTGGGTACACCTTACCCTATTGGATTCACCAAATAAAACTACTAAATGAACTTTTCTATACTGCTTCGGGAGAACATCCACAGCTAGAGACCACCGTTCTATTTCCCCGTTACCCCTGCTCGACCCAGCTACACTCTTATTACCTGAAAGGAATTGTGAACAGAAGGGTGAGCACAACTAGCCCAGTAAAGAATATCATGACTAAAGATAAATAAATTAATAATAGTCTTCATCAGTAATAAATCAGAGATTTAGAACATATGGTAGATGATAAAAATTTTAACCATAGTTGCAGCGGAACGAGCAATCCATTAGAAGAGTCAAATAGACTATAAAGTCAATTATCTTCTCTATGTTAAAAGTCCACCAACAATGTTTTATCCCTGTAACATCAATCAATAATTCCTGTCCACAATCACATATATAACTCATAATCATAATTGTAGTTTTAAATTCCTCTTCTCATCCAGAACAAAGATAATTTTCATCACTTTGTCTTTACCTGAAATATCAAAGATCATGGTTATACCAAATCACAGTTCCTGTTCATAATCATACTAATAATTTCATCTTTGCACTACGGGCCAAAGATATTCATCTTTGCACTACAGGCCAAAGATATTCATCAACAGCTCATATTTGCACTACAAGCCAAATATATTATTATCTCAAAGAAATATATAATCATTTCAGAATATATATATATAACCAATAATTATAACCACGCTGATCATTTCACCTTTGCACTTAAGCTAAAGATATTCAATTATAAATTCAATGGTCATGATCATACCAGTCAACAATTCAACTTTGCACTACTGGCCAAAGAGAACCCATAGTCATGATCGTACCAAAAATCTACCCATCTTTACACTCAAGTCAAAGAGAAATATCATCATTAGGGTTATAAAAATATTATATATGATAAAAAAAATAATATGATCAACATATAGTTTTAATCTCAAGAGTAATATTCATAAATCAACTATAATTTGGTTAGAAAAAGAAACCAATTTTGTCATGAATAGTAACTCGTGAATAGTAACCCATGAATAGTAACTCGTGAATAGTAACTCATAAATAGTAATTAATGAATAGTAACTCGTGAATAGTAACTCGTGAATACTAACTCATGAATAATAACTCGTGAATAGTAACTCATGAATAGTAACTCGTGAATAGTAACTCATGAATAGTAACTCATGAATACTAACCCCGACATGAAAAGATAAGAATTTTATAAGAAAAATCTACCAATATTCCGGTATAATGATATTGAAAGAAATAATATCATTGATAAAAAAAATAACATCCCTTACTATCCCTTATCTCAAAAGAGCAGTACTCCTGACTGGAATAACGCTGAACGAACTTGCACCGTATAGCAACACTGAAGATATCAAAATACTCACAAGAATACACTCGATAATATATAGAGAGAAATAGAGAGAAAACTTCAGTTTCTGGTGTAATTTTCAATTCTAACCTAAGCACCCTATTTATAAGAAATTGCTTAGAACACCAAAGCAAAAAATTGAATATAATAATATTATATTTATAAAATTGTCAAGCCCACCTTAGAAGATCTGAATTCAACCCATTCTTATCGCATGTTGAGCCCAATAATTTGCAAAAAAACGCTTTTCTTTAAAATAATAATTAAAACTTCCAAAAATCAATTATTTCGGAACTTCAGAACTTCAATAATTCATAATAAATAGCCCTTTTGTCAAAAAATTCGAATCACGCGAGTTTTTATAGGAAATTCAATTCTCTACAACTTTGCAGAAGAAAGTTTTTCTAAATTCCAAACAGAAATTGACCGAAATCTACAAACGGACGATTTTACAGTCAATAATAAATTTTCGGTCAAGAATTGTGTCCACCAACACACAAAACATGTGTTAATCATTTAATGTCACAAAAATACTCTTCCTCCTCATATACTCATATATCCCACATTCATTATAAAAATATCACCATCAATATATTATTAAAATAATATATTTAAAGGAATTATTTTATCAGAAAAAGATAAAATATTAATTGTCACATTAAAAATTTTCTCCATCTATATCCACATAAAATTAATATTTTCCTCATCATAAAAATTAATAATTAATTATACACAAATAATATTACAGAATCACAGTACTGACAACCAGGCCGTTCCCAAGAAAGAGTGGGCTTTCTAATAAGGATCTCTCCTTACTGGCGCGCAATTAGATGACTAAACATCTCCTTAGACAGAACTTTCTAGACATTGCCAATAATGTTATCTAATAATATTATTCAGATAATATGAATTATTGTTCCGATAATAGAAAATACTGTGTAGTGACAATTATTAAAACAACAGTAATATAAAATATCAACGCAGTAATTATTGAATCAATAAAATATAATATTGAACAGTAATTACTGTAACCATTATTGAGTAGTGCCTTCTTACGTAAGAATCAATAATTGGTGCAATACCGTGTGCTACTGTGCAACAACGCGTATTACTGTGTTTTAACCACCAGGTATTCCAACAGTGTTAATGGTAACAACAACGTCGTTATTTGTAAAAACTCAAATTTGTCGTTTTCTTCATCTGACAGTTATTCGTTATGGGGCCCACAAATAGCTGCGCCGTCGTACGAATATTCTCCGATAGAAAGAATATTCCACGACCAAACGAATATTCCCCGACAACAATGATTATTTTATAACCACTTGCTTATTTTGAAATAAAATTCACATTTCACCCATAACTTTAAACTTTTAGCAATTTAACCATTTACTGAATAGTAATTATAAGAAAAATTGAATACTTTTATTTCATAAAATTCGGGGTCTTACAATCTCCCCTCCTTATGAAATTTCGTCCCCGAAATTTACGTACCTTGTATTTCGAAGAGTTGAGAATACCTTACTTCAATTTAAGATTCTATCACCCCGTCATCATGATTTCTTCATTGCTCATCTCCTGTATTTCAGATATCATTCTAAAATACAGCTTCAAAACAAGGGTTAATTGAACAAATTAACATTGACATAATATCCCGATATTATGACTGACCAAGAAATAAGCTTAGGTAGGACACACTAGCGAAGGATTTACTCATCTCTCCCCTCCTAGTTATATTTCCCGATCTACGCCAGAGATCATATCCCTAAGCTCTGATACCAACTGTGACGCCCCCAAAATAGGTCCATTCCATCCAACCCATTTTGAGTCGCCAAATACATGGCACAGATAACAACTACAACTTTATTACAACAATTGTCGTGCAAAATACAACAACACATATGCTGTGAGTTTGGATACAAATATATACCAACTGTGACTCATGTCCCAACCTTGGATAGCACGTCCCAATGACACCTTACATAAAGGTATAGTCAAAAACTGTTTTAGAAATTAGAATCTTTGGGAAGTGCTCAATGAAACCCTCGTACATGGGAGGCCATGCTTCTAGGTTATGATAGATATCATATGGCCACAGAATTATCCTTGGTTGACCCAATAGACCCCAAAGAAAAATGAGAAGATTACTATCATATTCTTCCCAATGGTGAGTCGTCTCTTGACATATCATTATCTCTACTGTCTCTAATTGAGAATTATACTTCAAACAAACACCAAGATTATATAGGTAGTGCTCGTAAATATACTCAGCAAGTGGATGAGCACAATCATGTATTATGATGACACGAGGTTGTATGTCGTTAGACATCTTGTATGATAGTGGCAAACCACCCTTCCAACGTTGGGTACACCTTACTTTATTGGATTCACCAAATAAAACTACTAAATAAACTTTTCTATACTGCTTCGGAAGAACATCCACAGCTAGAGACCACCGTTCTATTTCCCCGTTACCCCCGCTCTACCCAGCTACACTCTTATTACCTGAAAGGAATTATGAACAGAAGGGTGAGCACAACTAGCCCAGTAAAGAATATCATGACTAAAGATAAATAAATTATCAATAGTCTTCATCAGTAATAAATCAGAGATTTAGAACATATGGTAGATGATAAAAATTTCAACCATAGTTGCAGCGGAATGAGCAATCCATTAGAAGAGTCAAATAGACTATAAAGTCTATTATCTTCTCTATGTTAAAAGTCCACCAACAATATTTTATCCCTGTAATATCAATCAATAATTCCTGTCCACAATCACATATATAACTCATAATCATAATTATAGTTTTAAATTCCTCTTCTCATCCAGAACAAAGATAATTTTCATCACTTTGTCTTTACCTGAAACATCAAAGATCATGGTTATACCAAATCACAGTTCATGTTCATAATTATACTAATAATTTCATCTTTGCACTACAGGCCAAAGATATTCATCTTTGCACTACAGGCCAAAGATATTCCTCAACAGCTCATATTTGCACTACAAGCCAAATATATTATTATCTCAAAGAAATATATAATCATTTCAGAATTTATATAACCAATAATTATAACCACGTTGATCATTTCACCTTTGCACTTAAGCTAAAGATATTTAATTATAAATTCAATGGTCATGATCATACCAGTCAACAATTCAACTTTGCACTACTGGCCAAAGAGAACCCATAGTCATGATCGTACCAAAAATCTACCCATCTTTACACTCAAGTCAAAGAGAAATATCATCATTAGGGTTATAAAAATGTTATATATGATAAAAAATAATATGATCAACATATAGTTTTAATCTCAAGAGTAATATTCATAAATCAACTATAATTTGGTTAGAAAAAGAAACCAATTTTGTCATGAATAGTAACTCGTGAATAGTAACCCATGAATAGTAACTCATGAATAATAACTCATGAATAGTAACTAATGAATAGTAACTCATGAATAGTAACTCGTGAATACTAACTCATGAATAGTAACTCGTGGTAACCCCGACATGAAAAGATAAGAATTTTATAAGAAAAATCTTACCAATATTCCGGTATAATGATATTGAAAGAAATAATATCATTGATAAAAAAAATAACATCCCTTATTATCCCTTACCTCAAAAGAGCAGTACTCCTGACTGGAATAACGCTGAACAAACTTGCACCGTATAGCAACACTCAAGATATCAAAATACTCACAAGAATACACTTGATAATATAAAGAGAGAAATAGAGAGAAAACTTCAGTTTCTGGTGTGATTTTCAATTCTAACCTAAGCACCCTATTTATAGAAAATTGCTTAGAACACCAAAGCAGAAAATTAAATATAATAATATTATATTTATAAAATTGTCAAGCCCACCTTAGAAGATCTGAATTCAGCCCATTCTTATCATATGTTGAGCCCACTAATTTGCAAAAAAACGTTTTTCTTTAAAATAATATTTAAAACTTCCAAAAATCAATTATTTCGGAACTTCAGAACTTCAATAATTCATAATAAATAGCCCTTTTATCAAAAAATTTGAATCTCGTGAATTGTTATAGGAAATTCAATTCTCTACAACTTTGTAGAAGAAAGTTTTTCCAAATTCCAAATAGAAATTGACCAAAATCCACAAACGGACGATTTTACAAGCTATAATCAAATTTCAGTCAAGAATTGTGTCCACCAACACACAAAATATGTGTTAATCATTTAATGCCACAAAAATACTATTCCTCCTCATATACTCATATATCCCACATTCATTGTAAAAATATCACCATCAATATATTATTAAAATAATATATTTAAATAAATTATTTTATCAGAAAAAGATAAAATATTAATTGTCACATTAAATATTTTCTTCATCTATATCCACATAAAATTAATATTTTTCTCATCATAAAAATTAATAATGAATTATACACAAATAATATTACAGAATCACTGTACTGACAACCAGGTCGTTCCCAAGAAAGAGTGGGCTTTCTAATAAGGATCTCTCCTTACTAGCGCGCAATTAGATGACCAAACCTCTCCTTAGACAGAACTTTCTAGACATTGCCAATAATGTTATCGAATAATATTATTCAGATAATATGAATTATTGTTCCGATAATAGAAAATACTGTGTAGTGACAATTATTAAAACAACAGTAATATAAAATATAAACGCAGTAATTATTGAATCAATAAAATATAATATTGAACAGTAATTACTGTAACCATTATTGAGTAGTGCCTTCTTACGTAAGAATCAATAATTGGTGCAATACCGTGTGCTACTGTGCAACAACGCGTATTACTGTGTTTTAACCACCAGGTATTCCAACAGTGTTAATGGTAACAACTACGTCGTTATTTGTAAAAACTCAAATTTGTCGTTTTCTTCATCTGACAGTTATTCGTTATGGGGCCCACATATAGCTGCGCCGTCGTACGAATATTCCCCGACAGAAAGAATATTCCACGACCAAACGAATATTCTCCGACAACAATGATTATTTTATAACCACTTGCTTATTTTGAAAAAAAAATTCACATTTCACCCATAACTTTAAACTTTTATCAATTTAACCATTTACTGAATAGTAATTATAAGAAAAATTGAATACTTTTATTTCATAAAATTCGAGGTCTTACAGAATGGACCTGTTTTGGGGTCGTTACAGAGGGTTTGAAGACTGTGCTTGAAAGGGGGAGTAATTTCTTCTTTGGATAGGCATATTCTGACTGCCTTTCTGACCTTGTAGTATTAAGAAAATATCCTCTTCTTTCTTTTTATGGACCCTCCGGGGGTTGTTTCCATAATTTTCAGACAGGATGTGTTCAGCAACAGCTTTAAGAGCAGCTAGGTCTTGAATCTTTCATGACTTCATTCCCATCTCGGCCACCTACCCATGTTTAATCCTTTTAGAGAATGGTTTTCCAATACCTGCTAAGAATCTCTCATAAAAAGGTACTTCTTGCATGTCTATGAAGGTCATCACCATCTTAGACTCATTCATGGAGGGAACAACTTGAGCAGAAAGTCGCCTCCACCTTTGAGCATACTCTTTGAAAGATTCATTGGTTTGTTTCCTGACTTTAGTAGTTTGGTAACGGTCAGGGGCCATCTGAGATTGGAAGCTGTACTAACTGAGGAAGGCATGAGCTAGCTTCTCCCAGCTATGGATCTTGGAGTTGTCTAATCTGGTATACCACGATCGGACTTCTCCAGTCATACTTTTCTGGAACAACTTCATTCTGAGCTTCTCATCCTCGACATAAGATCCGAGTTCTCTAATGAATATCTTCAAATGTGTGTAAAGATCTCCTAACCCATCATACTTTTCAAAGTCATGAGTCTTGAACTTCTCTGGATAATGCACACCAGGGAATATACAAAGGTTCGCATATGAAAGACTCCCATGTGCTCCAATCCTTTTGATAGAACAAATGGTCTCCTCCATTTGAAGGACTTTCTTTCTGATATCACCGGTGTCTAGATCTTCTTTGAGATGGGTGGTATCATGGATTTTGTTGGTTTTATCCAATTGAGAATTAGATATTGGAGCTTCTTTGTCCGTACCTTGTGTTCGTCCATGTTTAGAGGATTCTGTTTGTATAGGCATCCTTGTACCCTGAGCAGATTGGTGTAGTTCTTTCAGCAGAACAGCCAAATCTGTGATTTGTTTACTTAATCCGTCAAATTCTTCGTGAGAGACAATATTAGGATTAGTCTGGTCAGATGAAGACATAATTGGCTGTAGGTGATGAGTGGAATTTGTACCCGTGAATCGCATACGTATTTGATGAGTGGGGTTTACACCCTCGAATCGGATACTTTATGGCTTAAATAGTTGCCTGATCTTCGCAGATTTTATATAGTTTATATGATTATTGTATTATTATGCTTAACCGACGTATTGTAGGGATTTACAGGACTTTTCTAGCTTTTAGGGGACAAAACAGACAAATTACATACACTGGCACCGCGACGCCAATACCAAGCCTTGTGCTTACACCGTAGCGCCACCCTCCTATCTTGTTGATGTCATCCTGACACTGCAGCGCCATGGTTCCTTCATGGACTCGTGTTGCAGCTCGAGCTCCGTTGTTTTCCAAGCTGACATAGTGCCGCAGCGCCACCCATAGGCCTATTGCCCGCGCCGCAGTGCGAGCTCCGGTGCCCAGGTAAAGAAGGATATATATATATATATATATATATATATATATATATATATCAACAGAGCCTCTGCATACGAGAGATATCATATACTCGGAGAATAGCATAACTTAG
This sequence comes from Panax notoginseng, assembly GCA_016801055.1. Lineage (NCBI taxonomy): Eukaryota > Viridiplantae > Streptophyta > Magnoliopsida > Apiales > Araliaceae > Panax > Panax notoginseng. The sequence continues at coordinate 74,049,310 of CM029015.1, read as the reverse complement.
GATAAAATAGTGTATTTTCTTCCTCTTTTGTATTTTCTCTCTCTAGTTCTTTGCTAATGTCTGTAAATATAGATTAGGTAGTTTAGGGAAAAGTCTGGAATTTCCTTGGAGCAACAAGAGTAGTGAGCTACACGGATTGGAGAGCTTGGAAGGAACAGAATGCTTGGAGACTTAAGAGCCTCTACAGAGTTTATTCTTATCCATTTATTTTCTCTGATTTTGTAATCCATAAATGTTGTCTTTATTTCTACTTATATTTTGTTCAATAGCTATGAACTGAGTATTGACTCTAAGGCTATAATGGATTTATTTAAATCGATTGTCTTTTCTCTTTGGTTGGCACCGTATGGTTTGGTTTAATATATTCATGCTTAATGATTCTCGCTAAGATATTGTTGATGATTTTGGTAATCTACATGATATTGAAAGAAGGATTGTAGATTTACACCTAAATATATTGACATACAATTATGGGTTTCGACTGCATAAGTTGTGCGTATAATAGACATATATTTGTGCGCCACATGCGACCTATTTGAGAACTTATACTTAAATCCTTGTTATGATTAATTCGCATAGACATGTGTAGGATTGTATCTATCTTGGACGTTTTTTTCTGTTATATTCCCTATCGGGTGGATCTAGAAAGGATATGTTTGTACATACCTCGACAGAGGTGTATGAGCACATGTGTATTCTCGGTCAACAAATTGTCGTGACCATTAAGACTAAAGAGAGAAGGGTAGGAAGTTTGATGTAGCATAGCACGCCATGTGTTCGACAAAATGCCTGTGTGGGGTGAAGTTGTAATCTTATCTTGTAATTCCTTCGATTACCATTCATTATCCATTTATTTGATTTGATAATTAGTTATACTTAGATTAATCACACTTCCATTAATTACTGTTCGAATAAGACTTAAGCGATACAAAGTCGGTATTTGGTAAATATTAGTGATAGTTCCTCGTTGGTATGGCACTCTACTTATCACTGTATTACTTGTTAGACCACGTATACTTGCACGTGTTTAGTGATCGATTTTCTAACCAACAAGTTTTTTGCACCGTTGCCAAGGAACTATTATTCTAATATTGTCCAATATTAATTTAAATCAATATAAACTTAATTTGAATGTATATATAAATTTCTTTTATTTGTTTGATCTTCCTTTTTGTTTTTAAGTTTACAGGTTATGGATGATCAATGTTATCAATGGCCTTATGAGAGGACGACACAACCAAGCTCGGAAGAAGGTCTCGAGCAATTGAAAGTTCAAATTGCAAATGTCTTGAGGTTTTCTGACAATCTTGAGTGTCAGTCCACTCAGACTGCCTACTGTCAAGAACGAGCTGACTTTGAATCGATTCCCTATCATCCAAATTTTTAGGATTATCCAACCTCTTGGGACTATAGTCAATAGAACTATCAAGATCTGAATTACTCCTATCCGAATTAAGTTGAATATTAGTCTCCGCTGCAATATGAGGTGACGTCTCGACCCAATAAGAGCTTTTCTGAGTACTCAACACAAGAAGAAGAGAAAAGGCTTGAAGAGCTCCTCACCAACTTTATTAAGAGAAATGAGGTTCGGAGGGCAAGCCAAGAAGCCGCATTGTAAGGCCTCGAAAATCAATTGGGACAACTCGTCAATGCCATCACTAATCTACCGCAAGTCAATCAACCGATCATAATTGATCTTAACGGTGAAAAAGTAGAGCAATGCATGACGGATACACAAGGAGAAGGCAATGAGTCTCGTACAGTTGTTGAGGGGGATGTCATGTTGCAAACTATCCAACTGGTAGAGTTTGAAGTTGGAGAAAAGAGGATCAACAGTGGTTGTATAGTCAAGACTAATCAACAACCAGAAACCACGCTCACGACTGTGGAAACCCTGGAGGGCCTGCTAGCACACAAAGAACTTTTTCAAATTGATGAACAAGGTGAATTAGTGGATAATTCTAGTGGTGAAAGATTCTTCATGCTGATGGGTCAAGCCGACGACTTTAAAACAAGCTCTTGGTGGGGAGGCACCCCCACTTAGTATCAAATTCTATAAGTTTTTCCTTACTTATATCTAGTTTATATTTAGTTGCTGCCAGTTAGTGCACTGAAATGTCATATCTGATGTGCATGTTTTTGTGATTATAGGATGAAGGCAGCATATTGTTTGGTATGTTACTAGGGTATATCTTAGTTAGAAATAAGGCGTATATAGCAGGTTATTTATTTATCATGATATCTGTGTAATTGATGTTGGCTAATTCATGGCTTATGTGCAGGAAATCTCATATACAAGGCTGGCGCCGCAGCTCCATCATATACACTAGACTTCGCGCCGTAGCGCTGTGCTCAAATTCCAAATGTTCTACCTCGCGCCACAGCGCCCAGGAACAAAGGCAACTCTCGCGCCGCAGCGCCAGGAACGAGCCTTGCCCACTACAAACTCGCGCTGCAGCGCAATCAATAGGCCCAACTCTCACGCTGTAGCGCCAAAAGCTATCCCAACCTACTATTAAGTGGAGCCGCAATGCCACCCAATGAAGAAAACCTTACGACGTGGCCCCGATAGCAAGTATTGGTTTTTAAAAATAGTTTTGGCCAACATTTCAGGCCACATCCCACCATCTCTCTTGGTAGTTACCAGAACAGAAACGCTCCCTTTTCTCAACAAAACCTCCCCATCTACCAGCACGACCCCCCCCAATTCATTGGTCACCAACAAGCGAGAGGGGCACCAATCAATTACAGCACACGAGGGTTGACTGCCACACGTTTCTAACCTAGGGTTTTTCACCCTCAAGGTAATTTTTGATTTCAGTCAATCAGAAACCATTTATTGGTTAATTGTTTGGATTTGTGCATTTCTTGTTGTGTATTTGTGTGATTTCCACTGCCTAAAATCTGGTTAGAGCTCTTTCAAGCAAGGTTTGTCCAAGTTGGTTCTCAGAATGCACGCAAGGTGTTTGATAATTTGTGTTAGAGAGAAATTTGACTGTTTTGGCTTAGAATTAGTGGGACTTATTGGGGAGTTGTTGTGCATTGTTTCAAGGGTTGCTTCTACACTGCTTAGGGATTATTTTTGAACCAAACCAACTAAAATTCTGGCATGGCCTAAAAAAGGCAATGCCTTAGTGTCGAGGGTTCCTCATCCACAACACAAACGACATCGGACAACACCAAATTCGTGAACGAGGAGCATGGAAACGTTATAAAAGCTCTTTCATCGCTCGAAATTTGATTCCTGAGCAGGGTTTGAGGTCGGACAAAAAGGATGGCGAGTTGGTGGCCATGATTGCAGCTCGCCAGTGGATCCATTTTATAAGATCACCTGAATCAGCCATTGTATCTATGGTCAGAGAGTTCTATCCAAATGCCAGTCCCGAAGGCCCAGCTGTTGTCCAAGTTAGGGGGCGATCAGTGGCTTTTGGAAGCCAAGCTATCAACACACTATTCACGATGCATGGTTTTGAGGGTAGGGACTATATGGAGTCGGGACTCTGCAGATATGACCTCGAGGATATTATTAGGAGGCTCTACAAGCCCGAGACTACATGGAAGAAAAATGACTTCACAGGCGAGAGGATAAGTTTTTTGCACGCTATACTGAGTCACTATGGGAAGGTATGGTTCAGCTTCATTTGTGCCAACATGATCCCGACTCGTCACCTGAGCGACGTGACTAAGGATAGAGTGATCCTCTTATTTTCCATTGTCACGGGTCTGAGCATAGATATCAGAGTTCTCATACACGAGTCCATCATGAAGGCAATCAAGAGCACCACTGCTTTGGGACTCCCGCATCCATCCTTAATCACCCGGCTATGCAAGAGGGCAGGTATCCATTGGGGGCCAGAAGAGATAGCTCTTCCACCCATGTCCATCATTGACCATCAGATGATCTTAGGCTTCAATGTGTGGGACGGGGTAGATTCTCATGTCAGAGGTGAAGGCTACGGGCCATCTACTGAGTCACCTCCTACGGCAGAGCACGAGACCGTGCAGCCGCCAGACGTAGGCCTAGCTTCACAGGGAATACTGGCAGAGATCCTGGCATCCCTCACCTTACTGAATCAGAAGCACGACGCCGAGGTACAGAGGCAGCAGAGGCATATTGTAGCAGTGGTCCAGAGGCAGGACATAGCTATGCAGTATCAGGCTGAGTTGGTCAACACAAAGTAGAGCATATACGCCTTGTATAGTTACGAGGATGCTGAGTTCACGCCATTCTAGTTCCCAGAGCCTCTTGTCTTCCCACCATACCCTCCACCATTACCGCCCACTTAAGCTAATGAGGACGATGTCGCTGCTGAGTTACCAAACTTTGGGGAAGCCCTCTTGTATAAGATTAATCTATGGTTAGCAATGAGGGCATTTCTCGCCTTAAGTTTGGGGGTGTTATGGTGTATTATCTATTTATTTCTGTCTACTGCCATGTTAGGTTGCTATTTTAGTACTTTGCTTATGTTTTTATTAGGATTGTAATGCAGCCATTTTGAACTGCGGTATTATGTTTTGGGTTTATTATTATGGATGCCATGAACTGTTTTGGGTTATTATTTATTAATTCTTTGATTATAATTAGCATGTTTGTGGTTTATAGCCATATTTTTGGGAGTTTTACAGATTTAGATGCTTATGCCATTTGAATGACCTTATTACCCTATTTTGAGCTGTTATTATGCAAGGGTGTTATATTTATCACTAATTTTTGATTGTGGCAAAAGCTAGCACCAAGTAATTATGTTTATCTCTTAGAGTCGTGTCAAGCATGTATGAGCTAGGGGTGTGTCCAATCGATAAGTTGAGACTGTTATTGATCCGTCCTTCTTATCAAGCACCGACCAACTGTGTTTACTAGTTATTTTTTTAAATTTAGTTCACTCGTTTATTGCTTTGAGAGTATGTTCACTTTTATAAAATTTCTTTTTTACAAGGTAATAAAAGGCTTAGACGTTTATACAGTTTTGGATCTTGGATTTTGGCATGTTGACATATAAAAAAAGAGAATAAAAGGATATGAAGATTTAATATCGAAAGTCGCTAGGTCGAGATGGAACGTGAAACGCACTCGCCCATAAATGCATGACCGATGTTGAGATGGAGCATAAAATGCACTCGCCTAATAATCTTTAATTTTTTGTAAAGTCTCAGTTGACTTATGTTGATTACGTGGCCTTTACTACTCGAGTTATTAGATTCATAGGGGTGTTCTACATCTATGGCCCTAAAGTCATTTGGCTTGGGAGTCGCTGATCAAAAGCTCATTAATGGTTAGTTCTGAATAGCCTAAGGTAATTAAGGACTGTCCGAGTTAGATTTTACTATCTTCATGATAGAGTCTTTTGATCCTTTCATGCACTTGCGTCTTATTCTTAATGCTTGTTGAATGTTTAAGTTGCGGAGTGTGCATATTGGTATTAACAATCGACTGTGCGAACTTATCTGAGCTATGATTAGTTAGGACGGTTGGTCTCCATACACAAACATAGAATGGATCTAATACAGTCTTATGCTTGAAATTAAATGAATCCTTATTCATATCCGTGTTAGCCCTGTTCTCTAAGAGTAGCTATGATCGAGCTTAGAAACCATGATACTAATATATAGTTTTATTTTTCTTTCGCATGTGTTTTGTTATTGTTAGTTTTGTGTTAGATAGTTTGCTCGAGGACATGCAAAGATTTAAGTTTGGGGGTATTTGATGAGTGAGATTTACACCTACGAATCGGATACTTAATGACTTAAATAGTTACATGATCTTCGTAGATTTTATATAGTATTATATGATTATTGTATTATTATGCTTAACCGACATATTGTAGGGCTTTACAAGACTTTTCTAGCTTTCAGGGGACAAAACGGACAAATTACATACACTGGCGCCGTTGCGCCAATAACAAGCCTTGTGCTCGCGCCGCAGCGCCACCCTCCTGTCTTATTGATGTCATCCTAGCACTATAGATCCATGGTTCCTTTATGGACTTGTGCTGCAGTGCGAGCTCTGGTGTTTTCCAAGCTAACGTGGCGCCGCAACGCCACCCATAGACCTATTGACCGCACCGCAGCGCGAGCTCTGGTGCCTAGGCACAGAGGGGCTTGGTTTGACCTAGCTAAAGAAGGAAACATATATATATATATATATATATATATATATATATATATATATATCAACAGAGCCTTTGAATACGAGAGATATCATATACTCGTAGAATAGCATAGCTTAGGATAGAATAGTGTATTTTCTTCCTCTTTTGTATTTTCTCACTCTAGTTCTTAGTTAATGTTTGTAAATATAGATTAGGTAGTTTAGGGAAAAGTCTGGAATTTCCTTGGAGCAACAAGAGCAGTGAGCTACATGGATTTGAGAGCTTGGAAGGAGCAGAATGCTTGGAGACTGAAGAGCCTCAATGGAGTTTATTCTTGTCCATTTATTTCCTCTGATTTTGTTATCCATAAATGTTTTATTTATTGCTACTTATATTTTGTTCAATAGCTATGAACTGAGTATTGGCTTTAAGGTTATAATGGAACCCTTTGTTATTTAAATTGATTGTCTTATCTCTTTGGTTGGCACCATATGGTTTAGTTTCATATATTCATACTTAATGATTCTCGCTAAGACATTAGTGATGATTTTGGTAATCTACATGATATTGAAAGAAGGATTATAGATTTACACCTAAATATATTGACATGTGATTATGGGTTTTGACTGCATAAGTTGTGCGTAGAATAGACATATATATGTGCGCCACGTGCGACCTATTTGAGAACTTATGCTTAAATCCTTGTTATGATTAATTCGTATAGACATGTGTAGGATTGTATTTAGCTTGGACGTTTTTTTTGTTCTATTCCCTATCGTGTGGATCTGGAAAAGATATGTTTGTGTATACCTCGACAGAGGTGTATGAGCACATGTGTGTTCTCGGTCGACAAATTGTCGTGGCCATTAAGACCAAAGAGGAAGGGTAGGAAGTTTGATGAAGCATAGCTCGCCAGGTGTTTGACAGAATGCATGTGTGGGGTGAAGTTGTAACCTTAGCTTATAATTCTTTCGATTACCATTCATTATCCATTTACTTGATTTGATAATTAGTTACACTTAGATTAATCACACTTCCATTAATTGCTGTTCGAATAAGACTTAAGCGATATAAAGTCGTTATTTGATAAATATTAGTGAAAGTTCCTCGTGGGTAGGACGCTCTACTTATCACTGTATTACTTGTTAGACCGTGTATACTTGCACGTGTTTAGTGATCGGTTTTCTGACCAACAGTAGGCTCGTGGCCTTTTTGGACTTTGAATGGGAAATAGGTCCAATTGTTTCCTTGCAAAAATCTGACGTAGTTTAGTTTTAGGGAATGTATAAATGTTTACATGCTATGATATATCCATTTTAGGAATATTATCCTACAAAATGGATGTTAGCTGTTTGTATGACAAGATAGCATGTTAAACTTTTAAATATGCATGTACACATATTTCCTCATATTTTCCATTACATGGAGATCAATATGGAAAGAAATTACAAGTAATTAAATTTATGAGTAATTTGAAATGGGAAAGCATGAAAATAATTCCCTCCGCATTTGGTTTATCAAAGGCTGACCAATCATAGGCTACTATCGCGGCTTTTTGGCATGAAGGTTCCCAGATCATCGTAATTTACTAGCAGGAAGTTAATCTGGTCTTTCAACTGGAGCAAATGTGGGTGGTGCCTTTCCTGAGCCTCATTGGGATTAGTCTCCCTAATAGTCCAGTAATCAAACACTGATAAGATAGCCTCCTAATGGAGGAACCACATAACATACATTTACATACAACGTTTGTCACCGTGTGAAAATGATGGCATGTGCAAAGCACTAATATCACAAGCAGATATAGTGTAAAACATTAAGTAAAGTAAATAAATGTATTCGTACACATCCATCAAATATAAATGCAACATCCACACACAAGCATATAACAGTTTTAAAAAGCTTATAATAGCGGCTTAAGACCTCTTACTGGAGTCCCCATCAGAGTTGACACCTGTCGATGTCAGGATTTTAATTTGTCCCTTTTCTGTTCTTGTCTTTTGGTGTTCTCATGTTAGGTGAGATTTGTTTGAAAAAATAAGTTGTGAAAAGCTTTGACATGTATATGTTGACGAGCGGACTATGAGAGTCGCCAGTTGGTTTTTTAAATGGTTGTACCAACACAACTGGCAAAAGATTTGCACATTGACCCAGTGATGTGACACTGCTTAATGGGTCTGTGAAATTGAGATTCGTTAGGGTCCAGGAACTTGGTTGTACGGAGGGAAGGTGTTAGGCACCCCCCGACATCCGTGTTGCCACGGTGACCACCACTTTTCAATTAAACTATTATATGAATTTGTGTGTGTATGTGTGGATCAATGTGCAATTATCTGGAAGTAGTATTATGCCTCGTTCACACCTATATTCAAAGGGTTTGAATTTCAGTATAAAAATTCAATTTTAACAAGATATAGCAATGATGTTTTGTAAAAAAAAAATATTTTTCAAACCCTTATGCTCAATAGTAATTGAGGTCTTTGATACTTCAATTTTTTATTAAATGTTCGGCTTGATTACTTTTATTTTCGAGATGCGAAGCATCTTCAAGAAAATAATATACATACCAGTGTTGAACTCCTTATGGGCATGAGAGTCGTTTAAAGAAATTCAAACACCGTGAATAATTTACAAGCTGGTTACAGCTAAAAATGTCCATCACGGGATCCGAGTCTAGATTCAGAAAACTGAATATGTGATCACATGATTCCTAGGCTCAAGTGATGCCGTAATTTATATGTAAGGTGTAAGCCGTTATATATATATATATATATATATATATATATATATATATATATATATATATATATATATATATATATATATATATATATATATTTAAACGATCAGCCACCACGAAGCACCTCCATGGGGGATCGAAAATGTAAATAAAGCAATAAAGTGATTAACCGCCTTGAAGTAAACTCCAGGCGAGACAAAATGTAAAGAAAGCAATAAAAACGATCAACCACCTCGAAGTAAATCCAGGCGGGACAAAATGTAAATATATATATATATATATATATATATATATATATATATATATATATATATATATATATATAAGCAGTAAACGCTCCGGATGTAAAATCTAGGCTCGTCGAACAAAGTTCGATAACATTTTATATATAAGTATATATATACAAAAGCAATAAACGATCCGGATATAAAATCCAGGCTCAATCGAGGCATAACTCGATAATGTTAGTATATATATATATATATATATATATATATATATATATATATATATATATATATATATATATATATATATATATATACAAAAAGAAATAAAAGCTATGGACCAAAGTCTGGGCATACACACGTAACACGACTCTCAACGTGAAGAACTGTGTGTGCACAGTAGTGGAGATAGGCTTTACAAAGTGTAAGAAGGCTTACAGTGGACTGCTAAAGAAGACTTCAATAACTTTAAATGGATGAACACTCAGCTCCCGTCGGTAAAATATAGCAAAGTATAAGCTGACAAGTGTCTCCAGAACTGTAATTGCATTCCTCGGGGTTATCTCCGAGGTTAAAACTGAAGATCCCGGGGTTGTCTCCGGGACTGTGATGGAATATCTCAGGGTTTTCTCAGAGATGGTAAAGAGTGGGTATCCCAAGGTTGTCTCCGGGACTGAGTTGAACTGTCCTCTAGGGTTATCTCTGAAAGGCGATTCTACCCTCCTGTAATGTTAGTAACAGGAATGCAAAATTTCGAGTGTCTACAATCCTTGTAGTTGGCCACTGGTAGTTGTTAGCTATCATGGTCTCTAATAAGTCGTATGCCGCCTCAAACTTCTTACCTATGAATGCTTCTCCCGAAGCTGTGTCTATGCTTGTCCGAGTATTACTACTTAACCCATTATAAAAGGTGTTCATTTGCAGCCACTTGGGTAATCCATGATGTGGACATCTCCTCAATAATTCTTTATACCTCTCCCAAGCTTCATATAGTGATTCCCTATGCAGTTGTTCAAAAGTAGTAATCTCATTCCTCATTTTTGTAGTTTTAGCCGGCAGGAAGAACTTTGCTAAGAACTTCTGGGCCAATTCATCTCAGGTAGTAATAGATCCCGTCAGTAATGAATGAAGCCAACTCTTAGCCTTATCTCTTAATGTGAATGGAAATAATCGAAGCCTCACTGCATCATCCATTACCCCATTATACTTGAAGGTATCAAATATCTCTAAAATGCTCACCAGATATTCATTCGGATCATAGTTAGCCAATCCCCCAAACTGTACCAAGTTTTGAATCATATGAATTGTACCTGACTTGATTTTGAAGTAATTTGTTGCAATGACTGGTCTTGTGATACTTGATTGGAGTTCATTAATCCGCGGTCTAGTATAATCCCGCAGTGCTTTCTAATATTCTGCAGCTATTTTTTATCTTGTTGTTCTAGTTTCTCTCGAGTTTTCTTATTCCACTTACTTAACCGCTGAAACCTTTCTTCGATGTCGTCCTCGTAAGGTGCTATTCTAGTTTCTTCGATTGGGTTTGGATGCACTACTCAAGAGAACCTGAAATAATGAGTAAAATAAAATCAAAAAAGAAATGTGTTTACCTAAAACTGATTTAATTAAACTTTTGAAACCCAAAACCCTAATAAGATTCGGTTATGTAAATTCAGTTATATTAATAAGATATATCTGTTCTGAAAGTGTTTTGTGTTATTATATACTCTATTTAACAAATTAGGTCAAATAAATTTTCATCCAAAAATTGACGTGCTTGACACGTCGTGCTTAAAAATTTTCTTCCGAAAACGGACTTTTCGGTATATGTATTTTGACAAGCTACTTTGTCGTGCTTACACTGACAAAACGCTTTGTCGTGCTTGTTAGGATTTGTGAAAAATCTAAGTTAACCCTATATTACAAACCCTAACCCTAATTAGCTAGACTAAACCCTAATTAAGTTATTCTAACACATAATCATGATTATTAAACTTCAATTAGGTGCTAGTAAACATCATTAAGCACCTAATCATAAAAACCAAAACCCTAATCAATATTAAAGAGGATTATGGCATAATTAAGTTACTAATTTAATCAATCTAGCTCATAAGTAGGTTAGGAGTCACCAAACCAAGTCCTAAGAGTGCACATGGTCTGGAAACCTCCCCAAGCAGCACAAGTAACATAACAACAGATATTTTTGGAGGCAAGTTGGTGAAAAAGACCAAAAACCCTAAGTTGCTTAAGTCTATAAATAGCAGTCAATCCTCTGGCCAAACTCACGAATTCTCTCAGCCTATACATGTAACGAATGATTTGTTTGAATTGTGATTCTGAGGACAGAATCCTTGTAAGGAGGGAATGATGTAACATTCCAAAATTTTAAATTATAATGTTAAATATTTATTAAATTATATAAGTATTTAATAGATGTGTTTATTGTTAAATAAATAATTATTCAAATTTGATTCAATTTAGTTAACTATTTGTTAAATAAATAATTAAGGAAATTAATTATTTTTGCTAATTTAATTTAACTATTAAGTTAGAGAATTTTGATTAAATAAATTATTATATTTTAATTTGAATTTGTAAATTAAAAGGATGTGTTAGTGGATTAAATAGAGGTATTATTATAAAGAAAATTATAATTATGAGATAATGATTTATTTGTTAAAGTAATTTAATAGATTAATATTTAATTGATTAAATCGATTATTTAATTTAAATAGAAGTGTGATAAATAACCTTGCAATAAAGGAGTTATCAAAATAAATTAAAAGAGTTTAATTTTAGTTTTTTTGCCAAGCATGTCTTAATGCATAATAAGTCTTTGATCTAATGATGTTTATCAAACAAGATATAAGGATTAATCCATTTGTTTTAATTAAGTTTACCAAACAAGGTGTAAGGGTTAATGGGGTTTTTTTTAGCTTAACCAAACAAGCCTTCTGGCTTTTGATTTTCAAAACTTACATAACTGATATAATTTATATCTAGAGTTATATTATATATTTAATATATATTATTACTATATACGTTATATTATTCTATGTAGTTAGAGTTAGGGAGAAAGGCAAAAAAAAAACTCAAAGAAGAAGAAGAAGAGAAGAAGAAAAGTGAGACAAAATTGGAGAGAAGAAGAAGCTTGAGAATCAAAAAGGTGGCCATCATCTTCTTCAAACAAGGTGTGACACCCCCAAATCCGGGTTACCTGACCTCGGAGTTTGGTGTTCACGATCCATAATATAATACCATTTAACTACCCATTTATATATATATAAATAGGAATACATAAGTCATTAATATAAGTTGTTAATACATAAGTCCTAGGTCCACTAACGTTAATATTACAGAAATACCACTTAGATATACAAAAAAAGGGTTTACAATACAATACAACATAATAATATTGTTCATTATACTACTCCAGCATCTTGCCTTTGCCTTTGTTTTTCTTCGACCCGCTAACCTCTTCGTTCCTATCTGAAATGTTTTATTTATAGCAAGGGTGAGTAACAAGTTTGCCCCGTAAGTTAAGACATACAATAAATGTATACGAATTAACAAGAACAGACTATCTATTTTGATAGAATGAAATCAAAGTTCAGTGAACTTTGAAATGGCTGAACAAATCGTTAATCAATAACAAGTTTTCTCTTATTCTAGGCAACACAATAATTTGATAATGAAAGAGTACAACGCTTTCAAAGTTTGTATGATATTCTATTGAATAATCCAGAATCAATTCTACGCAATAACAAAGTGGAATGTTTTCCAGATTTATGCTGAGCGATCCATTGGATCTAGAACTTCTACTTTCTCGGGTATCTATCAAAGATTTACTTTGATACATACGCAGGTGTACCAGATAACCATAAAGATTAAATCATACCCCTCTGCAGGTACTTAGAGCCGACCAACTCCTTGTACCCTATATTATGCATAATACTTAGGTCGCGCGCAATGGTCAAATTACGACTTAAAAATTTTGTTCCCTTTTATATAAAAGGTTGTTCTTCTCAGTCTCAGAATCAAGATTTTGATTTAACAACGAAATACTATGATTTCAAATTCTATTTACTTATCGATCTCGCCGAAATAATTGGCATCGATCTATCAATAACAATTGAATTCTCTTCTCGAATTTATCAAGTTCTAACAAATGTTCGTTTAGCCAGAATAATTAGCTAAGACATTTCTCAACATAATTTGACAATAAACAGGAATTATCTGTACTGTCAATTCTATCTTCTACGAATATGAATATCCAACAAAAGTTATTCTACAATAGTATATTCTCCGAATCAGTAATTCAATTTGAATTATTAAGCATGCACTAACTGCAAATAATCAACAATAAATTTCCTGGACATGGTATAAATAACAATAATTAACCATTATAATAATTGAATAAATATAACTAAATGTTGAGTTAGGAAACTTGCCTTTCACATTGATTACAGCTACACAATATAATTAACTACATTCGTAAGACCTATAATCAACAATGTCGGTCTCACAATTAGCATAATCATTTGTAACACGTAACACTGTATTCTACAGTCAAACTTCTCCTAGGCACATTACCACATAATCACATCAGTGTTTATAACTTATATAAACACCTATCCAGTCTAACAATTTCGATCTGGTTGGACTTCGGTCCCTTCTCGGTGTTCTGGTCACCTTATCCAACAATTAATACATTTATTGTCAATTAAACTTAGTCTCTAAGCTTCAATATTATTTTAGATAAGTCAAATATCATTTATAATATTTTTCGAAAGCTTTTAATAATTTATAAACAATTATTATAATTCACAATAATTTTTTAAACACTTAAATCATTTTTAAATGATTTAATTATTAAATAATCTTATTATCATTAATATTTAATAATATAAAAATATTAATGTTATACTTGTCAAAATATTAAAGTTATTATTAATAACTTAAAATATTTTTAAATCATTAATATTCTACTTAAATAATTTTTAAAGTAATTAAAATTATTTTTAAATCATCACCATTGATATTTAAATATTAATGAATTTATTATAAAAATATTAAAAGTCATTAATTATAACTTAAAATATTTTTAAAATATTTTTCTCATTTTTAAATGATTTTTAAATCAATAACATCATTTTTAATTCATTTATTTAATATAATAATTAAATAAATCTAATATCATTAATATTAATTTATTAATGAGAATTCTCCAAAAATATTGAAAATTATATTTTATAATTCAAAATATTTTCTAACACTTTATTCTTATTTAAAATGATTTTTAAATCAATAAAAATTATTTTTATCTTATTTATTTAATTAATTAATTAAATCTAATATCATTAATATTAAATTATTAATGAAAATTCTCTAAAAATATCAAAAGTTATATTTTATAACTCAAAATATTTTTAAATACATTATTCTTATTTAAAATGATATTTCGTAATATTAAATCATTTTTCTCTAATTTATTTAATACACTAATTAAATAAATTAAATACCTTTAATATTTAAATAATTATAAATATTAAAGAAAAATATTCTAATTGGTCAAAAATTATTTTTCATAATTTTAAAAAAAATTTAAAACCATTTTTAATAAATTTTATAATTTAATTTCTATTTTTAATTAATTATCAAAAAAATCAGAAAATAAATTAATTAATTCGTCGATAATGGCCTATAACGACACTTAGCGTCGCTGTTGGTGTTCTTGAGCTCAAGAACACTGACAGCTTCGTGTTCATGGTTGCTCGTTTGACTATCCATGATTCTCAGCTCAGACATGATCTGGGCTAACTTGAACATTGATGTTGTAGTAGAAATGTAGTAATACAACTATCAATCACTAAATTGGTCACAAGACATCACAATAAGGAGATCAAAGCCTCCAAAATTGTTGTCAGATGGTTTCTGGGTTTTCCAGAAACCCAGGCAGTTCGACTACCTACTTTCATGCTCGATTATCTATACGTTCTGGTCATGATGTTGGTGGTTTAATGGTTTATAGTTAGAGTCCACATGTCATAGAACATTTACAAAGTAACATCTAAGTTTAACATCAACAGAAACATATTTTATGAGTCGGTCAACGGCTGTCAGAAAGCTTGCTCATAGTGTTTCTGGGTTTTTCCAGAAATACGAAACATGATCAACATGCCTAGTTTGACTATCTGTTGTGTTCGATCCATTGAGGATTTATGGTATCTAAAAACCCGAATCTCTAGTACACATTACGGGGTACATATTTATTACAACAATAACATCAAACATTTAATAATCTGACAGATCAAGGGGCTTAAAGAAGTTGTCAGACACTGGTAAACTGTTTCTGGGTTACCCAGATTGTACTCGGTCATGGTCGGTCAACCAACTTTGACCGAGTATATCTTGACATCTGAACATTAAACGACTCTGATTTCACTTCCAAAACCAAGAACTCATACCAAATTACAGATCCCAAACACAAAACAAGAAAAATCTTAAACAGACCAGAATCTGTGGCGCCTGACATTTGCTTGTCAGACCACAATTTCTATTCTTGGCAGTTTTGAAAATCATCACTTTTAAAGCATTTTGATGCTATGGATCTATGTTATATCAACATAGATCATCATTAAACATCATCTAGCAAAGATCTAAACACATAAACAAAAACTTTTTCTTAGCAACATTGATCAAAAATAAAAATTAGGTTTATACCTTTTCTTGACAAATCTTAGATCTTGGCTCTCCAATTTGAACTTGATGTTCCAGGAGGCTACTTAGTGACTGATTTACTTAAGAAATTCGGAGGTTGGGAGAGAGAGAGAGAGTTTGTTGAGAGTAAGATAGCAACTTAGCCAACTTTAGTAACTTTCTCTCTCTTAATCTCTTATAATCATTTGGTGCAATGAATCTAAGCATGCTAGGTGTCCATTTGGATAAGATTGGAGCTTATTTCTAGCACATGGGATAAACCTTAAGTGATGACTCACTAGAATTGCAAATCTTTTTACTAAAAATCTAAGAAAAAAGGTATTTTAGTAACTTGCAAAATGAATTTAATGGCATTCTTGTCCAATGTACAAACCCTTAGGGTTTAGGGTTTAGGTTTGAACCCTTTAGGGTTTAGGTTTTAAACCCTTCAGATTTGTAATTTAATTTCCAAGATTTTCGAATTTCGGTTTTCAAAGTAGAAAATTAATATTCCAAAATTATAATTAGGATTCAATAATTATATTAATATTTCCTAATCATAAATTCAATCTTGCTAATTAGGATTAATATTCCTAATTAAAATTACTTAATTTAGCAATTATGGTCGTAATTGGTCATTAAGGTTTACAACCCACAAATTAGGGTTTCTAATAGAAAAATAAAATTTCCAAATTACAATTAGGTTTGTAAAATAGAAATTAAAATAACTAAAATATAATTAGGGTTTTCTAATCATATTAGAGTTTAATACACACATTAGGCTTCTCAATTAGGATTAGGGTTTCCTAATTAGGGTTTATTAATTACAACCCTTATCCGATCGATCATTAATCATTATCAACATATAGCACAAACATATTCTTACCAATATAATTAGTTTAATTATATTTTCTACCGAACCCCGTTCTATAAATTAGGGTTATGGTTTCTATTCTCCATTAAGCATAATTCTACTCTAATTTTATTAGTTAATACACAAATTGACCTTCTCGAGACTCGTATCACAGAAACTTGTCACAAAATTAATAATCAAAATAAATTATAAATAAAAAAAAATTATTCGTAAAATTTTGATTATTCGAAATCTCAGATTATCACACAATGTACCATCTAAACTCTATTATTGTTGTTCTTTTCAAAGTTATAATTGTATTCTCTATCCCAATTTTCTCTACGAAAGCTTTGTAGAAGTGAAATTTTGTTATGTATGTGGTTTATATGATAATCTAGTGTTGTTAAACTATTTTCTTAAGCTATAATTGAGAATAGTCCATGAATTTATATCATGTATATGGTTGTGAAGAAAAAAACTATTTTTACAGAGAGTTTTTGTGAATATATATTGTGAAGCTTAAAGTAGAAATTGAGAGTTAATTAGTTGTTTAATTGATAAATTAACCATCTAATTTGATAGAGTATGTATGATTATTGATAAAGATACTTTGAATTAATTGTTTTGGTTAAAAAACACAATTTACAGTGTTGATCTTCATTGAAATATCAAAAAGTGAGTTTTTATCAAAAACAGTGAAATTGAATGTTTTAAATTTGTTGTTTATGTTGTTGTATGGGTAGAAACATGTTATGAATTCTTGAATTATGTTTACATGAAGTTTTTGTATGAATTGCTTGTGAATTAGTCTGTTAGAAACGAGCTTGTAGGCCAAATTGGCTTTATCTTGTACTGTTGCCGAAGCTGTCAGTCAAAACTGCAGTTTCGCGCCGCGGCGCGGCCCAGCAGTACGTTCGTGGCGCCGCAGCACGGCTTCGTAGTTTATTCACCACGCCGCAGCGCCATCTCCGCGCCGAACCACAGTATAAATTGTGCCGCCGCAGCGCGAGTTAACAGAATGGTCTGATAGTGTACTTTTTGTACACGAAATTTTAAGAAAAAATATGTGATAATAATAGGACTGTAAAATGTTGATTTTAAAGTTTCTATACCTAGAATAAACATGTTATTAGCAATTAAATTGTTTTGTAACTTGATTATGTGATTAAAAATCCAATTTTTAAATGATGAACGTACTTAGTTATGTTGTAAAGTGGTAATGGCTAACTATGTCATGATGACATATGTTTATAGGATATTGTGATTCGTATTGTTCGGTTTAATCTACGAGCAAGACAAGTTTTCTAACTCTACACTTTCTTTGAGCTAGTTCTATTATTACATTGTATAAATTTACTCTTTTGATTGAGCAAGTTTTCTAATCCTTTATCTTGTTGAACTAATTATTATTTTCAATTCGATTACCTTATAATGATGCAAGCTGTTTAAACTTTGGTTTGATGTTGAACAAGTTATTCTTGTATTTAACTTGTTGTTTAGCATGCACAACTATATATACTAATGTCGAACATTTTTATCGTTCAATTTGCTATGCATGCTTTATATTCAATTCTAATTAACCTTGGCTTAGTATTGTTCAAGCAAGGTGTGTTATAGTCATTCAAATTGTATGCTATTAGATTATTCCTAAAGCATGACTTTAGTTTACTATGATTGATTCAATCACGATTATTCTATAGTATAATGTTATTGGTTTTATTCAACTAATCCTTAGTTGATGTTCGTTGAATTCCAAATTACCTTGAAAGCTTATCCAAACCAAACTTCCTTTGGTGCAGACTTGTACTCTAAATACTGAGATGAACAACCCTATTGTTATGATTTGTGGTTAACTTACGTATAGCGTTAAAATGTTTATGCACAATACATTGTACAAAGGGCTGATCCCCCTAAGTACGAGGTCCTTATAGTCTTATGACTGTTAAAGTTAGAGTTGAAAGATTACTTGCAACTGTGGACGTAGTTCATGGTCTTATGACCCTCAATGATGTATATTTTCCATATTTTAGGATTTCAGTTTCTGATTATTATTGATAGAGTACTATTCACTTTTGATGAGCCTATTTTGAAAGTTATTATTGTTATACTCCTGTTGATTCCATATTATATCCAGTGAGCAATTGTTTTACTCACTCTTGCATATTTATAAACTCATTGCAGATAAAGAAGAGAAGGTAGGTGAACCTTCGTCTAGCAAAGGAAAGGGAAAAATGCACAAGTGATGAAGATTTGTAATTTTTCTTTGATTAAGATGTTAGACTTTTATTATGATAATTTTAGACTTTTTTTTAAAGAAGTTATGTAATGTTTTTTGCATTTGAATGATGATTAAAGGTTAGATAACCTGGGAGATTTTTATTATGTAACCCTTTAATGGGGAAGGTTTTATTTACTCAGTTTTATTATGATTGGGTAGTTAGATATGAATGTTTGATCAAGTGAACACCAAATCCTGTGGAAATGAAATACCTGGATTTGGGGGAGTCACAAGTTGGTATTAGAGCTAGGTTATGAACCTTATGTGGGGTAAAAGCCTTAGGAAGTAACCTTCGAGAAGATAGTGATGATAAACTCTTATCGAGTTTTAAGGAAGAAGTAATAAAACACTTATGTGCTTATGTGTTTACAATTTATGTGCTCGTGAGAGTCGAGTAGTAATGATTAGTAATTAAAACTTAAACTTTGGTTGACAGGATGACTAATATAGGAGGATCCAGTTAGGTTATGGAGGAAGGACCTCAGATGCCTGGAGAGGAGGAATCTCGTGACATTCGAGTGGTTTGGGAACAACTACTTCCACGAGAGTCAACCCCATTGCTCACGGTGGTCAAAGATGATGATGATGATGTAGAAACAGACGAGGAAGATCATGTGGAGCTACCACAGATGGATGAAGAGGACGAGGAGGAATGGATTCCACTTAACTCGATAGCTGGTCGTATATACGATGAGGTGCATGACCGCAATGTGGAACTTCAAGATACAGTTGAGGAGTTACAAGAGATAGTAGCTGAACAACAGACCTCGATGGCACAGAAGGACGACGAGATCCATGATCGAGAAGAACGACTGAACAATGTTGAAGAGAAGATGGTTCACAGTGAAGAAGAGAACGACCAAATGAGAGCAGAGGTTGCAGAGTTGAAGAGCAAGTTGAGAGAAGAATCTGCAAAAAGGGCAAGAGCCGAAGACGCGTACAGTGAAGTTTATCAACAAGCCAAAATAGCAAAGGGAGACGCACAAGCAAAGAGAAAGAAGATGGAAGAAATGGATAACGTGTTCAACACCGCGATCAATCGAGCTCAAGACCGGGTCATGGGTTATCCAATTCAGTTCGAGACGCTACCCTCGTTCATACTAGATCGTCGAACCATGTTCCGAGTTATGGAAGAAGAGCGTCGTAAGGCTTTGCAGTATCTTAATAGGACATCGTAGGGAGTGTACTTGAATTATGTTATGATAAATAATTTGTAAATCCCAAGTGTTATGCAATCTATGGGATATGATGATGTCCTGAACCTTTAGTAGTTCAGAAAAATAATGTAAATGGCAGTGATGCTATTGATATGATGTTTTCAAAGAAGTTATGAATAAAAGTTATTATTTTCTTTTATCCAAAGTGTTAAGTGTTATGAAGTGATTACTTTTATGGGGGAAAGTTAAGTAGAAATTACTTGGAAAGAGTTAAATAATAATCTAATGAGTACATTTTTTTAACAGAAAATGCCTCCAAGACGTCAACCACCTCGTCAGAGAACCACCGAAGGAACCAATAATGATAATGCTGAAGCTAACCCCGTTCAGCAGCTGGTGACGTTACTGACAGGTGCATTGCAAAATCAACCGCAAAATCAACCTCAGAACCAAGGTGCTACGTTTAAGGACTTCAAGGCGGTTGGACCACAAGAATTCCATGGATCCATGAATCCAGTTGAAGCACAGACCTGGATCATGGAAATTTAGAAGGTTTTTGATGTTGCTAGGGTAGAGGACAACCAGAAGACTGCTTTTGCAACATTCATGTTGAAAGTAGAGGCTAGTTATCGGTGGTAGGTGAATTGGGAAAGATTTAAGGAGATTTTCTTCGAGACCTATTTTCCAGAGAGTTCGAAAAGCTACAGTTTTTAGAACTGAAGCAGGGAACGATGACGGTATCGGAGTATGCCACGAAATTTATTGAGTTGGTGAGGTTTACGCCAAACCAAGTTAGCACCGATGAATGCAAGGCGAAGAGGTTTGAACAGGGACTGAAGCCCTAGTTGTTTAGTAGGGTTTCCTTATTCTAGTTGAAGACATTTACAGCCGTGATGGAAAAGGCAATTCTCACCGAAGGTGGAGGCGAGGCTGTAACTAAGTTTAATCAAGAACAAAAAAAGAAGAAGAATGAAGTGGAGGTGAAGAATGGTGGTGGTGGTAATGGAAATGGTAACAACAACTTGAAAAGAAAGTGGAATGGAAATATGGGTGCTGGAAATCAGTAGGGTAAACAATAGAACAAAAAGTTTGAAGCATGTGCTACATGCGGGAAGTTTCACAAGGGTGTATGCTTAATGGGGAAACAAGTATGCTTTAACTGTGGCCAGGAGGGTCACATCGCCCCAAATTGCAATCAACCCAAGAAGAATGTTTGCTACACTTGCGGGTCCAAGGATCACTTTGCTCGTGAGTGCCCCAAGAAGAAAACTGGAGAAACAACGGGAAGCAAGGGAGGAAGCAGTGGAGGTACATGGGCCATTACGGGACCAACGTCATCAAACAAACCCACAGCCAGAACCTTCAAGTCATGACCTTTTGGGAGCCTGTGGTGGGCTAAGATGACCCAATAAGATACTATTGGGCCAGTGATTTGAGGCCTTACTTTGATGGATTTGATTTGATTCGAACTCGGGATTTGACCCGGATTATTTTTAGAAATTGAAAAAGAAGTTAAGTATGGCACTTGTGTTGTCATTACCATATAATACAGGAAATTTTATGGTGTACAGTGATGTCTCACACAAAAGATTAGGATGTGTCCTTATACAGAATGGAAAAGTCATCGCGTATGCATCAAGATAATTGAAAGACTACAAAAAAGGGTATCCGACTCATGATTTATAGTTGGCGGCGGTTGTGTTTGCTCTGAAGATATGGAGACACTATCTCTACGGAGAGAATGTGAGATTTACATAGACCATAAAAGTCTGAAGTATATTTTCACACAGAAGGACCTGAACATACATCAAAGAAGATGGATAGAACTGCCAAAAGATTATGATTGTGAGATTTTTTATCATCCAGGCAAAGCAAACGTGGTTGCAGATGCCTTGAGTAGGAAAGGCAGGGAAAAGTTGATGTTGTTAACTGATAAGGAGGAGCTTATTACAGAAATGTCAAGGTTAAAGTTGGAAATTAAATTTCCAAAAGAATCCGATAAGAAATTGTACCAGATGGAAGCCAGTCAAACTTTGGTGGACAAAGTGAAGAACGCTCAACTGCAGGATGAGGAATGCAGAAAAATAAGAGAAAATGTGGTTGAGGGAAAAGAAATAAAGTATAAAGTTGATACTGAGGGGATGCTGAGATTTGAAGGACGAATATGGGTTCCAGCAGTACCAAATATTAAAGAAGACATCTTGATCGAGGCTCATAACTCGAGGTATTCGATTCATCTAGGAAGTACGAAGATGTATCAAGATTTGCGATGACATTTTTGGTGGCCAAATATGAAAAGAGACGTTGCAGAATGAGTTGCAAAGTGCTTGACATGTCAGAGAGTCAAGACCGAGCATCAAAGACCAAGCGAGTTACTTTAACCGTTGGAGATACCAGAGTGGAAGTGGGAATATATCACAATGGATTTTGTGGTAGGTCTTCCAACAACTCAGAAAGGATACGATGCGATTTGGGTGATAGTGGACAGATTGACAAAATCTGCACACTTTTTGCCAATAAAGATTAGATTCAACATTGATCAGCTGGGAAAACTATATGTTAAAGAGATCATTGCAAGACATGGAGTTCCAGTGTCAATTATGTCAGACAGAGATCCGAGGTTCACATCAAACTTCTGGAAGAGACTACAAGAATGTATGGGAACACAGTTACGAATGAGTACGACATATCATCCGCAAACAGATGGCCAAAGCGAATGAACGATTCAGACATTGGAAGATATATGCTAAGGGCATGTGTTATAGATTTCAAAGGAAGTTGCGATGGAAAATTACCATTGGTGGAATTTGCCTACAATAATAGTTACCACGCAAGCATCGGTATGCCGCCTTACGAAGCATTATACGGTAGGAGGTGCAAAACTCCACCATGCCGGGATAAAGTCGGTGAACGGCAACTGCTAGGACCGAAACTAGTGCAACAAACTGCTGACATTGTGAAACTCATCAGGACAAGATTGATAGCAGCTCAAGATCGACAGAAGAAGTATGCTGATCAACACAGGCAAGATCATGTATTTGGCGTAGGAAGTTATGTATTCCTAAAAGTTTCTCCTTGGAAGGGGAGGATTTGATTTGGTAAAAAGGGCAAACTAAGCCCGAGGTTTATTGGACTCTTTGAAGTGCTGTGAAGAGTGTAAGAAGTGGCTTATGAGGTAGCTCTACCTCCAGAGTTGGAAAACATTCACAATATTTTTCACATTTCGGTGTTACGACCGTATAAACCTGACTACAAACATGTGATCAAACACGAACCGTTGTAGTTCGAGAAAGATTTGTCTTATGAAGAGGTTCCTATCCAGATAGTCGACAGGAAAGAATAAGTGCTCAGGAATAAAGTAATACCTTCTGTGAATGTGATATGGAGGAACCACAACACTGAAGAAGTTACGTGGGAACTCGAAGAGAAAATGTTGAAAGAGTACCCTGAGTTATTTGTTTAATCTGTGTCTTTGATTCTGGGGACATAATCTTTCTAAGTAGAGAAGAATGTAACGAATGATTTGTTTGAATTGTGATTCTGAGGACAGAATCATTGTAAGGAGGGAATGATGTAACATTCCAGAATTTTAAATTATAATGTTAAATATTTATTGAATTATATAAATATTTAATGGATGTGTTTATTTTTAAATAAATAATTGTTCAAATTTGATTCAATTTGGTTAACTATTTGTTAAATAAATAATTAAGGAAATTAATTATTTTTGCTAATTTAATTTAATTATTAAGTTAGAGAATTTTGATTAAATAAATTATTATATTTTAATTTGAATTTGTAAATTAAATGGATGTGTTAGTGGATTAAATAAAGTTATGATTATAAAGGAAATTATAATTATGAGATAATGATTTATGTGTTAAAGTAATTTAATAGATTAATATTTAATTGATTAAATCAATTATTTAATTTAAATAGAAGTGTGACAAATAACCTTCCTATAAAGGAGTTATCAAAATAAATTAAAAGAGTTTAATTTTAGTTTTTTTGCCAAACATGTCTTAATGCATAATAAGTCTTTAATGTAATGATGTTTTATCAAACAAGGTATAAGGATTAATCCATTTATTTTAATTAAGTTTACTAAACAAGGTGTAAGGGTTAATGAGTTTTTTTTAGCTTAACCAAACAAGCCTTATGGCTTTTGATTTTCAAAACTTACATAACTGATATAATTTATATCTAGAGTTATATTATATATTTAATATATATTATTACTATATACGTTATATTATTCTACGTAGTTAGAGTTAGGGAGAAAAGCAAAAAAAAAACTCAGAGAATAAGAAGAAGAGAAGAAGAAAAGTGGGAGAGAATTGGAGAGAAGAAGCTTGAGAATCAGAAAGGTTTGACCATCATCTTCTTCAAACAAGGTACCATCTAAACTCTATTGTTGTTGTTATTTTCAAAGTTATAGTTGTATTCTCTCTCCCAATTTTCCCCATGAAAGCTTTGTAGAAGTGAATTTTTGTTATGTATGTGGTTTATATGATAATCTAGTGTTGTTAAACTATTTTCTTAAGCTATAATTGAGAATAGTCAATGAATTTATATTATATATGTATATGGTTGTGAAGAAAAAAAACTATTTTTACAGAGAGTTTTTGTGAATATATATTGTGAAGCTTAAACTAGAAATTGAGAGTTAATTAGTTGTTTAATTGATAAATTGACCATCTAATTTGATAGAGTATGTATGATTATTGATAAAGATACTTTGAATTAATTGTTTTGGTTGAAAAAAAAAATTATAGTGTTGATCTTCATTGAAATATCAAAAAGTGAGTTTTTATCAAAAACAGTGAAATTGGATGTTTTAAATTTGTTGTTTATGTTGTTGTATGGGTAGAAATATGTTAGGAATTCTTGAATTATGTTTACATAAAGTGTTTGTATGAATTGCATGTGAATTAGTCTGTTAGAAACGAGCTTGTAGGCCAAATTGACTTTTTCTTGTACTGTTGCCGAAGTTGTCAGTCGAAACTACAGTTTCGAGCCGCGGCGCGGCCGAGCAGTACATTCGTGGCGCCGCAGCGCCATCGCCACGCCGCAGCGCTGCTTCGTAGTTTATTCTCCGCGCCGCAGCGCGAGTTAGCAGAATGGTCTGACAGTGTACTTTTTGTACACGAAATTTTAAGAAAAATTATGTGATAATAATAGGACTGTAAAATGTTGATTTTAATGTTTCTATACCTAGAATTAACATTTTATTAGCAATTAAATTGCTTTATAACTTGATTATCTGATTAAAAATCCAATTTTTAAATGATGAACGTACTTAGTTATGTTGTAAAGTGGTAATGGCTAACTATGTCATGATGACATATGTTTATAGGATATTGTGATTCGTATTGTTCGGTTTAATCTATGAGCAAGGCAAGTTTTCTAACTCTACATTTTCGTTGAGCTAGTTCTATTATTACATTGTATAAATTTACTCTTTTGATTGAGCAAGTTTTCTAATCCTTTATCTTGTTGAACTAATTATTATTTTCAATTCGATTACCTTATAATGATGCAAGCTGTTTAAACTTTATTTTGATGTTGAACAAGTTATTCTTGTATTTAACTTGTTGTTTAGCATGCATAACTATATATACTAATGTCAAACATTTTTATCGTTCAAATTGCTATGCATGCTTAGTATTCAATTCTAATTAACCTTGGCTTAGTATTGTTCAAGCAAGATGTGTTATAGTCATTCAAATTGTATGCTATTAGATTATTCCTAAAGCATGACTTTAGTTTACTATGATTGATTCAATCACGATTATTCTATAGTATAATGTTATTGGTTTTATTCAACTAATCCTTAGTTAATGTTCGTTGAATTCCAAATTACCTTGAAAGCTTATCCAAACCAAACTTCCTTTGGTGCGGACTTGTACTCTAAATACTAAGATGAACAACCCTATTGTTATGATTAGGGGTTAAATTACGCATAGCGTTAAAATGTTTCTGCACAATACATTGTACAAAGGGCTGATCCCCCTAAGTACAAGGTCCTTATAGTCTTATGACTGTTAAAGTTGGAGTTGAAAGATTACTTGCAACTGTGGACGTAGTTCATGGTCTTACGACCCTTAGTGATGTATATTTTCCATATTTTAGGATTTCAGTTTCCGATTATTATTGATAGAGTACTATTCACTTTTGATGAGCCTATTTCGACAGTTATTATTGTTATACTCCTGTTGATTCCATATTATATCCAGTGAGCAATTATTTTGCTCACTCTTGCATATTTATAAATTCATTGCAGCTAAAGAAGAGAAGGTAGGTGAAACTTCGTCTAGCAAAGGAAAGGAAAAAATGTACAAGTGATGAAGATTTGTAATTTTTCTTTGATTAAGATGTTAGACTTTTATTATGATAATCTTAGACTTTGTTTTTAAAGAAGTTATGTAATGTTTTTTGCATTTGAATGATGATTAAAGGTTAGATAACTTGAGAGATTTTTATTATGTAACCCTTTAATGGGGAAGGTTTTATTTACTCAATTTTATTATGATTGGATAGTTAGATATGAATGTTTGATCAAGTGAACACCAAATCCTGTGGGAATGAAGTACCTGGATTTGGGGGTGTCGCAATACACTCTTATAAACATACCAAAACAATCCTTGGTGATAGCAACAATAGAATTAGTAGCCAGTAATCAAAATCAAGCAAGAAAAGGTACAAACCCTAATTTTAACAAAGATCTTTGATGCTTTATTTAATTTATTGTTTAGATGTTTGCATATATGTAATAGAATGTTAGAAAGTATGCTAAGTTAATAGAACATATTTTCATAACATCTAGATGCATCAAAATAGTGTTTTAAGCCAACTGGAAATTCTGGAAAAATAGGTCTGACAGTCGAATGTCAAAGTCTGTAGATCCGTGTATGTTAATAGTTAGGTCTGTTAATTGTATGTTAGTTGTAGTATTACATGAGGTCTTTAATCTAGAAAAGAAAACAGGTTCATTAGAATCATATATTGCAAGATATAGGTGGTTAAAAGTGATTGACCGATCACGAAGTTCTGTTTTTTGGGTTTCCTAAAAAACTCAAGAACAGGTTGAACCGACTACTTTGATCAACCTTTTAATCGTTTTCTGTTTGTTGTTATGATGTCTAAATATAATGAATTGATACGCTGATATACATACTTGATGAATGGGTAATATACCCATAAATTGGATACGTTCAGGATTAAATTATTGTCGTTCTCAAGTCTTTTAGAAGAATTTTTACTGTGTTTCGTGATTATTTTGCAGATTGAGATGGAGCAGGGACGAATCGAGAAATTCTAGCATTATAATGGCATAACGGTAAATACACCCACGACCAGCGCCGGGGCGCTCTAACTGGCCTAAAGACCAGCGCCGGGGCGCTGAGGCTCCATGTTGCTTGACCGAGCCGTGTGCGTGGGAAGGAGAAGTTGACTTTGATTAGGATTGGGGCAAGATGGAAAAGGAGTATTTAAAGAACAATTAGCTGAAAACTGGGGGACTAATCAATCATAGCTGAAATTAATCAAGTTTTTCACCAGAGAGTTGTGGAAAAGAATTCCAATTGAAGATTGAAGCTGGAAGATTTCTTTTAGAGTTTCTTCTTCTTATTATTTTCAATTATGCAATTCTTTCAAGATGATTTTCATGAGATTGTTGGTTTTATTTTTCGTTATGAACTAATTCTTTTATTAAGACTACAAATTGAACCTTTTATGTCTATGAATTAATTATTCAATTTATTCCAATTATTTATGTCTAGGTGAATTGTTAATCATGTTTTGAGCTTATTGATTAATTATTTGGCACTTAATTTACCACTTTATTACTTGCTAACTGTGTATACTTACACAAATAATTGATTGTGAAATCAGCCAACAAGTTTTTGGTGCCGCTGCCGGGGAATTCTTTATTAATATTAATTTCATATTAGTTATCATCAATTCGGTCTTAATTTAAACGTTAGTTACTTATTTTTTTTTCTTTTCTTTTCTTGTGTTTACATGAATTCGTTGTAAGTGTATGCACACTAGGTCAAAGGCCAAAAAGGAACTTTTTCCTTACGCAGACGTTATCGAAAGGAAGTTCTGAAAAGTACGGTTGACTAGTGAGGTTATACCCTTGGAAGAAGATCTGGCGGCCCAAGAAATTCTAGTAGTCATGGCAGAGGAAGAACAAAAATCACTCAGGGATTATGCCATGCCGACAGTAACAGACATACAGTCTAGTATTCGGAGCCCGGTAATTAATGCAACTAGTTTTGAGATTAAACCGGGAAAGATACAGATGCTACAAAATGCAATTCAGTTTGGGGGTAGTTCGACGGATGATCTGAATGAGCACATCTTGAGTTTCTTGGAAATTTGCGACACCTTCAAATTCAATAATGTTTCAGAAGAAGCCATAAGGTTGAGGTTGTATTCATTTACATTGAAGGACAAAGCTCAAAGTTGGTTACACTCATTACCGCCTAGTTCGATCACCGCATGGGACGACTTAGCCCAAAAAATCTTAGCTATGTTTTTCCCACCAGTAAAGTCGGCAAAACTACAGAATGACATTGACACTTTTGCGTAGTTTGACTCCAAAACTTTATATGAGGCCTGGGAACGATTTAAGGATATGTTCCGTAAATATCTGCATCACGAAATTCCATAGTGGATGCAGGTTGGGATATTTTATGATGGGTTGCATGCGACCACGTGAGCCAGTATTGATGCAGCAGCAGGTATAGCGATCATGGCAAAGAATTTTGATGAGGCTTATCAGTTGATAGAGACAATGGCTAACAATAATTATCAGTGGCCAATGAAAAGGTCTAATCCTCCAAAAACACCAGGAAAGTTCGAATTAGATGCAGTGACAGCTTTGACAGCACAGGTGTTCGCATTAACTAAGAGGATTGAGACATGGGGTCCACCATCACTACAGCAAGTAGCAATGGTTTGTGAGTTGTGTGCTGGGAGTCATGCTACAGATCAATGTGCCATCAGTGCTGAATCGGTTCAGTTTGTGGGAAGTTATAATAGGCCAACACAACCGTATCAAAATCAGAATACTTATAACTTGGGGTGGAGAAATCATCTAGGATTTTCTTGGAGCAATAATCAAGCTCAAGCTCCTAGACCGCAAAACCCACCCGAATTTCAGAATCAGACTCAACAACAGCTAAAGAGGAGAACAAAACTTGAAGAAGCGTTGGAAAAATTTATTGTAGCTACCGATAAGAGGATAAGTGAACAAGATAAGTTATTGAGTCAGGTAGACATGAATGTGAAAAGTCAAGCTGTTTCGATCAAGAATTTAGAAAATCAGATAGGGCAGATAACACATGCATTGAATAGCCGTCCACATGGAACACTCCCCAGTGATACAGAGATAAATTTGGGCAGAGATGAACATTGCAAGGCTGTGACCTTACGAAGTGGAAAAATTCTGGAAGAGACACTCAAGGACCAGGAAAAGATGGACAAAGAAACCGTGGAAAAAGAGGAAGTCTCAGAAACCCCGAACCGACATGATGAAGAGTTAGAGCAGAAAGCACCTAAACAAAGTCTTACAATGCCTCCCATACCATATCCACAGAGGTTTCAGAAATCCAAGTTAGATAAGCAATTTTCCAGATTTTTGTATATTTTTAAAAAGCTACATATCAACATACCATTTATAGAAGCCTTGGAATAGATGCCGAGTTATGCCATGTTTATGAAAGAAGTTTTGTCGAAGAAAAGAAAATTGGGTGAGTTTAAAACAGTGGCGTTAATCGAAGAGTGCAGCACAATTATCCAAAATAAATTGCCACCGAAGATAAAAGATCAAGGTAGTTTTATTATTCCATGCGAGATTGGTAATCAGTTTTCGGGAAGAGCATTGTGTGATTTGGGGGCCAGTATAAACTTGATGCCGCTATTCTTTTATAACCAATTTGGACTTAAGGCACCAAAATCGACGAATATCAATTTCCAGTTGGCGGATCGATCAGTTACATATCCAAGAGGTATTGTGGAAGACGTTTTAGTAAAAGTTGATAAATTTATCTTCCCGACGGATTTTGTTATATTGGATTGTAAAGTAGACAGGGAAATTCACATCATTCTCGCACGACCATTCTTAGCCACGGGGAGAACTTTGATTGACGTATAAAAAAGGTGAACTAACAATGAGAGTTTAAGGCCAATAGGTAACCTTTAATGTATTCAAGTCAATGAGATTTCTGAAAGATGAGGGTGAATGTCTACGAGTAGATGTCATGGAAGAAATAGTGAATCACAAACTCAGCGATAATTATTCTGACGATCCATTAGAATTCATTTTGATTGGGATGGATGACTACGATATTGAGGACGAAATAGGGTATGTCAAATGGTTAGATGCAGTACCAGCTTCCAGGAAGTTCAAACAACCATTCGACACCCTTGATCGGACCAAAGTGGGAGAAAAAAAGTGTAAACCATCTATAGAAGAGCCACCAGTGTTGGATTTAAAACCTTTACTATCTCATTTGCAGTATGCCTTTTTGGGAAACTCTGAAACCCTACAAGTTATTGTATCGACGGATCTGAATTACACTCAAAAAGAGAAACTATTAAGAGTCTTACAAGAGTTCAAAACAGCAATTGTATGGACTATAGCTGATATTCGGGGAATTAGTCTGACGTTTTGTATGCATAAGATCTTATTGGAAGAGGGAGAAAAACCAACCATTTAGTAACAAAGAAGGCTGAATTCCATTATGAAGGAAGTAGTGAAGAAATAGATCATAAAATGGTTGGATGCTAGCATTATTTATCCAATCTCGGATAGTTCATGGGTAAGTCCTGTACAGTGCGTACCAAAGAAAAGGGGAATGACGGTAGTGAAAAACGAATCAAATGAACTCATCCCCACTAGAATAGTTACAGGCTGTAGAGTATGTATGGATTACCGCAAACTGAATAAAGCCGCACGCAAGGATCATTTTCCCTTGTTGTTCATTGATCAGATGTTGGATAGGTTGGCAAGACATCAGTTTTACTGTCTATTGAATGGATATTCTGGATATAATCAGATTTCTATAGCACCGGAAGATCAAGAAAAAACCACATTCACATGCCCTTACGGTACGTTTGCATTCCGGTGTATTCATATTCGTAGAAGATAGAATTGAAAATGGTGTGTCGCACGGCACACATCCCTTTGGCGTGGGCGCGCCTCAACCCAGTGTAAAACTAGCGCGACCGCGCCAGTGCCCAGTTTCAGACAGTGAAGTCTACTAATTTTGTAGACTTTGAACATTCAATGTAACTTAGCTTAATGTTAGGTTAATGTAAAAATCATGTAACAACAAGGTTAAACAGAGTCATGTTAGGTGGATTGATAAATTCAAAGTTATGAGAATGATTAGTAAGTTACAAACGCGTTATGTGATAACTTAGTATACATAATGAATGTTAGACAAGTGTTGTGAAGTCCACACTTCGAATTTCTGAAATGTAAATGGTAATGTAAGACCTATACTGAAATAACAAGTTTAACTAGAAATGAGGGTTAGGTTGGAAAAAAAACATGTTAGTTCATTGTGTTGATTAAAAAGAATGGTTATGGGATGTAGATTAAAGTTTACATTATAACTACTATGCATTGCTATGTGACTAATAGTTAATGTGAATGATTATATAAATGTGTAGGAATACATGAAGTGCAGATAAGCGATAAGCAGTTAAGTCGTAGTTCATAAACTACGAATCAGGTAGGTCTTTCAGTTCCTATTTGCTACGTGAACTTGATGATTAACTGTTATAAGTCTTTATTGCAAATAACATGATGTATTATATTTATGTTGTAAACCTGAAACGTTAAAGTCAACTTATGACTACATTGATTGAGTAAAGCATGCTGATTGGGTAAGGAACTCAACCTTTATACTTGTTATGTGAACTGTAGTCTGTATGTTATGATAGTTCAATGGTTAAGAAATGTATGTTGAGTATGTTATTATATGATACGTGATGCATGAAACTGTTAGATTTTGTTGGGCTGTCGAGCTCAACCTTGCAAATAACCATTTTTGCAGGTCAAGATTTCAAGGTAAGGATATATGCTAAGTGAATTATAGAGATCCATATTTTCAAAGATTACTTATGTTTTATGAGAAATTTATTTAATATTTTGAATGTAACATGTTGTTGATTTATAAGTTGAGCTATTCGGTGTATTGAGATGTTTGTTTATGATGTAAGACTTTGTATAGTCATTTTGTTGTAATGATTCATGATATAAATTTGAATCAAATAGATGTAATGTAAAGGTTGCGATTTAGGGCATTAGGGAAGGAAATGTATAAAAGTTTTAAATATTCTGTATTTTAGTGATTTTAAAATCGAATAATGATGTAAAGATAGATTAAGGTTGTATTGTTAATGATCGAGAATGAGAATATTATTGTATGAATTTTGGGGTCGTTATAGTTGGTATAAAAGGTGAAAGGTTAGAAACCTTAGGAATACCGTAGGCTATAATCTTAGAGAAGAGATGTGAAGATAGTGAAAGAATAAGCTTAAATAGAGTTTGAAAAATAAGAATTAATTTAAAAAATTTATAAAGATGGGATTAAAACATGCGTGGAAGGATTTAAAGAAGAATCTCGCAGTGTTATAAGGAGTATGAATGAGGGGTTACCCAACTCCAATAATAAGGATGTAAGGTGATAACAAAAAGACAATGTCTATAAGAAGAGATTGGTAAGGAAGTTAAAAAAAGTTATAGTGAAGTATGGTACAGTTGTACTTTTTAGTAGTTGAGGTATGGTATCTGAGCTAAACGATTCCTTCATGGAGCGGAGGTATATACGAACTAGTAACTCGAAACCTAATTTGTTGGTTGTTTGTGATAAACCACTAAGCGTGCCATATTGAAACTTATAGAGACTCGATATGTACCAAGTATAGAAATGGATAGGTGTGATGAAATTTTGTAACTCGAATGAAATATTGAGCTATGTAAATGATGTTAGAAATTCTTAAAGGAAGAATTGTTATATAAACAAGAAGATTCAAAGAAGAATCTTGAAGAGACATAAAGATAAGAAATAGGAGTACCCTAACTCTAATAGCCAAGATAACGAATAATGTCGTAAATGATGGAAAAGGAAAGAAAGAGGATCGTAAAACAAAACAATCACGAGTTAAGAAAAGAATTTAAAGGGAGATAATTATAGAATAAGATCACAACGTGATCTGTTTAAGTTATAAAAGGAAGATGGTCTGTAATGTTTGAATAGTGATAGCTTGATGCTACTAAGATAATGTACTATGATATAGTACGAGATAAACTCGCGAGGAGTTATAAATGATGTGATACGAGGAATTTGTATCGAGCAAAAGTGCAAGTTATAGGTAAGATAGAGTTAGGTGGGATTTCAATTGAGGACTCATGTGGGGGCTGTGTTGTACAAACTTTTGTATGGGGGAGGGTTTTGTGCTTGCACTTAGTTTATCACATCGATAATCATTGGAATGTTGGTGTCGCGCTATCAATGTATATGTGGCGAAAATATGATTCTTTTCTCATGTGTATATTTGATAGTTAGAAACTATTAAGATTAGTCAGATATTATTAGGATTAGGTGTGGTTCTTAAAACTAATACATATGGTATGTTTGTGACTCATAATAATATGGTATATTAGCGAATGGATGCCTATGGTCTGACTAGGATAAGTTCTTAAACTCATATTATTGTGGCAAGTTCCTGAACTTCTAAAGTGTGGTAAGTTTGATGAACTGGGGCATAGATAAGCGTGAATGGAGTGTTGAGGATGATAGGAACAAATACATTGATTAAGTAATGGATCATTATAGAAAGTGGAGGGGATGGTGGAGACATAGGTTTTGTAAATCTACTAGCTATGCTAGACTTTCAAAATTTTATGACATCGTGCTGATGTTTGTACTTTTATTTTCTTGAAAACATTGGATCAAATGATGGAACCAATGAGTTTTAAAAATAATATCGTTATTCGTATGTCTATGCTAATTACTTCGGCTAGACAAAAATGATTTAAAATATATTAAAATGTATTTTTATATCATCAAGGCATCATGGAACCTAGTGTAAAGACGATAAAAATGATGGAGTCATCAATGCAGTATTACATAGTGTTGAATGTGATCTAAGGATCGTCAACCCACTATGGTATGATGTAGTATGATAAAATCACCAAATGACGGAATCCTCAAACGGAGTGTAAATACAGTGCGGTATCATGACGTCATAAAAAGATTTTTTGAGATTTTTTTAAGATGTGAGAATATATATATATATATATATATATATATATGTGTGTGTGTGTGTGTGTGTGTGTGTGTGTGTGTGTGCGCGCACGCGTGTGTGTGTGTGTGTATGTGTGTGTGTATATTTCGATTATTATCCGAATTGTTGTAGAAGTCTACGTTATTTGATTCAGCTAGACGAATATTGAAAAATGTTCATGAAATTCAAGCGTTTCTTGAGAAGTTATGTCAAACCAAATTATTTTGGTGCGGATTTAGATGTTGAAAAGCTGAGATGAACAACCCTATTATAGGGGAGTTATTTTACGGAATGCGTTTAGATGTTTGTGCACAATACATTGTATGAATGGCTGATCCCCCTAAATACGAGGAGTCCCTATAGTCTTATGACTGTTAAAGTTTAAGTTGAAATAATTCTTATAACTATGGACATACACGCATAGCGTTTAAATGTTTGTGTACAATACATCGTACGAAGGGCTTAACAACCTAAGTACGGTAGTCCCAATAGTCTAATGACTGTTAAGGATTAAGTTGAAAGAGTACTTATAACCATGGACATAGTTCAAGGTCTTATGACCCTCAACATAATTTGGAATCTTTTAAATTCTTATTATTCATATCGCTTCCCAATTATTGAGCAATTGTGGAAGATTCTTATTATTCTAAAAGGTGAAAGTGGAAAGGATGAGAAAATTAAGCAAACATAATAATTTCAAGAAAGAATTGAAACTCCATAAAGAAGAGAAATGTGAAACTCTTAGAAGAGGAAGAGGTGAGGAATATGATGATCTTAGAAAGATCCTTAGAGAAAGACTTTGGTTGTAGAATCCAATGACTGAATACAGTATTAACGCAAAAATTTATTTTGATAGATTGAATGAATAAAGATTAATAAATAAAATTTCGAGGACGAAATTCTTAGAAGAAATGGTGAATGTAACATCCCGAGTGTTCGTGATAACGATCCTTAGAAAAGGAAATGAATGGGTTAAAGAATATGTAATATTTGATATATGATTGTGTTTAAGTGAAGGTTATGTAATAAAAACCTAAAAGTTGTTGAAGAAATGAATGTAGTATATTTGTATGTAAAACTTTTTGCTAAGTTAACGTGTTGAAGTTATTCAACAATAATTGTGAAAGAGATTTTGTGAAAACCATAGTAAGGTAGGGTTTCGGTGATTCTGAGGATGGAATCCTTATAAGGAGGGAATGATGTGACAACCCGAATTTTTTGAAGTTATTAAAATAAGAATTTAATAATTAAAATTTTAATTACAAGATGTTTTGAGTTTGAGTATATATATGTATGTGATGTATATTTTGAAATATGTGATCTGGTGTAAAGAGAAATATATATTCATATATTAGAAAAGTGAGGTTTAATGGTACCCTTAGTTATTTGTTTGATCTGTATTTTCGATTCTGGGGACAGAATCTTTGTAAGGAGTGAAGAATGTGACAATCCAAAATTTTAGTAATTGTAATTTAAAATATTTATTAAAGGAAATAAATAAATTATGGATGTGGTTATTATTAGTAAATATTTATGAATAAAATTAATTAGATAATATTCTAAATTAAATTAATTT
Organism: Panax notoginseng; assembly: GCA_016801055.1. Taxonomy (NCBI): domain Eukaryota; kingdom Viridiplantae; phylum Streptophyta; class Magnoliopsida; order Apiales; family Araliaceae; genus Panax; species Panax notoginseng. The sequence goes on along the minus strand of CM029015.1, from coordinate 74,013,390 downwards.
GTAATTTAGAGAGTTGTAATATGACATGAGATGTTATATTGTTGTTTTAATAATTTAAAGTGGTATGTTAAATTATTAAATAAAATTATAATGAAATTATAATTTTGTGATATTTTTTTAAGTGAAATATTTATTTAAAATATAGTATGTGGAATTAATTTATTTAGTTAATGTGGATATGAAAATCCAAATATATAATATGTGATTATAAATTAGAAACAAAATTTGTTATTAAAATAATTTAAAGGAGTTTAATTGAGTTTTACCAAACAAGGCTTAAAATATTAAGTCTTTAAATTTTAAAGGGTTTTGCCAAACAAAACCTTATGGCTTTTGGATTTCTAATTTTTGAATTTAAATAAATAAAATAAAATAAATTAAATAATAAATATAATATATTTATAACCTAAGTGTTATAACTGATATTATAATTAGTAGGCGTATAAAGGTGTACAGTTTTCTTCTTACGCTAGTTGGTTTACGCATTCTAGTTGCTAAGTCTGAGAATTTCAGAGAGAAGCTAAGAGAGAATTGAGAGAGATTGAGAGAAAGTCTGTGATTTCAAAGCATTTTTAGTGGTGTTAGTAAAGATTATCAAGCTAGTTGAAGGTATTATTCATATCTTTGACATTATATATATATATATATATATATATATATATATATATATATATATATATATATATATATATATATATGAGTTGTAGGGCAATAATATACTCTGTGAATTTCATATGTTTAGAATTGTTGCTATACAATTATGATGATTATATGTGTTTGTGATATGAGAACTAGTGTTTAAGCAAGGAATTGTATGCTAATTTCGTTTGACAGTAGGAAGAAAATAATGTCAGTATATGTATTTTTCATATGGCATATGTAAGTATCAATTTTGATGATCAATTGTATGTTAAACTGCAAATTGAAGCTTGTTCATACTAATTCGTTAAGAAATGAGCATAACGTAATTTGAATGAAGTGATTTGGTCAATTATAGATATTACAGTGAGGATTTTTCAAGAGATGTCAAAAAAATGAGTTTTTGTATGAAAATATGAAATTTGAGAAATTAAAATAGTTTTAGTTGTTGTTAAATTGTTCTAATTAGTTGAATATGATAGCAATCATGTTTGTGACAGTGTTATATAAATTGTAGATGTTGGTTTCCTAATTTTGTGGGTGAAATTCGTGTTAGTTGGCCTAAAAATTGTGTCAAATCATGTTCTGCAAAACTGGAACTGGTGTGTCGCGCGGGCTCGCAGCCCTTTGGCGCGGGCGCGCAGCTGCCGCACGGGCGCGCCTCAACCTAGTGTAAAACTGGCGCGGTCGCGCCAGTGCCCAATTTCAGACAGTGAAGTCTGCTAATTCTGTAGACTTTGAACATTCAATGTAAGTTAGCTTAATGTTAGGTTAATGTGAGAATCATGTAACAACAAGGTTAAACAGAGTCATGTTAGGTGGATTGATAAATTCAAAGTTATGAGAATGATTAGTAAGTTACAAACGCGTTATGTGATAACTTAGTATACACAATTAGACAAGTGTTGTGAAGTCCACACTTGGAATTTTTGAAATATAAATGGTAATGTAAGAATTGTACTGAAATAACAAGTTTAACTAGAAATGAGGGTTAGGTTGGAAAAAAAGATGTTAGTTCATTGTGTTGATTAAAAAGAAGGGTTATGGGATGTAGATTAAAGTTTACATTATAACTACTATACATTGCTATGTGACTAATAGTTAATGTGAATAATTATATGATTGTGTAGGAATACACGAAGTGCATATAAGCGATAAGCAGTTAAGTCGTAATTCATAAACTACGAATCAGGCAAGTCTTTCAGTTCCTATTTGCTATGTAAACTTGTTGATTAACTATTTTAAGTCTTTATTGCAAATAACATGATGTGTTATATTTATGTTGTAAGCCTGAAACGTTAAAGTCAACTTATGACTACATTGATTGAGTAAAGCATGCTGATTGAGTAAGGAACTCAATCTTTATACTTGTTATGTGAACTGTAGTCTGTATGTTATGATAGTTCAATGTTTAAGAAATGTATGTTGAGTGTGTTATTATATGCTACGTAATGTATGAAACTGTTAGATTTTGCTGAGCTGTCGAGCTCAACCTTGCAAATAACCATTTTTACAGGCCAAGATTTCAAGGTAAGGATATATGCCAAGTGAATTATAGAGATCCATATTCCCGAAGATTTCTTATATTTTATGAGAAATGTATTTAATATTTTAAATAGCATGTTGTTGAATTGTAAGTTGAGCTATTCGGTGCATTGAGATATTTATTTATGATGTAAGACTTTGTATAGTCATTTTGTTGTAATGATTCATGATATAAATTTGAATTGAAGAGATATAATGTAAAGGTTGCGATTTAGGGCATTAGAGAAGAAAATGTATAAAAGTTTTAAATATTCTGCATTTTAGTGATTTTAAAATCGAATAATGATGTAAAGATAGATTAAGGTTGTATTGTTAACGATCGAGATGGAAAATACTATTGTATGAATTTTGGGGTCGTTACAGTTGGTATCAAAGCTGCAAGGTTAGAAACCTTAGGAGTACCATAGGCTATAACCTTAGAGAGGAGATGTGAAGATAGTGAAAGAATAAGCTCAAATAGAGTTTGAACAATAAAAATTAATTTAAGAAATTTATAAAGATGGGATTAAAACATGCATGGAAGGATTCAAAGAAGAATCGCGTAGAGTTATAAGGAGTATGAATGTGGGGTTATCCAACTCCAATAATAAGAATGTAAGGTGATAACAAATAGACAATGTCTATAAGAAGAGATTGCCTAGGAAGTTAAAAAAAAGAAGAAGTTATAGTTAAATATGGTACAGTTGTACTCTTTAGTAGTTGAGGTATGGTATCTGGGCTAAACAATTCCATCATAGAGCGGAGGTATATATGAACTAGCAACTCAGAACCTAGTTTGTTGGTTGTTTGTGGGAAACCACTCAGCGTACCATATTGAAACTGGTAGAGACTCGATATGTACCAAGTATAGAAATGGATACGTGTGATGAAATTGTGTAACTCGAATGAAATATTGAGCTATGTAAATCAAGTTAGAAATTCTTAAAGGAAGAATTGTTATATAAACAAGAAGATTCAAAGAAGAATCTTAAAGAGACATAAAGATAAGAAATGGGAGTACCCTAACCCCAATAGCCAAGATAACGAATAATGTCATAAATGATGGAAAAGGAAAGAAAGAGGATCGTAAAACAAAACAACCACGAGTTAAGAAAAGAATATAAAGGGAGATGATTATAGAATAAGATCACGACGTGATCTGTTTAAGTTATAAAAGGAAGATGGTCTGTAATGTTTGAATAGTGATAGCTTGATGCTACTAAGATAATGTACTATGATATAGTACGAGATAAACTCGCGATGAGTTATAAATAATGTGATACGAGGAATTCGTATCGAGCAAAAGAGCAAGTTATAGGTAAGATAGAGTTAGGTGGGATTTCAATTGAGGACTCATGTGGGGGCTGAGTTGTACAAACCTTTGTATGGGCGAGGGTTTTGTGCTTGCACTCAGTTTATCACATTGATAATCATTGGAATGTTGGTGTCGCGCTATCAATGTATATGTAGCGAAAAGGTGATTCTTTTCTCATGTGTATATTTGGTAGTTAGAAACTATTAAGATTAGTCAGATATTATTAGGATTAGGTGTGGTTCTTAAAACTAATGCATATGGTATGTTTGTGACTCATAATAATATGGTATATTTTTAAACCCCTCAGCAAATGGTCGCCTATGGTCTGACTAGGATAAGTTCTTAAACTCATATTATTGTGGCAAGCTCCTGAACTTCCAAAGTGTGGTAAGTTTGATGAACTAAGGTATATATAAGTGTGAATAGAGTGTTGAGGATGATAGGAATAAATACACTGATTAAGCAATGCATCATTATAGAAAGTGGAGTTGATGGTGGAGACATAGGTTTTCTAAATCTACTAGTTATGCTAGACTTTCAAAATTTATTGACTTCGTGCTGATGTTTGTACTTCTATTTTCTTGAAAAACATTGGATCAAATGATGGAACCAATGAGTTTTAAAAATAATATCGTTATTCGTATGTCTATGCTAATTCCTTCGGCTAGACAAAAATGATTTGAAATATATCAAAATGTATTTTTATATCATCAATGCATCATGGAACCTGGTGCAAAGATGATAAAAATGATGGAGTCGTCAATGTAGTATTACTTAGTGTTGGATGTGATCTAAGGATCGTCAACCCACTATGGTATGATGTAGTATGATAAAATCACCAAATGACGGAATCCTCAAACGGAGTGTAAATACAGTGCGGTATCATGACGTCATAAAAAGATTTTTTGAGATTTCTTTGAGATGTGAGAATATATATATATGTGTGTGTGTGTATGTATATTTCGATTGATGTCCGAATTGTTGTAGAAGTCTACGCTATTTGATTCAGCTAGACAAATATTGAAAAGTGTTCATAAAATTCTAGTGTTTCTTGAGAAGTTATGCCAAACCAAATTATTTTGGTGCGGATTCAGAAGTTAAAAAGCTGAGATGAACAACCCTATTATAGGGGAGTTATTTTACGCAATATGTTTAGATGTTTGTGCACAATACATTGTACGAAGGGCTGATCCCCCTAAGTACGAGAAGTCCCTATAGTCTTATGACTGTTAAAGTTTAATTTCAAAGAATACTTATAACTATGGACATATACGCATAGAGTTTAAATGTTTGTGTACAATACATCGTACGAAGGGCTTAACAACCTAAGTACGGGAGTCCCTATAGTCTAATTACTGTTAAGGTTTAAGTTAAAAGAGTACTTATACCATGGACGTAGTTCAAGGTCTTATGACCCTCAGCACGATTTGAAATCTTTTAAATTCCTATTATTCATATTGCTTCCCAATTATTGAGCAATTGTGGAAGATTCTTATTATTCTGAATGGTGAAAGTGGAAAGGATGAGAAAATTAAGCAAAATATAATAATTTCAAGAAAGAATTGAAACTCCATAAAGAAGAGAAATGTGAAACTCTTAGAAGAGGAAGAGGTGAGGAATATGATGATCTTAGAAAGATCTTTAGAGAAAGACTTTGGTTGTAGAATCCAAAGACTAAATAAAGTATTAACGTAAAAATCTATTTTGATAGATTCAATGAATAAAGATTAATAAATAAAATTTCGAGGACGAAATTCTTAGAAGAAATGGTGAATGTAATATCCCGAGTGTTCGTGATAATGATCCTTAGAAAAGGAAATGAATGGGTTAAAGAATATGTAATATTTGATATATGACTGTGTTTAATGAAGGTTATATTATAAAAACCTAAAAGTTATTGAAGAAATGAATGAAGTATATTTGTATGTAAAATTTTTTGCTAAGTTAACGTGTTGAAGTTATCCAACAATAATTGTGAAAGAGATTTTGTGAAAACCTTAGTAAAGTAGGTTTTGCTGATTCCGAGGACGGAATCCTTATAAGGAGGGAAGGATGTGACAACCCGAATTTTTAGATGTTATTAAAATAGGAATTTAATAATTTAAATTCCTATTACAAGATGTTTTGAGTTTGAGTATATATATGTACGTGCTGTATATTTTGAAATATGTGATGTGGTATAAAGAGAAATATATATTCATATATTGGAAAACAGAGGTTTAATGGTATCCTGAGTTATTTGTTTGATCTGTATTTTCGATTTTGGGGATATAATCTTTGTAAGGAGGGAAGAATGCGACAATCCAAGATTTTAGTAATTCTAATTTAAAATATTTATTAAATAAAATAAATATTTTATGGATGTGGTTATTATTAGTAAATATTTATGAATGAAATTTATTAGATAATATTCTAAATTAAATTAATTTATAATTTAGAGAGTTGTAATATGACATGAGATGTTATATTGTTGTTTTAATAATTTAAAGTGGTATGTTAAATTATTAAAAAAAATTATAATGAAATTATTATTTAGTGATATTTGTTTAAGTGAAATATTTATTTAAAATATAGTATGTGGAATTAATTTATTTAGTTAATGTGGATATGGAAATCCAAATATATAATATGTGATTATAAATCATAAACTAAATTTGTTATTAAAATAATTTAAAGGAGTTTAATTAAATTTTACCAAACAAGGCTTAAAATATTAAGTCTTTAAATTTTAAAGGGTTTTGCCAAACAAAGCCTTATGACTTTTGGATTTCTAATTTTTGAATGTAAATAAATAAAATAAACTAAATTAAATAATAAATATAATATATTTATAACCTAAGCGTTATAATTGATATTATAATTAGTAGGCATATTAAGGTGTATCAGTTTTCTTCTTACGCTAGTTGGTTTACGCATTCTAGTTGCTAAGTGTGAGAATTTCATAGAGAAGCTAAGAGAGAATTGAGAGAGATTGAGAGAAAGTCTGTGATTTCAAAGCATTTTCAGTGGTGTTAGTAAAGATTATCAAGCTAATTGAAGGTATTATTCATAGCTTTGGCATTATATATATATATATATATATATATATATATATATATATATATATATATATATATATATATGAGTGTTACGGCAATAATATACTCTGTGAATTTCATATGTTTAGAATTGTTGCTATACAATTATGATGATTATATGTGTTTGTGATATGAGAACTAGTGTTTAAGCAAGAAATTGTATGCTAATTTCCTTTGACCGTAGGAAGAAAATAATGTCAGTATATGTATTTTTCATATGGCTTATGTAAGTATCAATTTTGATGATCAATTATATGTTAAACTGTAAATTGAAGCTTGTTCATACTAATTCGTTAAGAAACGAGCATAAAGTAATTTCAATGAATTGATTTGGTCAAGTATAGAGATTACAGTGATGATTTTGCAAGAGGTGTCAAAAAAAATGAGTTTTTGTATGAAAATATGAAATTTGAGAAATTAAAATAGTTTCAGTTGTTGTTAAATTGTTCTAATTGGTTGAATATGATAGCAATCATGTTTGTGATAGTGTTATATCAATTATAGATGTTCGTTTCACTGCTTTGTGGGTGAAATTTGTGTTAGTTGGCTTGAAAAATGTGTCGAATCATGTTCTGTAAAACTGGAACTGGTGTGTCGCGCGGGCTAGCATCCCTTTGGTGCGGGCGCGCCTCAACCTAGTGTAAAACTGGCGCGGCCGCGCCAGTGCCAAGTTTCAGACAGTGAAGTCTGCTAATTCTGTAGACTTTTAACATTCAATGTAAGTTAGCTTAATGTTAGGTTAATGTGAGAATCGTGTAACAACATGGTTAAACAGAGTCATGTTAGGTGGATTGATAAATTCAAAGTTATGAGAATGATTAGTAAGTTACAAACGCGTTATGTGATAACTTAGTATACACAATGAATGTTAGACAAGTGTTGTGAAGTCCACACTTGGAATTTTTGAAATGTAAATGGTAATGTAAGACTTGTACTGAAATAACAAGTTTAACTAGAAATGAGGGTTAGGTTGGAAAAAAAAGATGTTAGTTCATTGTGTTGATTAAAAAGAAGGGTTATGGGATGTAGATTAATGTTTACATTATAACTACTATGCATTGCTATGTGACTAATAGTTAATGTGAATGATTATATAATTTTGTAGGAATACACGAAGTGTAGATAAGCGATAAGCAGTTAAGTCGTAATTCATAAACTACGAATCAGGTAAGTCTTTCAGTTCCTATTTGCTACGTGAACTTGATGATTAACTATTTTAAGTCTTTATTGCAAATAACATGATGTGTTATATTTATGTTGTAAGCCTGAAACGTTAAAGTCAACTTATGACTACATTGATTGAGTAAAGCATGCTAATTGAGTAAGGAATTCAATCTTTATACTTGTTATGTGAACTGTAGTCTGTATGATATGGTAGTTCAATGTTTAAGAAATGTATGTTGAGTATGTTATTATATGCTACGTAATGCATGAAACTGTTAGATTTTGCTGAGCTGTCGAGCTCAACCCTGCAAATAACCATTTTTACATGTCAAGATTTCAAGGTAAGGATATGTGCTAAGTGGATTATAGAGATCCATATTCCCGAAGATTACTTAAGTTTTGTGAGAAATGTATTTAATATTTTGAATGTAACACGTTGTTGAATTGTAAGTTGAGTTATTCGGTGTATTGAGATATTTATTTATGATGTAATACTTTGTATAGTCATTTTGTTGTAATTGTAACAACCCAATATTTTCTATAAAAATTAAATCATAAATTTTGCGTATGAATTTTTTCATTTATTTCAAGGATGAGAATTTGTACAAGATAATGTGTATATGTAATTATGTAATAAATAAAAATATATTTATTACATAAATGTTTACAAATAATTTTATTTTAGAATTATTGATTATTATAAAGCATATTCTTATAATAATTAATTTTATAGTAGAAATATTTTTATTAATTATTTTCCATAAAAATATAATTATATATTATTTAAATAATATATGAAATGATTTTTAGAATTATTATAATAATTATTTATTTTATTATATGAATTTATGCAAGATTAATTAAGTTAATTATTTTAACTTAATTAATAATATTATATATGAAGAATAAATCAGATATGGAATCCAAACCCTAATTTTGGATTTTTATCAATGGATAAGAATAATAATATAATAATATTATATTTTGATTTTTCAGTGCTGTAATTATGTACCGTATTTTTGTGGACTAACAATGGTTGGTCAATTATGGGGTATTATGATAAAACCCTAATTTTTACTGACAAACACTAATTTTGAAGTCACATGAGCCTTTAAAATCTGTTAAGTCAATATGTTATGTGATTCATGATAATTATAATTATTAATAATCAAGAGAAAATCCTAATTTCGTAAATTAGAAACCTTAAATCAATAATTAACTTATTGATAAATGAAAACCCTAATTTAAAACTCAGGATGAGTTCGACACTGTTATATAACTGTGTTATATGGTGCATGCATGTTATGTATGACTTTTTGATTAATTAGGTATACCCTATTAATATAGAGAAATATTAATTTATAGAAACCCTAATATTTATTTTATAAACCCTATTTTATTTAACTTGTAAACCCTAATTGTTGATTTGGAAAACTTAATGCTAATTAGTGTATCTTAAACCTAATTAGTAAGGTGTTAAGTAATTAAAAACCTAATTAATTAAGAAACCTTAATTTTGTATTTTAGAAACTAAAATTTATTATTTTATTTTATTTTTACAAACCCTAATTTGGAAATTATAGGAAATTATTTTTTTTAAACTCTAAAATGGTCCAAACCCTAACCCAAACCCTAAACCGTAAGGGTTTGCAACAAATAGAAATTCTAGAAATAAAAAAGAAATGACAAAAATGCCCCTTTTGTATTATTAGAGCTATATTTGTAGGTTTTGACAATAGGGAAAGTTGGTGACCAAATCCAACAACCCCATGTGCTTTATATTGACAAATCTCAGCAACAAGACACATAACCTCAACCAATGCATGCATCTAAGACATATATTTATAGTCCAAGAGAGAGAAAAGTATGTACTATAGCACATTTGCTCAAATTATTATCAACCAAGGCTCTCTCTCTCAAAACCCACGAACTTATATAGTAAAATCAGTCACAAAACAAACCTCACGATTTCCCTTAACAGATCATGAGTCTAGAATCAAGAATTGAGGCATAAAGGTATAAAATTCTAAGTCAAATTTTGATCTTGTATGCTATGATAGATTTGTTGTTTTTATGTTTAAACATGTCATATGTTGTGTTCATCCATGATATGGGTTGGTACATAGGTGACCCATAACATCTAGATACTCGAAATAAGAGTTTTCAAAAATCTGGGAAAATTTATTTTTGTGGTCTGACAATGAATGTCAGACCCTGTAGATCGCAGTCTGTTAAGTGTTTTTGTTGTTTAAAAGTTTTTAGTTGTAGTCTGGTATAAGCTCTCTCATCTGGTACAAGTATTAAAGTCAGATCATGAACCGATTGAAAGTTATTCACGGTCAAAACCCGTTGACCGGGCATGACCGGCTAAATTCTGGGTAACCCAGAAACTTAGTATCTAGCGTCTGACAATATATTGGAAAGCTTTGATCTGTCAGTTGGTTATGTATTTTGATGTTGTTATTTCAACTGATTTATAGTCTGTCATATGTTCTTCAATTTCATGTTCCTAGGTCACTTTGATAATCAATATACTAACATTAATCTATGGTCAAAGTAGCCTTCACGATCATATTTGAAATTTCTGGAATTTCCAGAAATGGGTTGAACAACGTTTCTGACATGGGTTGACCGGGCTGTATCATGTGATTCTGATGTTGTTGTTTTCGATCTGATGATGCATAGTTTTACTAGGTTATGTATACTACAATCTTAAACTAATAGATCACCATAACATTAACTAGAACCCATATAAATTTAAGCCACAAAGTGCTTACTCAGAACTGTCTGGGTTTCTGGGTTACCCAGAAAACCCAGAACAGCCCTGACAATTGTTTTAGAGACTTAGATCTTGTACGTTAATGATATCTGGATATTAGAAATGATCAATATTGATACCATGCTCGTTCCTCTATGAGGCCCGACGTCTATCACCACCATTTCATCAATTGATTGACCAGAATAAGGCTACCAATGTTGTTGACCGACATTGACCAGATTTTTCTGGGCATCCCAGAACTTGATGAACAGACCTGACAATAGTTTTAACAGCTTAGATCTTGCATTTGAATTGTTGTATGACCAAAATAATTGCGAATAATTGTAGTTCTACATTTATAGTACACGACCAATGCTTGAGATCGATCAGATCATGCAGGAACAAAGGAATTATAAGTGGTCAAAGTTGAACCCTCGGGCACGAAGCTGTCAGTGTTCTTGAGCTCAAGAACACCAACAGCGATGCCAAGTGTCGCTAAAGGCCTATAGCGACGGTTTTCTTTATTTTTATTTTCTGAATTTCCGAAAAATCATTAAAAATAGAAAATAAATTCTAAAAATTACAAAAATAGTTTTAAAAATTATTTAAAATTTCGAAAATTAGTTTTTAACTATTTTTAATATATTTCATAAATATTTAATATTTTTGAAATATTAAAAATATTTAATTTATTTAATTATAATATTAAATAAATTATTTAAAAATGATTTTTAATACATGAAAAATCATTTAAAATTATATTATGGTATAAGAAAATACTTTAAGTTATTTTTGATAACTTTTAATATTTTGTGATAAAATTTCATTAATAAATTAATATTAATGATATTTAAGTTATTTAATAAATGTATTAAATAAATTATGAAAAATAGATTTAATGATTTAAAAATTATATAAAAATTATATGATGGTTATAAAAATATTTTAAGTTATAAAATATAACTTTTGATATTTTTTTATGAAAAATATTAATATTTTAATATTAATGATATTAGATTTATTTAATACTCATATTAAATAAATTAGTTTAAAAATGATTTTTATATTAGAAAAATCATTTTAAATGAAAATAAAGTGTTTAAAGATATTTTAAGTTATAAAATATAACTTTTAATATTTAAAGGATAATTTCATTAATAAATGATATTAATTTAATATTAAATGATATTAGATTTATTTAATAATTATATTAAATAAATGGTTTTAAAATGGTTTTCTTTATTTAAAAATCATTTAAAAATGATATAAATGAATTAAAAATATTTCAAGTTATAATTAATGACTTTTAATATTTTGATAAATAATACATTAATACTTTAATATTAATGATAATTATTTAAAGATGATTTTAATTCTTTTAAAAATCATTTAAGTGTAATATTAATACTTTAAAAGTATTTTAAGTTATTTTAACATTTTGGCAATGGTTTCATTAATAGTTTAATAGTAATTAAATGTTAATGATAATAGAATTGTGTAATATTTAAATCATTTAATAATGATTCTGAGGTTTGAAAATTCATGATAAATTATAATAAATGTTTAAAAATTATTATAGGTCATTTACAAATAATATGACCAATACTTACAGATGTGGAATTACAGGATAGAGTCTTAGACTCGATAATTACCTGATAAAGTCGTCGGTACACCAACATGTTTCAGAAATTGATTTGGACTTAGATAATTTATTGAGATATGTGGTTATTTGTGATTCAATGGTTATTAAACATATGTGCCAATGTGATTAGGGTATGTGCTGACTGCAATAAGCAGTGTTATGTGTTATAGTATGTTATTCTAATCGAACGAACGATCTTATTAATGATAGGTCGTGAGATAAGCGATAAATCTAAATTACAAACTATAAGCAGCGCTTCAGGCAAGTATCTTACATTTACATTTTCTTTATGCAATGGACATGAGTAAGAATTTTTCTAAACTATATTATTACTGTACAGATTATTAACCTTATATTATATAAGCTCATTGATTATCAACATGTTAGTATATGGTAACTCAGATATATATATTCTGTTCGTTAATTTCTAGAAATGGTTAAACAAGTGTCCTCACTTGGATAATCATTGTATTTAATCACATGTTGATATACCTTTGTCAATTACCCGTATACATATATGTTGAATTATAGATTATTGTTGAACAAGATAAAACCTTTGATTTGAAACCCAGACAAGTATGAACATCCCTACACGGGAAAACTGTTTATGCACCCAAGGTGGACAGAGTGAACGATCCTATCGTTCTTGTAATGTAGTATTAATTAATACAAGGCCCATGGGAAGTACAACCTAACGCCCGTAAGTTATGACGGTTTACAGATGAATTTTTGTTTAACCTTTTTGAAAATGAAAACAATGTTCATGGCATGCCACCTAAACCCTATTTGTAGTCAATACGTAGTTTCAAAATTTGAAAGAGAGTTGTTATATTATTAGTATCGGTTCAGAATACTTCACAACTATTGACTTGTTGTAGAAGAATAGTACAAAGAAAATATTTAAATTCTTTCAGGTTATATATATATATATATATATATATATATAATTGCTATTACTTGCTGGGCACTCAAATGCCCATCCTTGCTTAATTTAAATGTTTTCAGCTAAGTGTGAACGATCAGAGAGCTCTGCTAAGAACAAGGAAAAGGGAAAGGTCGCTGAATGAATGAATGAACGTTATCTTATGTAATAGTTTAATGTTATTAAGACAAGTATGATATATATTATCTATTATGGTTTGTAATGAATGTTTAAAGGTTACGTACTTGGGATTAGACTCTGATAAATGTAAGTTAAGTTTGATATTTATATTATTGTTATTATTATTAGTATTATTCTGCTCATAGAAATGGTATCGTGATGAACCGAGTTCGGGTTTCAAGTACCTGAGTTTGGGGTCTTCACAGTAATGATTCATGATATAAATTTGAATCGAAGAGATGTAATGTAAAGGTTGCAATTTAGGACATTAGAGAAGGAAATGTATAAAAGTTTTAAATATTCTGCATTTTAGTGATTTTAAAATCGAATAATGATGTAAAGATAGATTAAAGTTGTATTGTTAACGGATGAGACGGAGAATATTATTGTATGAATTTTGGGGTCGTTACAGTTGGTATCAAAGTTGAAAGGTTAGAAACCTTAGGAGTACCATAGGTTATAACCTTAGAGAAGAGATGTGAAGGTAGTGAAAGAATAAGCTCAAATAGAGTTTGAACAATAAGAATTAATTTTAGAAATTTATAAAGATGGGATTAAAACATGCGTGGAAGGATTCAAAGAAGAATCTCGCAAAGTTATAAGGAGTATGAATGTGGGGTTACCCAACTCCAATAATAAGGATGTAAGGTGATAACAAATAGACAATGTCTATAAGAAGAGATTGCTAAGGAAGTTAGAAAAAAATGAAGTTATAGTTTAGTATGGTACAGTTGTACTCTTTAGTAGTTGAGGTATGGTATCTGGGCTAAACGATTCCATCATAGAGCGGAGGTGTATACGAACTAGCAACTCGGAACCTAGTTTATTGGTTGTTTGTGGGAAACCACTCAGCGTACCATATTAAAACTAGTAGAGACTCGATATGTACCATGTATAGAAATGGATACGTGTGATGAAATTGTGTAACTCGAATGAAATATTGAGCTATGTAAATGAAGTTAGAAATTCTTAAAGGAAGAATTGTTATATAAACAAGAAGATTCAAAGAAGAATCTTGAAGAGACATAAAGATAAGAAATGGGAGTACCCTAACTCCAATAGCCAAGATAACGAATAATGTCATAAATGATGGAAAAGGAAAGAAAGAGGATCGTAAAACAAAACAAGCACGAGTTAAAAAAAGAATTTAAAGGGATATGATTATAGAATAAGATCACGACGTGATCTGTTTAAGTTATAAAAGACAGATGGTCTCTAATATTTGAATAGTTATAGCTTGATGCTACAAAGATAATGTACTATGATATAGTACGAGATAAACTCACGAGGAGTTATAAATGATATGATACGAGTAATTCGTATAGAGCAAAAAACCAAGTTATATGTAAGATAGAGTTAGGTGGGATTTCAATCGAGGACTCATGTGGGGGCTGAGTTGTACAAACCTTTGTATGGGCGAGGGTTTTGTGCTTGCACTTAGTTTATCACATTGATAATCATTGGAATATTGGTGTTGCGCTATCAATGTATATGTGGCGAAAAGGAGATTCTTTTCTCATGTGTATATTTGATAGTTAGAAACTATTAAGTTTAGTCAGATATTATTAGGATTAGGTGCGATTCTTAAAACTAATGCATATGGTATATTTGTGACTCATAATAATATGGTTTATTTTTGAACACTTCAGCGAATGGACGCCTATGGTCTGACTAGGATAAGTTCTTAAACTCATATTATTGTGGCAAGTTCCTAAACTTCCAAAGTGTGGTAAGTTTGACGAATTGGTGTATAGATAAGTGTGAATGGAGTATTGAGATGATAGGCATAAATACTAATTAAGCAATGGATTATTATAGAAAGTGGAGTTGATGGTGGAGACATATGTTTTCTAAATCTACTAGCTATGCTAGACTTTCGAAATTTATTGACTTCATGTTGATGTTTGTGCTTCTATTTTCTTGAAAAATATTGGATCAAATGATAGAACCAATGAGTTTTAAAAACAATATCGTTATTCGTATGTCTATTCTAATTGCTTCGGCTAGACAAAAATGATTTGAAATATATCAAAATGTATTTTTATATCATTAATGCATCATGGAACCTGGTGCAAAGACGATAATAATGATGGAGTCATCAATGCAGTATTACATAGTGTTGGATGTGATCTAAGGATCGTCAACCCACTATGGTATGATGTAGTATGATAAAATCACCAAATGACGGAATCCTCAAACGGACTGTAAGTACAGTGCGGTATCATGACAACATAAAAAGATTTTTTACGATTTCTTTAAGATGTGAGAATATATATATATATATATATATATATATATATATATATATATTCGTGTATGTGTATGTGTGTATATTTCGATTGATATCCGAATTGTTGTAGAAGTCTACGCTATTTGATTCAGCTAGATGAATATTGAAAAATATTCATAAAATTCAAGCGTTTCTTGAGAAGTCATGCCAAACCAAATTATTTTGGTGCGGGTTCAGATGTTGAAAACCTGAGATGAATAACCCTATTATAGGGGAGTTATTTTACGCAATGCGTTTAGATGTTTGTGCACAATACATTGTACGAAGGGCTGATCCCCCTAAGTACGAGGAGTCCATATAGTCTTATGACTGTTAAAGTTTAAGTTGAAATAATACGTATAACTATGGACATATACGCATAGTATTTAAATGTTAGTGCACAATACATTGTACGAAGGGCTTAATAACCTAAGTACAGGAGTCCCTATAGTCTAATGACTGTTAAGGTTTAAGTTGAAAGAGTACTTATAACCATGGACGTAGTTCAAGGTCTTATGACCCTTAGCATGATTTGGAATCTTTTAAATTCCTATTATTCATATCGCTTCCCAATTATTAACCAATTGTGGAAGATTCTTATTATTCTGAAAGGTGAAAGTGGAAAGGATGAGAAAATTAAGCAAAACATAATAATTTCAAGAAAGAATTGAAACTCCAGAAAGAAGAGAAATGTGAAACTCTTAGAAGAGGAAGAGGTGAGAAATATGATGATCTTAGAAAGATCCTTAGAGAAAGACTTTGGTTGTAGAATCCAATGAATGAATAAAGTATTAACGTAAAAATCTATTTTGGTAGATTGAATGAATAAAAATTAATAAATAAAAATTCGAGGACGAAATTCTTAGAAGAAAGGGTGAATGTAATATCCTGAGTGTTCATAATAATGATCCTTAGAAAAGAAAATAAATGGATTAAAGAATATGTAATATTTGATATATGACTGTGTTTAAGTGAAGGTTATGTAATAAAAACCTAAAAGTTGTTGAAGAATTGAATGAAGTATATTTGTATGTAAAACTTTTTGCTAAGTTAACGTGTTGAAGTTATTCAACGATAATTGTGAAAGAGATTTTGTGAAAACCTTAGTAAGGTAGGGTTTCGGTGATTCCGAGGACGGAATCCTTATAAGGAGGGAAGGATGTGACAACCCAAATTTTTAGAAGTTATTAAAATAGGAATTTAATAATTAAAATTCTTATTACAAGATGTTTCGAGTTTGAGTATGTATATGTATGTGCTGTATACTTTGAAATATGTGATATGATGTAAAGAGAAATATATATTTATATATTAGGAAAGTGAGGTTTAATGGTACCCTGAGTTATTTGTTTAATCTGTATTTTCGATTCTGGGGACAGAATCTTTATAAGGAGGGCAGAATGTGACAATCCAAGATTTTAGTAATTGTAATTTAAAATATTTATTAAAGGAAATAAATATTTTTATGGATGTAGTTATTATTAGTAAATATTTATGAATGAAATTTATTAGATAATATTCTAGATTAAATTAATTTGTAATTTAGAGAGATGTAATATGACATGAGATGTTATATTGTTGTTTTAATAATTTAAAGTGGTATGTTAAATTATTAAATAAATTTCCCATACTAATTCCCATAAAAGGCATGTAAATCACTAAATTTAATTATAAAGTTATCCTTGCATGTTCATGGTTTGAGTATTTTCTCCTAGGATATGGGCTAATTTCACTTGTGGCTATGGGTCAAGAGGACAGGAAAATGAATTGTATCGACATATCATGCAATGGTTTTCTTTAGCGTCACATTATCACATGTATGTTAAGTGTTTGTCATTACCTCTGTATGCCATAATTGTGGTCGTCTACTTAGTCCATGTTAGTGATATTGCATGTTTTTTCGGTTCAAATTGTGTACCTTCATGCTCATGCGTAACTACACATAACCCCTAACCTCTATTACACAATGCATTTCTAATCCATAGTTTGGGGGTTATGGTATAGTTACGAGATTACATATACACTCTAAATCAAAGTCTAACATGTGTGTTTTCATTTTTAGTTTTCTAAATGGCATCCAAGCGTCAGAGAGGAGAAGGTTCTGGATCCGCATCAGTTCTCCCAAAATTTGACAGCCGTCGTTTCGTGAGTGTCGCGGCCCAAGAACGCTACAACTGTATGGCCACTCGCTCACTAGTACCAGAACGCGGTTTAAGGCCCGATCAATCCAAGGATGGGGAAATAGCGGTTATAATTGTTGAGCAGAATTGGTTTACACTCACCGAACAACCCGACCCCGCAGTGATTGCAGTCATTAAAGAGTTCTATGCCAACGTTTCGGAGCACTTAACTAAATTATTACACCACAATTTCATTAATTATTTATTTATCTCAATAAATAGATCGATTAAAATATTTATTTAATTCAATAAATATTTTTAAATTACATAAAAATTCTCGTTTGTTACATCCTTCCCTCCTTAAACGGATTCTGCCCCCTAGAATCACAACTCAATAAATTCTTTCGTTATATTCTTCCCTCTTTAACAAGATTCTGTCCCCAGAATCATTATACAATGTTAAGCAAACAACTATGGGTAATTTTTTATCATAACATCTTTAAGTTCTCATGTAGCTTCTTCAGCATTATGATTTCTCCAAATTACCTTAACAGAAGGTATTATTTTGTTTCTAAGAACCTGTTCTTTCCTATCAACTATTTGAATAGGAACTTCTTAATAAGACAGATCTTTTTCAAACTACAACGGTTCATATTCTATAACATGTTTATAGTCGGGCTTATACGGTCTTAATATTGAAACATGAAAAAAAATTATGAATATGTTCTAGTTCCGGAGGTAGAGCTACCTCATACGCCACTTCACCAACTCGTCGCAGCACTTCAAAAGGCCCTATAAACCTTGGGCTTAGTTTTCCCTTTTTACCAAACCAGATTTTCCATTTCCAGGGAGACACTTTTAAGAAAACAAAACTATCGGTTTCAAATTCCTTATTTTATCAGTGTTGATCAACATATTTCTTCTGTGACGCCCCGAAATCTAGGTACTTAAAACTCGAACTTGGTGCTTCACGATACCATTTCTATAAACGGAATAATACTAATAATAATAACAATAATATAAAGGTCAATATAATTTACATATTCATCAGAATCTGAATCCCAAGTACGCAACCTTTAAACATTCATTACAACCCATGATAGACAATATATATCATACTTGTCTTAATAATAATATCAAACTATTACATAAACTACCACAAATCTTATTTGGTTAGCTTTCCTTTTCCTTTGTTTCTGCATGAGCCTTCTGGTTCTTCACACTTAGCTGAAAACATTTGAATTAAGCAAGGTTGAGCATTTGAGTACCCAGCAAGTAATAGCAATCATATATATATATATATATATATATATATATATATATATAAGCTAAAATAAGTTAAATATTTTATTTATACTACCCTTCTACAACAAGTCAATAGTTGTGAAGTAATCTGACCTGATAATAATAACATAACAATCCACTTTCAAATTTTTGAAACTACGTAATGACTATAAATAGGGTTAAATTTACATACTATGAACATTGTTTTCATTTTCGAAAAGGTTAAACAGAACTTCATCTGTAAGCCGTCATGACTTACGGGCACGGGGCTGATCAGCCCGTTGTACCCTGTATTGATCAACACTACATGCAAGAACGAGGGTATCGTTCACTCTGTCCGCCTTGGGCGCATAAAAGTTTTCCCGTGTAGGGATGTTCATACTTGTCTAGGTTTCAAATCAAAGGTTTTATCTTGTTCAACAATAATATATAATTCAATATATATATATATATATATATATATATATATATATATATATATATATATATATACGGGTAATTGACAAAGGTATATCAACATGTGATTAAATACAATGATCATTCAAGTGGGGACACTTGTATAACCATTTATAGAAATTAACGAACAGAATATATATATCTGAATTACCATATACTATCATGTTGATAATGAATGAGCGTATATAATATAAGGTTAATAATCTGTACAGCAATAATATAATTCATAAATATTATTACTCACGTCCATTGTATAAAAAAAATGCAAAGGTAAGATACTTTCCTGATGCGCTGCTTACAATTTGCAACTTAGTTTTATCTTTTATTTAACACCTATCTGTAATAAGATCATTTTACTGATTAGAATATCATATTATAACACATAGCACTGCTTATTACAGTCAACACATAACCTAATCACATTATCACGTATGTTTAACAACCATTGAATCACAAATAAGCACATAACTAATCAAATTATCTAAGTCCAGATTAATTTCTGAAACATGTCGGTGTACCAATGGCTTTATCAGGTAATTATCGAGTCTAAGACTCTGTTCCGAAATTCAATATCTGTAAGTATCAGTCATATTATTTTTAAATGACTTATAATAATTATTATTAAATGATTATTAAATGATTTAAATATCAAACAATTCTATTATCATTAATATTTAATTAATATTAAACTATTAATAAAATCATTTCCAAAATATTAAAGTTATTTAAAATAACTTAGAATATTTTTAAAGTATTAATATTACCCTTAAATGATTTTTAAAACATTTAAAATTATTTTTAAATAATTATCATTAATATTTAAATATTAATATACTATTCATCTAAATATTAAAAGTCATTAAACATAACTTAAAATATTTTTAATTCATTTATATCCCCTTTTAAATGATTTTTAAATTAATAAAATCATTTTTAAACTATTTATTTAATATAATTATTTAATAAATTTAATATTATTAATAATAAATTAATATTCATTAATATTAAATTATTAATGAAATTATCCTTTAAATATTAAAAGTTATATTTTATAACTTAAAATATTTTTAAACTATTTATTTTCATTTAAAATGATTTTTTTCTAATTATAAAATTATTTTTAATTAATTTATTTAATGTAATTACTAATTAAATCTAATAGCATTAATATTAAATAATTAATGAAATTTATCTTAAAATATTAAAAGTTATATTTTATAACTTAAAATATTATTAAGTACCTTTTTATCATTTAAAATGATTTTTAACACAACAAAATCATTTTTAATCAATTTATTTAACGCATTTATTAAATAAATAAAATATAAATAATATCCAAATAATTATTAATATTTATGAAAAATATGTCAAATTATTAAAAGTTAATTTTTATAACTTAAAATAATTTTTAAAACTAATTTTGGAATTTTTAATAATTAATTTCTAATTTTAAATAATTTTTTTGAAAAATAAATTAAATAAAATTATTAAATCTGTCGCTATAGCCTTTAGCGACAGAAAGCGTCGCCTTAGGTGTTCTTGAGCTCTCAAGAACATTCATAGCACAGTTCGGGTGACCTACTTTGACCAAGTATTAAACAGTGATCTTATCGTTTCTGGGCAATCTACTGACTGGAGGTTGTAGTACACGTGCAACACTATACGATCCAACAACAACCAAAGTCATAACATGCATAGCATAGAAGATATAAGAGCCTAAAGTAGCTGTCAGAGGCTGTTCTTCATTTCTGGGTTGCCCAGAAATGAAGAACAGTTCGAGTATGCATCTTTGGGCTCTCTTTCTCTCTCGATATATTGAGCGTATTCTTGTGAGTATTTTGATATTTTGAGTATTGTAATACGGTGCAAGTTCCCTTCAGCACTATATTCAGTATTCCAGCCAGAAGTACCATTCTTTCGAGGTAAGGAATGTTATTTTTTTTATATAAATGATATTATTTCTTTCAATATCATTATGTCGAAATATTGGTCTAACATTTTATCAAATTTGGAACTTTTTGTGTCGAGATTACTATTCACGTATACGGTACTATTCACGTATACGACACTATTCACGAATACGACACTATTCACAGAAAAATTAAATTTTCATTTTTCGTCCAAAATATCTATTATGGATACTAGCTTTGATTGTATCCATGTTTTGATCATTCTTGAATTTTACTCTACTATGATTATTTATGAAGTATTTTTGAACTCGGATTGTTTAAAGTACGAATTCTTAATATTTGTTCTTTTGTTTCACTTGATTCGTTTTCTTTAAAATATTTTTCATCATCCTCAGTCCTAAATGATGATATAACTGAATATCTTTGGCCTGTAGTGCAAAGATGAATGATTTTTTGATGAATATCTTTGAAACTTTTTGTGTCGAGATTACTATTCACGTATACGGTACTATTCACGTATATGACACTATTCACGAATACGACACTATTCACAGAAAAATTAAATATTCATTTTTCGTTCAAAATATCTATTATGGATACTAGCTTTGATTGTATCCATGTTTTGATCATTCTTGAATTTTACTCCACTATGATTATTTATGAAGTATTTTTGAACTCGGATTGTTTAAAGTACGAATTCTTAATATTTGTTATTTTGTTTCACTTGATTCGTTTTCTTTAAAATATTTTTCATCATCCTCAGTCCTAAATGATGATATAACTGAATATCTTTGGCTTGTAGTGCAAAGATGAATGATTTTCTGATGAATATCTTTGGCCCGTAGTGCAAAGATGAACAGATGTTTAGATGAACATGACCAACTGATGAATATCTTTGGCCTGTAGTGCAAAGATGAATATTTGATTCCAGATATATATTGATTAATGTTACATGGATAAAATATCGACGATAAACTTTTAAATTTATATATAGAAGATAGTAGATTTCATTCTCTACTTAACTCTTCTAATGAATTATTATTTCCGCTGCGAATATTGATTTAAAACTTGTTGTCTATTGTATTCTATTAAATTTTTCCCTGTTAAAGACTAACGATAATTTGTTCTATATTATCTTAGTCATAATATTCTTTACTGGGCTAGTTGAGCTCACCCTTTTCCTTTTTGTTCCATTTTTCTTCTCAGGAGGCGAGAATGTAGCGAGTACTAGTCGGGGTGTGGAATGACGGTTCTAGAAGTTATTTTAGTAGTCCTAACTATTTTGTAAAATAGTGTATCAATAATTGTAATGAGGACTTATTTGAGTGTGGATATTTTCTAGATGATAATATTTGTATTTTAACTCACAGTTTGTATGTTGTTATTAATAAAGTTGTAGTTATTTCTGTACCATGTATTTTGACGACTCAGAATGGGTGTTGAAAACCTATTTTGGGGGCGTCACAGTTGGTATCAGTATGGTCTCTGGCGGAGATCGGAGAATAGTACTAGTAGGGGAGAGACGAGTAAATCATTCGCTACTGTGTCATACCTAAGCTTATTTGTTGGTCAATCATAATATAGGGGTATTATGTGATTTGTTAATTTGTTTAATTAACCCTTGTTTTATGGCAGTATTTAATAATGGCAACTGAGAATGTGAACAGTGGAGTAAACGAAACCGTGGAGACGCCTGTACTCACCAACGAGTAGAAAGTGCAATAGGCTGGCAATGTTCCTTCTGTGAACAACACCACTGAGCAGATGATGAACGATTGGATGTTTAGAAGCTTTTTGCAGTTCATGGAAAATCAGATGAGGGAGACTCGTGTTCAAAATTCAGGAGGAAATGATAGTAATTCACGGTTTGTCACAGCCAAGCAGTTCAAGGAGTTGGGACCACCAGAATTCTGGAGAAAGCCGGATCTGATTAAGGCGGAGACGTGGGTCAAACAAATTACCAAGATATTCGACGTATTGGGATGCACGGAAGAATAGAAGGTTCCATTCGCCACCTTTATGTTTCGTAATGAGGCAGATTACTGGTGGGAATCTGTAAAGCGTACCCATCCAGCTGCACTTAGCATGTCTTGGGAAACGTTTCATAAACTGTTCAATGACAAGTACTTTTCTGAAAGTATTCGTCATATGAAGGAGGTAGAGTTTATTAGATTGGAGCAGAATAACATGACGGTGTCCCAGTACGAGGCGAAGTTTGCAGAGTTGTCCAGGTTTGCACCTCATTTGGTGGAGAATAAGGAACGTATGACACGGATGTTTCTGAGAGGTTTGAAACCCGACATACGTCAATATCTCATTTCACATAAATTTTCTCTCTATTCAGATGTTGTCAACAAGGCTCAATTATTAGAGCGAGATAACGAGTACGTTTAACCAAGGGACCACAACCAGGATCATACCGGTGACAGCAGTCATCAGAACAACGATAACCAGCGGAGAAAGAAAAATACGGACAAGAGCGACAACCACTCTGTTGGTAATTATGGCTATGAGAATAGAAGAAGCGAGTCGGGAGGAAATTTTAAAAAGAGGAGATTCAACAATGACAATACGAAGACGTCAGCACCAGCAGCAACTGGTTCCAAGGGAGGACAACGACCACCGGTCATATGCTATAAGTGCGAAAAAGAAGGACATATCAGCCCAAACTTCCCACAACAGTTTAAGGTATGTTATAACTTTGGAAAGGAAGGACATATCGCTCGAGATTTCACTGTAGCAAAACCAAGTCCAGCGGGGATGGTGACTCAAAAGGCTGCCCTAGAAAAGTCAAAGTCAACAGTTCCTGGAAGAGCGTTTGTCATGACTGGTCAACATGCGAGGAACCCAAACGAGGTGATCACGGGTAAGCTAATCATAAATTCATAAGAAGTTTATACCTTACTAGATACCGGTGCTACCCATTCATTTATTTCTCCTGCTTGTGCCCAACGTTTAAACTTGACTCTTGAGAAATTAGACTTTGATTTATCTGTGGAGACTCCGTTGGAAGAAACTTTCATCACATCCATTATTTATAAATCTTGTTTGATCCAAGTTGGCACCATCACCTTACCTGTTGACCTTATCTTTTTAAAGATACTTGAATTTGACGTGATTTTAATGATTAATTGGTTAACTACTCATCATGCCAAAATTGATTATTTTCGTAAGGTTGTTAGTTTTCATATTCCTAACCAACCTATTGTGCGAATTCAAGCAATTACGCCATTAAAATCAATCACTGTTATATCAAGTCATAAAGCTATTCGTTTATTAAAAAACGGATGTCAAGCTTTCTTAGCCCATGTTATGGATTTGAATAATATTCCTGTTGTTATTGACTTTCCTGACGTATTTCCTGAAGAACTTTTTGGTCTACCCCCAGAACGTGAAGTTGAATTCTTTATTGATCTTGAACCTGGTACAAAGCCCATTTCTAAAACCCCATATCGAATGGCTCTTATTGAACTTCAGGAGTTAAAGGTCCAACTACAGGAGTTGTTGGACATCGGTTTCATTCGTCCTAGTACATCTCCTTGGGGTGCTCCTATTTTATTCGTAAAGAAGAAAGATGGGAGTATGTGACTTTGTATCGACTACCGGGAATTAAACCATGTCACTATCAAGAATAGGTATCCGCTACCTCGTATTGATGACTTGTTTGACCAGTTACAAGAAGCACAATTATTTTCAAAAATCGATCTTCGTTCTGAATATCATCAGCTGAAGATTAGAACTGAGGATATTCCAAAGACTGCCTTTAGAACTCGGTACGGGCATTATGAATTCTTAGTCATGTCTTTTGGATTGACTAATGCTCCTTCAGCTTTTATGGATATGATGAACCGAGTATTCAAGGAATATTTGGATCAGTTCGTTATTGTTTTTATTGATGACATCCTCATATATTCCAAAAGTCGTGAAGATCATGAGCACCATTTGAAGCTGGTACTCCAAAGGCTTCGTGAAAATAATTTATATGCCAAGTTGAAGAAATGCGAGTTCTGGCTTGAGGAAGTAGCATTCCTTGGGCACGTGGTGTCAAAACATTGAGTATCTGTTGACACGGCGAAGATTGAAGCAATACAAAGTTGGGAACAACCGAAGTCAGTGACCGAAGTACGTAACTTTCTGGGCTTAGCTGGTTATTATCAGAGATTCGTGGATGGATTTTCTCGAATCGCTACTCCATTAACTCAGCTGACTCGGAAAGATATCAAATTCGTATGGAGCGAGGAATGCGAGAAGAGTTTCCAAGAGCTTAAGAGGAGACTCATTTCGGCACCTGTTTTGACCATACCATTTGGTTCGGATGGATTTGTTATCTACAACGACGCTTCAGGCAAAGGGCTAGGATGTGTTCTCATGCAACGTGGGAAAGTATTAGCCTATGCCTCACGACAACTTAAAGAATATGAGAGGAATTATCCTACTCATGATCTAGAGTTGGCAGCAGTCTTTTTTGCACTAAAGATCTGGAGGTACTATCTATATTGGGAGAAGGTGGAGATATATTTAGACCATAAAAGCCTCAAATATTTCTTCACTAAAAAAGAACTCAACATGCGGCAACGATGTTGGCTCGAGCTGTTGAAAGACTACGACCATACCATTCAATATCATCCTGGAAAAGCGAATGTGGTAGCCGACGCATTGAGTATAAGATCATACGCGGGAACAAGTACGATGTTGTCAACACAAAGGCCCATTTGGTGTGATTTACAAAAGATGAAGATAGAATTCAAGACTCCAGGGACCCATGCAATGATGTCAAGTATACGTATAGAACCAAATTTAATCGAAAAAGTTAAAGTTGCTCAAGCCACAGACCCGGAGCTGATGCGTATGAAAAAGGAAGTACAAGAAGGTGTTTTTCTAGAGGCAAGAATCAATAAAGAAGGAATACTTCGAGTCCACTCCAGACTGTGTGTTCCTAACGATGCTGATTTAAAGTACAAGATCATGATGGAGGCACACAATACACCATTTGCAATCCATCCTGGAAGTACTAAAATGTATCGTGATCTTTGACATACATTTTGGTGGAACAATATGAAGAGAGAGATTGCACAGTTTATCTCGAGGTGTTTAACTTGTCAACGTGTAAAGGCGGAGCATCAAGTGCCTAAGGGCCCATTGCAACCACTTGAGATTCTGAAATAGAAGTGGGAACACATTACCATGGATTTTGTTACGGGTCTTCCCACGGTTTCTCAAGGCATAAACGCTATTTGGGTTATTGTTGATAGATTAACCAAGTCTGCTCATTTCTTGCCGATACGGGAGACTTATTCCCTTGAACGTCTTGCTCGTATGTACGTAAATGAGATTATGAGATTGCATGGCATGCTAATGTCCATAGTTTCGGATCGTGACCCAAGATTCACTTCACGATTTTGGAATAGCTTGTAAAAAGCTATGAGCACGGATTTACGATTCAGTTCGGCATACCATCCTCAAACGGACGGGCAATCAGAGAGGACTATTCAAACTCTTGAAGATCTATTAAGACTTTGTGTCCCAGATTTTAAAGGGACGTAGAATTTAGTATTGGGGATCATGTATTGTTGCGTGTGGCTCCATGGAAGGAAGTTACAAGATTTGGAAAGAGAGAAAAGCTCAATCCACAATTTATTGGTCCATTTCAGATTCTTGACCGAGTAGGAAATGTGGCCTATAGACTCGCGTTACCTCCAAGTATGTCTCGTGTCCATAATGTTTTTTACATATCTGTGCTTCGTAAAGATGTGAAAGACCCAAACCACGTCATTGAGTTAGAACCGGATGAGATAGTTGAAGACTTAACTTCCGAAGAGGTACCTGTCAAGATCTTGGATAGGAAAGAATATGTCCTACGCACAAAGGTCATACCACAAGTTAAAGTTTTGTGGAGAAACTATGTTATTGAGGAAATGACCTGGGAGTTGGAAACGGAAATGAAAGTGAGGTATCCTCATCTTTTCGAAACACCATGTGCGTACGTCAATTTCGAGGACGAAATTTCATAAGGAGGGGAGGTTGTAAAACCCCAAATTATTAATAAATAAAATTTAATTTCCTCTATTTATTATTTTGAAATAGTAAGGGTTGAATTAATTAATGAGGTTAGTTAAACACCATGTGCGTACGTCAATTTCGAGGACGAAATTTCATAAGGAGGGGAGGTTGTAAAACCCCAAATTATTAATAAATAAAATTTAATTTCCTCTATTTATTATTTTGAAATAGTAAGGGTTGAATTAATTAATGAGGTTAGTTATGGGTAAAATGCGCAAATATTTTAAATAAGCAAGTGGTTATAAAATATTCATTTGGTCGTGGAATATTCTTCATGTCGGGGAATATTCGTACGACGGCGCAGTCTTTTGTGGGCCCCATAACAAAAAGTGATTGGATGAAGAAATTGACAAGTATAAACTGTTTATAAATAACGGCGTAGTTGTTACCGTTAATACTGTTGGAATACCCGGTGGTTAAAACACAGTAATACGCGTGGTTGCACAGTAGCACACGGTATTGCACCAATTATTGATTCTTACGTAAGAAGGCACTACTCAATAATTGTTACAGTAATTACTGTTCAGTATTTTATTTTATTGATTCAATAATTGCTACGTTGATATTTTATATTACTATTGTTTCAATAATTATCATTACACAGTATTTTCCATTATCGAAGCAATAATTCATATTATCTGAATAATATTATTAGATAACATTATTGACAATGTCTAGAAAGTTCTGTCTAAGGAGAGGTTTGGTCACCTAATTGTGCGCCAGTAAGGAGAAATCTTTTTTGGAAAGCGCCCTCTTTCCTGGGAACTGCCTGGTTGTCAGTATTGTGATTCTGTAATAATATTTGTGAATAACTAATTATTGATTTATATGATGAGAAAAATATTCATTTTATGTGGATATAGATGGAAAAAAATTTTAAAGTGACAATTGTTGAAAATCGATATTTTATCTTTTCTGATAAAATAATATTTTAGTATATTATTATAATATAATAATGATGATATTTTTACAATGAATGTGGGATATATGAGTATATGAGGAGGAAGAGTATTTTTATTGTAAAAGTTTTTTAAAACATGTTAAACATATCTGTAGGCCCATTTCTTGACTGAAATTTGATTATAGGCTGTAAAATCGCCCGTTTGTGAATTTCGGTCATTTTCTGTTTGGAATTTGGAAAAAAATTCTTCTGCAAAGTTGTAGATAATGGAATTTTATGTGGAAAAGACATAAGGTTAAAATTTTTTTGACAAAAGGGCTATTTATTATGAATTATTGAAGTTCCGAAGTTCCGAAATAATTGATTTTTGGAAGTTTTAATTATTTATTTTATGAAAAACGTTTTTTCTTACTTTTTCTAGAAGGTGGGCGTGTGGGAAATGCTAAGAGCTGATTTCCAAGGAGGAGTATGAAATTTTATTATTAATAATATATTATATTAAATTTTCTGCTTTGGTGTTTTAAGCATTTTCCTATAAATAGGGTGCTTAGGTTAGAATTAAAAATCACACCAGAAACTGAAATCTTCTCTCTCTTTCTCTCTCGATATATTGAGCGTATTCTTGTGAGTATTTTGATACTTTGAGTATTGTAATACGGTGCAAGTTCTCTTCAGCACTATATTCAGTATTCCAGCCAGAAATACTATTCTTTCGAGGTAAGGGATATTATTTTTTTATATAAATAATATTATTTCTTTCAATATCGTTATGCCAAAATATTGATCTGAATTTTTATCAAATTTGGAACTTTTTATGTCGGGATTACTATTCATGTATACGGTACTATTCACGTATACGACACTATTCACGAATACGACACCATTCATAGAAAAATTAAAATTTCATTTTTCGTCCAAATTTGATCAATCTTGAATTTTACTCCACTATGATTATTTATAAAGTATTTTTAGACTCGGATTGTTTAAAGCACGAATTCTTAATATTTGTTCTTTTGTTTCACTGGATTCGTTTTCTTTAAAATATTTTTCATCATACTCAGTCCTAAATGATGATATAACTGAATATCTTTGGCTTGTAGTGCAAAGATGAATGATTTTCTGATGAATATTTTTGGCCTGTAGTGCAAAGATGAACATGTGTTTAGATGAACATGACCAACTGATGAATATCATTGGCCTGTAGTGCAAAGATGAATATTTGATTCCAGATATATATTGATTGATGTTACATGGATAAAATATCGTCGATGAACTTTTAAATTGATATATAGAAGATAGTAGATTTCATTCTTTACTTAACTCTTCTAATGAATTATTATTTCCGTTGCGAATATTGATTTAAAACTTGTTGTCTATTGTATTTTATTAAATTTTTCCTTGTTGAATACTAACAATAATTTGTTCTATATTATCTTAGTCATAATATTCTTTACTGGGCTAGTTGAGCTCACCCTTTTCCTTTTTGTTCCATTTTTCTTCTTAGGAGGCGAGAATGTAGCGAGTACTAGTCGGGGTGTGGAATGATGGTTCTAGAAGTTGTTTTAGTAGTCCTCACTATTTTATAAAATTGTGTATCAATAATTGAAATGAGGACTTATTTGAATGTGGATATTGTCTTGATGATAATATTTGTATTTAAGCTCACAGTTTTTATGTTGTATTAATAAAGTTGTAGTTGTTTCTGTACCATGTATTTTGACGACTCAGAATGGGTGTTGTATACCTATTTTGGGGGCGTCACAAATAATTTGCTCAATATAATCGAGATAAGGTAAGTAAACTTGAGTAGTTATAATCAAACTAGATACAACAAAATTGCTCAATATTAAGAGATAAGATTTAGAGAACTTGCCTTGCTTGTAGGCTAAACCGAAATAATTCGAATCACAATTATCCTATATACATGTCATCATGACATAATCAGTCATTACCAACACTCTATATCTCTATATCAAGTAGGGCTATTTCTTAATCACATAATCAAATTATATCAATTACGATAATAACAACACTCGTTAAGTGTTAATTATATGCTCATTCATAGTACTATTACACCTCAATAACAAAATTACATGTTTAACAATTATCATGTTGCATTTCATCAACAATTATAGACTTTTGTACAAAACAAAAGTCATTCTTGGACCTACTGCAAATCGGCACCGCGGCGCCACAGTTTACACTGTGGGCCGTGCTGCGGCTCGGGTCCGGCACTGCGGCACTGACTTCGGCGCTGCGGTGCAGGTTGCTGGGCTGCGGCTCTAACTTTGGCGCTGAGGCGCCGAAACTTACAGAACCGAGCACGAAGCCCAATTTCGGTCTGATTAACAGTTTCTAGCAGCTAGATTCACACATATAACTTATGTAAATCACACATAGATATTACCAAGCATACATATACCGATTTAGAACAACTTAAACAATAATTTGAGAAAATTGAATCCTTGGAAGCACTATTTTAAAACCCAAAACTCCATTATTGACAGTTGTTTAACATAGTGAACACTGTAATACAAATTTGATTCCTTTGAACCACGTTCTGTTTATTTCATACCCAATTAACATAATCAAAGTTCAATTTTATAATTTCACAATTAATATATACTAATTGTGTTATCTTAGAAAACATGTTCAAGCATATATTTCTACTGTAAAAAACTTATTCCCTTTCTTTAACACGTTATTAGCATACAGTCATATATATATATATATATATATATATATATATATATATATATATATATATATATATATATATATATGCTAGTTATAACAATTACAATTACAAATACACGTAATATCATAACCCATTATAAAAACATGATTTACACACAATTTTTGTAAAACCTTATACACAGAGAGTGAATTTCAAGAACATAGAGAACGTAAAACATATATAAATATATAGTATTAAGATTATAGGAAAAATACCTTTTGTTGCTTAAAAAAATCCTTGCTAGAATACTTGAAATCCACATCACGTTTCTCCTCTCAATTGTCTCTAAAAACTCTCTGAAACCTTTCTTCTTTTCTTTTCTCTGACAATATTTCTTCTTTTTTCTTACTTAGGCTTTAGCCAAATAGATTATACGTAAACTAAAAATAAAACCTACGTACGTCTTTTCAAATGTTTTTAAAAAACAGACGCCCACTAATTACCTTGATTAAATCAGCGGTTACCAATTTAATATATATTTTATTTATATTTAGTTTATTTAATTTATATTATTAATAATTCAAAACTCCAAAAAATTCAAAAGCTATAAGGCTCCGTTTGGCAAAACTATTTAAAATTAAAGACTTAATATATTTAAGCCTTGTTTAGCAAAATCAAATTAAACTACTTCAATTTATTTAATCAACTAACACATCATTTTAATCAAAATTCAAAATAACATATCATTACAATAATTCATTTAATCATTATAAACTCTCTAACTTAATTATTAAATTAACTTAGAATATTATTTCATAATAATTAATTTCCTCAACCTATTAATTATTTATTAAACAAATAATTAACCAAATCACATCAAATCAATTAAATAAATATTTATTCAACAATAAACATATCCATTAAATATTTATATAATTCAATAAATATTAAAAAATTTGGATTGTTACATCATTCCCCACTTATAAGGATTCTATCCCCAGAATCACAATTCAAATAAATCATTTGTCACATTCTTCCCTACTTATAAAGATTCTGTCCCCAGAATCGAAGACATAGATTAAACAAATAATTCAGGGTACTCTTTCATCATTTTATCTTTCTTCAGCATTGTGGTTCCTCCATATCACCTTCACGGAAGGTATAACTTTCTTCCTGAGAACTTGTTCTTTCCGGTCGACTATCTGGATAGGAACCTCTTCATATGACAAGTATTTATCGAACTGCAACGGTTCGTACTCGTTCACGTGCTTGTAATCGGGTTTATACGGTTGTAACATCGAAAGGTGAAAAATATTGTGAACGTTTTCCAACTCTAGAGGTAGAGCTACATCGTAAGCCACTTCTCTAACTCTTCGCAGCACTTCAAAGGGTCCAATAAACCTCGGGTTTAGCTTTCCCTTTTTACCGAAATGAATTTTTCCCTTCCAAGGAAAAACTTTTAGGAATACGTAATTTCCTACGTCGAATGCACGATCTTGTCTGTATTGATCAGCATACTTCTTCTGTCTGTCTTGACCAGCTACCAATCTTGTTCTGATGAGTTTAACAACCACAGTAGTTTGTTGTACCAGTTCTGGTCCTAAGAGTTGGCGTTCACCGACTTCATCCCAGCACAGTAGAGTCCTGCACTTCCTGCCATATAATGCTTCGTAAGGCGGTATGCCGATGCTAGCGTGGTAACTGTTGTTGTAGGCAAATTCCACCAATGGTAAATGTTAGTCCCAACTCCCTCTGAAGTCCATGATGCATGCCCTAAGCATATCTTCCAATGTCTGGATTATTCGTTCGCTTTGACCATTCTTGTAGTCTCTTCCACACATTCTTGTAGTCTCTTCCAAAAGTTTGACGTGAATCGCGAATCTCTATCTGACACAATTGACACTGTCACTCCATGTCTCGAAACGATCTCTTTAACGTACAACCTTGCCAACTGATCAAGATTGAACCTAATCTTTATTGCTAAAAAGTTTGCTGATTTTGTTAGTCTATCCACTATCACCCAAATCGCATCGCATCCTGTAGCGTCCCCAAATTCGGGTACTTTTTACCTAAGATCTGGTACATCATTTCTATATAACTATTGCAGAAGATATAAACATAAATTGTTTATACATTAAACATTTACACATCATTACCAAGGTCTACAACCTTAACAAAAAATATACCTTCAATATCTAAAAAGATTTACAATACTATTTTTGTAAGAACCCAAATTTTATGAAATAAGAGTATTCAATTTTCTTATAATTACTATTCAGTAAATCGTTAAATTGATAAAAGTTTAAAGTTAAGGATGATATATGTAAATTTTTCAAAATATGTAAGTGGTTATAAAATACTCATTTCTATCGGGAAATATTCGTTTGGTCATGAAATATTCTTTCTGTCGGGAAATATTCGTACGACGGTGCATCCATTTGTGGGCCCCATAACAGAATAACTGTCGGATGAAAAAAACGACAGAAGAGAGTTTTTATAAATAACGGCGTAGTTGTTACTATTAACACTGTTGGAATACCCGGTGGTTAAAATACAGTAATATGCGTGGTTGCACAGCAGCACACGGTATTGCACAGTATTGTTGAATTATTGATTCTTACTCAAGAAGGCACTACTCAATAATTGTTACAGTAATTACTGTTCAATATTTGATTCAATAATTGTAGCGTTAATATTTTATATTACTGTTGTTTTAATAATTGTCACTACACAGTATTTTTCATTATCGAAGCAATAATTCATATTATCTGAATAATATTATTAGATAACATTATTGACAATGTCTAGAAAGTTCTGTCTAAGGAGAGGTTTGGTCACCTAATTGCGCGCCAGTAAGGAGAAATCCTTATTGGAAAGCCCACTCTTTCCTGAGAACTACTTGGTTGTCAATATTGTGATTCTGTAATATTATTTGTGAATAATTAATTATTGATTTATATGATATAAAAAATATTCATCTTATGTGGATATAGATGGAGAAAATTTTTAAAGTGACAATTGTAAAAAATCGATATTTTATCTTTTATGATAAAATAATATTTAATTATATTATTATAATAATGATGATATTTTTACAATGAATGTGGGATATATGAGTATATGAGGAGGAGTATTTTTGTTGCAAAAGTTGTTTAAAACATGTTAAACATGTCTGTGGGCCCATTTTTTGACTGAAATTTGATTATAGCCTGTAAAATCGTCCGTATGTGGATTTCGGTCAATTTCTGTTTGGAATTTAGAAAAACTTTCTTCTGCAAAGTTGTAGAGAATTGAATTTTCTATAAAAAGTCGCAAGATTTGAATTTTCTGATAAAATGGCTATTTATTATGAATTATTGAAGTTCTGAAGTTCCGAAATAATTGATTTTTAGAAGTTTTAATTATTTTTTTAAAGAAAAACATTTTTGGTGAGTGTCCCACATGTGATAAATGTGTTATGTTGCTGAATTCAGATCTAGGAAGGTTGGCGTAGAAATTATAATAATTATATTAATATTATATTAAAATTTCTGCTTTGGTGTTCTAAGCATTTTTCTATAAATAGGGTGCTTAGGTTAGAATTGGAAATCACACCAGAAACTACAGATTTCTCTCTCTTTCTCTCTCTATATATCGAGCGTATTTTTGTGAGTATTTTAGTACTTCGAGTATTGCTATACGGTGCAAGTTCTTTTAGCACTATATCCAGTATTCCATTCAGAAGTACTATTCTTTCTGAGGTAAGGGATGTTATTTTTTTAAATGATATTATTTCTTTCAATATCATTATGCTGGAATTTTGGTAAGATTTTTCTTTTGAAATTCTTATCTTTTCATGTCGGGGTTACTATTCATAAGTTACTATTCACGAGTTACTATTCACGAGTACTATTCACAAAGTATGATGATCTTTCTTATGAGATTTCTACCTGTTAGTGTCGGAGTTACTATTCACATATACGTCACTATTCACGTATACGACACTATTCACGAATACGACACTATTTATAGAAAAATTAAATTTTGTTTTCTGTGTCCAAAACCTATAATTGTTTGGATCTATGTTTTGATCTTCATTCTTGAATTTTACTCCACTCTGGTTATTTATGAAGTATTTTTGAACGGGAATTGTTTAAAGTACGAATCCTTAATATTTGTTCTTTTGTTTCACTAGATTCGTTTTCTTTAAAATATTTTTCATCATCCTCAGTCCTAAATGATGATATAACTAAATATCTTTGGCCTGTAGTGCAAAGATGAATAATTTCTGACGAATATCTTTGGCCCGTAGTGCAAAGATGATCTGTTGTTGAATATCTTTGGCCCGTAGTACAAAGATGATTTGTTGTTGAATATCTTTGGCATGTAGTGCAAAGATGGTCTGTTGTTGAATATCTTTGGCCAGTAGTGTAAAGATAAATGGTTAATGAATATCTTTGGCTGTAGTGCCAAGATGAATTTATTGGTATGATTATAAATAGGAACTGTGATTTAGTATAACCATGATCTTTGATGTTTCAGGTAAAGACAGGTGATGAAAATTATCTTCGTTCTGGATGAGAAAAGGAATTTGGAACCACAAATATGATTATAAGTTATTCATATGATTGTGGATAGGAACTGTTGATTGATGTTATAGGGATAAAATATTATTGGTGGACTTTTAACATAGAGAAGATAATAGACATTAGGGTCTATTTGACTCTTCTAATGGATTGCTCGTTCCGCTGTAACTATGGTTTAAAAATTTTATCATCTACCATATGTTTTAAATCTCTGATTTATTTCTGACAAAGGCTATTGATAATTTAAATATCTTTAGTTATGATATTCTTACTGAGCTAGTTGTGCTCACCCTTTTGCTTCACAATTCCTTTCAAGTAATAAGAGTGTAGCTGGGTCGAGCGGGGGTAACAGGAGAATAGAACGGTGGTCTCTAGCTGTGGAGGTTCTCCCTAAACAGTATAGAAAGCTGTGTTGTATTCTATACATCATTTAGTAGTTTTATTTGGTGAATCAAATAGGGTGAGGCGAACCCAACGTTCATGCAAGATGTCTAATGACATACAACCTCGTGTTATCATAAGGCATGGTTGTGCACATCCACTTGCTGAGTATATCTACAAGCACTACCGATATGATCTTGGAGTTTGGTTGAAGTATAATTCTCAATTAGAGACGGTGGAGATAATGATATGTCAAGAGAAGACTCACCATTGGAAAGAATATGATAGTAATCTTCTCATTTTTCTTTGGGGTTTATTGGGCCAACCAAAGATAATTCTGTGGGCATATGATATCTATCGTAACCTAGACGCATGGCCTCCCACGTACGAAGGTTTCCTTGAGCACTTCCCAAAGATTTTAATTTCTAAAACAGTTATTAACTGTACCTTTATGTAAGGTGCCATTATGACGTACTATCCAAGGTTATGACATGAGTCACAGTTGGTATATATTTGTATCAAAACTCACAACATATGTGTTGTTGTATTTTTCACGACAATTGTAATAATAAAGTTGTAGTTGTTTTCTGTACCATGTTTTTGATGACTCAAAATAGGTTGGTTGGATTGGTCATATTTTGGGGGCGTTACATTTTTCGTCAAAAAATTTAATATATTTAACTGCATCATAATTTAATCTTGTACGTTGTCTTTGCTTCTGTCTTTACTCGAGCTTTCATCTTAATCTGAAATTTTTTATCATGAAATAGCAAGGGTGAGCATCAAATTGGCCAACAAGTTAAATTTATTTGAGAATATATCATGATTGAAAAAATATGAATAAAAGACTAGCTACGTTCAACAATATAATTGTGAACTAGCAGGAATCAAATTTCATAACTGAACGATCAGAACGACATGAATAAATGTCAATAATGAATATGAATAATTCAACTGGAGCAGATGGTAATGAAGATGATCAGCCTTTCAATGCTTGATGAACATATGCAACATGCACTAAGTGCGAATCAATAATCAGTATAGATGTGAATAATCAACAATAATTATTCACTAACATGCTTTGAAAATACAACTCAAGGTTGAGTTAGAAAACTTTTCTGTACTGCTGATTACCGCTAAACAATCTAATGTAATCTCTTACAAAAGACCTATCAATTATAATATTGATCTTTCAGTCAGCATATCATACTTGTTAGCTCAAAATACTATTACTTTATTCATAGATTATCTAACACTTAATCAAATATTAGATAACATTTTAACACATCAGTATTATTATCATCCTTTAATAATTCTTTAATCACTATATCATATACATTATGATTTAACAATTTAATCTTATATATTATAAGTTCTTTAAGCACTTAATAAGTCAAATACTAAACCCGCAACCTGGATTCCAAATCCAGCAACCTGGATTCCAAATCCACAAACCCAACTGCAATCCAGCAAACTGGATTCCAAATCCATCAACTAGATTGCAATCCAGCAAACTGGATTCCATATCCTTTTCAAAAAAATACCAAATTAACTTATTATTTTTTATCTTTTGTCCCAACAAATATACATATATTTCATAAACAAAAAGTATTTTTTCATAATTTTCCAATTTCCTTTGGTATTTTTCAAAAATCATTTTTAGTGCGTAGCTTAAAAGTTTAGCCCCATCATGCTCAACTCTAAAAATTCTCATCTTTTGACACAATCTTATACGTGTTAACGTGACGCTCCAGTTTAAATTTCTTGGCCATCGGAGTTGTAGAACTCCGTTTATAGCAATTTTCGTTGAAAAATCCTAAAAATTGAAATGACCATAATTTGGTCGTTTTAAGTCGGAATGAGCTCATTTTTGGACAGGAGGTACTTAATACCATATATTTTTTGTGTCCCAAAAGGCCGGAATTTTTCTCACAAATGAAATGGCTAAAATAGCCCTTACAAAATTTTGCGTAGTAGCTTTTTGCCATTTTGTAGTTTTTTGTGCTTTGTTAAAAATAGTCCATACGGAAATCTATAACTCTTTTTTCAGTGATTCTACTTGGACGTATTAGAAAACTGATAGATCTAACTCTAGGACTTGGCCACACTCAAAAATTCAAAATATATTAGGAGATATGGTCGTTTGAATTTCATATTTCGTTTTCACAAAAATCTGATTTTTAACTCTTGGTGAGTTCTAAGAAAACTTCTTTGTTTTCACATAATAACCAACATAACTCATTATAACACTTACTAATACTTCATATACCCATGATTATATAATAAAACATGATCTATTCCATCAAATAATCATCAAACACAAGATTAAACTCAATCAAGGCTAAGAAAAATTAGAGTTTTCCACCCTTTGAAAAACTAGTTTCCATTTCATACTTTAGATCTAACTTTTGGCACTCAAAATGGATAGATCTACACATAACACATTCTAAATCATGTAGATCTAAGATTTTTAAGTTTTGAAACCTTAGATCTTTATTCCATCAAAAGAACTGTAACAATCCAGATTTTTAATTATAATATTTAAATATTTATTGAATTATATAAATATTTAATGGATGTGTTTATCGTTGCATAAATATTTGTTAATTGATTTAATTTTATTTGGTTAATTATTTATTTAATAAATAATTAAGGAGTTAAGGAAAGTAATTATTTTGAAATAGTAATCTAATTTAATTTAATAATTAAGTTAGAGAGTTTATAATGATTAAATAAATTATTATATTATGCAATGAATTGTTATTAGAATTAATTAAATTAAGTATGAAAACTTAATTAATTAGAAGTGTGACAAATTGCTATATTATAAGTGGTTATTAAAATAAATCAAAGTAGTTTTAATTTATTTTGCCAAACAAAGCTTAAATATATTAAGTTTTTAATTTTAAATAATTTTGCCAAACAAAGCCCTATGACTTTCGAATTTTTAAATTTGATTTATTAGTAATATAAATTAAATTAAATTAAATATAAATAATATATAATATTTGGTAACTGATAAATTGAATATAGGCAATTAGTAGAGGACGGTTATAAAACGTTTGAAAAAAAAAGACATGCGTTTGTTTTAGTTACGTATAATGCAATTGGCTTAAGCCTAAGAAAGAAAAGATTGTCAGAGGTTTGAGAGAGAGTCTGAGAAAGAAAAGCAAGAGAAAGTTCTGAGTTCTTCAAGATATTCTCAGTGATTAAAAAGGATTGTCTGAGCAAATTAAAGGTGTGTTACATAATCTTAACATATATGATTTATAGTATAATTCCTTAGTCTTTGTGTTCTTAAGGTTTACTGTGTTTTATAGTATAGTCTTTGTAATTCATATTTTTATAACGGATGATGGAATCATGTGCATATGTGGTTGTAGTAGGACAACTATCATATATAAGTAGTTGTAATGCTAGAAGTTTGTGTTTAGACAAAGAATTGTTTGTTAATTTTGTTAAAAGAAAAGGGAAACTATTTTTCAGTGTATGTTCTTATACATGGCTATTAACAGTCAAAATATGCATTAGTTTGGTTTTAAGAAAATCAAAATCAGTAAATTATTGGTAGTTAATTGGGAAATTAAAACTGTGAACATGTTAATTCTGCTGTTGAGAACAGAGAATCGTAGTTAAAGTAATCAAATTGGTGGTTAGTAGGAATTACAGCATTCACTGTGTTTATCAACCGTCAGTAATGGAGTTTTGGTTTTTTTTTAAAAACAGTGCTTTCAAGAAATTAAGTTTTCTAAATTGTTGTTAAGTTGTGCTAAGTTAAGATATGTATGCTTGGTGAGGTTATATGTAAATTACATCAGTTATATGTATGTAATTAGTTGCTAGAATTTCTTAAATAGACTGAAAATGGTCTTCGTGGTCGGTTCTGTTAGTTTTTGGCGCCCCAACGCCAAAAATGGAGCCCTAGCGCCAAAGTTCGTGCTCCGGCGCCACTGGCTAGCCTATTCTTCGCGCCCCAGCACTAGAATTAGCGCCCCAGCACTGGAATTCGCGCCGCAACACCACTGTCTCGCGCCCCAGCGCTGGAAAAGTGGTATGGGTTGGATAGTTTTAACCTCCTTTAGTAAAACGACCATAACTTTTTCATACGAACTCCGATTGAGGTGATTCAAGATGATCCGGAATGAGGACGAATAGCATCTTTATGACTGTTGTGTTTTTGGAGGCAATCAGAGGGCGTCGGGCAGGCACATATGCATGTGTAGTGCTCCTGACCATAAAAGATGATGTCCTGGGTTATAAAACATGAATGTTAGTAAATATAATGATGTTTAACATTAATAAATAATGTGTTAGATAAGTTATAGAAGCATAGTAAGCATACACAAGAGAGGCAAATCGGGCGTGTGACGAATGAACGTCGAAACGTCGTGCCAAGTGTTAATGAACTTAAAAAGTGTTTCAATTCAATTGAAATGAATATTATAAGGTATGGAGTGGATTTAATATAAAGCCAATAAGTAGTCCTAGCAAGTTTTAGCACTTGAATGAACTGCGAATGTGAAATACAGTGAGATATAAGTTAAAAGTTAACACAATTAAGTTGAACTTTGTGTATGTATTAATAGGAAAGATTATGAGACGTAGAGTAGAGTTTACATTACAATTACTATGTGTTGTTATGTGACTAATATTTGATGTGTATGATTATATAATTTCGTAGGGCACGTGAAGTGCAGATAGCTGTAAGCTGTTAAACTGTTATTGGTAAACAACGATCAAGGCAAGTCTTTCGGTTCTTATTTTCTACGTGGACTTGATGAACTATTTTAAATTGTATGATATGTTATATATATTGAAATAATGAAATGTTAAAGTCAGTATATGACTGCATTATTTTGGCTAAAGAATGATGATTAAGTAAGGAACTCAATCTTGATATTTGCTATGTGAATTAAAAGCATGTATGCCATGTTACTTTAATAAGATGTATATCGAGCATGTTATTATGTGCTATGTGATGCATGAAAACTGTTAGATTTTGCTGGGATGTCGAGCTCACTCTTGCAAATAACCACTTTTGCAGGTCAAGGAATTAAGGTAAGGATATGTGCTAAGTGAGTTATAGAGATCTATATTCACAAAGATTACTTATGTTTTATGAGTAATATATGTAATATTTTGAATGTAAATGTTGTTGAGTTGTAAATTGAGCTATCCAGTGTATATGGATATCTATTTATGATGTAAGACTTTGTATAGTCAGTTTATTGTAGCGATTCATGATATATATTTGAATCGAAGAGATGTAATGTAAATGTTACGATTTAGGGCAATAAAGAAGGAAATGTACAAAAGTTTTAAATATTTCGCAATTTTAGTGATTTTAATATCGAATAATGATGTAAAATTAGAGGTTGAATGTATGGTTAACGACCAAAGTCGAGATTTTAAATGGTATGAATTTTGGGGTCGTTACAGTTGGTATAAAAGTCGTAGGTTATAAACCTTAGGTAGGAGTACCGTAGGCTATAACCTTAAAGAAGGGAGGTGAAGATATTGAAAGAACAAGCTCAAATAGAGTTTGAACAATAAGAAGTAATTTAAGAAATTTTTAAAGAAGGGATTAAAACATGTGTGAAAGGATTCGAAGAAGAATCTCGCAGAACTATAAGGAATAGGAATGCGGGGTTACCCAATTCCAATAATAATAATAAATAGACAGTGTCTATAAAAAGAGAGTGATAAAGAAGTTAAGAATATAGAGTTATATCTACGTATGGTGTAATTGTACTCTTTAGTAGTTGATGTATGGTATCTGGGCTAAACGATTCCTTCATAGAGCGGAGGTATATACGAACTAGCAACTCGAAACCTAGTTTGTTGGTTGTTTGTGGGAAACCACTCAGCGTACCATACTGAAACTGTTAGAGACTCGATGTGTACCAAGTGTAGAGAATGGATGTGTATGATGAAAGTGTAGAACTCAAATAAAATGTTGAGCGATGTAAATGAAGTTAGGATTCTTAAAGGAAGAATTGTTATATAAACAAGAAGATTCAAAGAAGAATCTTGAAGAGATATAAAGATAAGAAATAGGAGTTTCTTAACTCCAAAAGCCAAGAAAACGAATAATGTCGTAAGTGATGAAAAAGGAAAGAAAGAGGATCGTAAAAACAAAACGATCACGAGTTAAGAAAAGAATTTTAAGGGAAATGATTATGGAATAAGATCACGACGTGATCTGTTTAAGTTATAAAAGGAAGATGGTCTGTAATATTTGAATGATTATAGCTTGATGCTATAAAGATATTGTACTATGAATAGTACAAGATGTACTCATGAGGAGTTATAGATAATGTGATATGAGTAATTCGTATCAAGCAAAGAGCAAGATAGAGCTAGGTGGGTTTTCAATTGAGGACTCATGTGATGACTGAGTTGTACAAACCTTTGTATGGGCGAGGGTTTTGTGCTTGCACTCAGTTTATCCCATTGATAATCATTGGAATGTTTGTTTCGCGTTATTTGCTATATGCCTGTTGAGAAGGTGATTCTTTTCTCATGTGTATAACAGATAGGTAGACTTTAGTTAGAGAATATCATAAGGTTAAGTGCGAGTTCTTAAAACTCATACTTATGGTAGGTTCGTGACTCATAATTATATGGTATGTTTTTGAACCCCTCAGCGAATGGAAGCCTATGGTCTGACTAGGATAAGTTCTTAAACTCATAATATTGTGGTAAGTTCTTGAACTCATAACGTGTGGTAAGTTTGACGAACTGGGTGTAGATAAGTGTAAATGGAGTATTGAGGATGATAGGAATAGATAGACATATTAAGAAATGGATCATTATAGAAAGTGGAGTTGATGGTGGAAGCACATGTATTCTAAATCTACTAGCTATGCCAGACTTTCGAAATTTATTGACTTCGTGCTGATGTTTACACTTTTATTTTCTTAAAAAACATTGGATCAACTGATGGAACCAATGAGTTTTAACAACAATACTGTTATTGGTATGTCTATGCTAATTACTTCGGCTATACAAAAATGATTTGCAATATATCAAAATATATTTTATATATCATTAATGCATCATGTAACCTGGTGCAAAGATGATAAAAACGATGGAGTCATCAATATAGTATTACCTAGTGTTGGATGTGATGTAAGGATCGTCAACCCACTATGGTATGATGTAGTATGATAAAATCACCAAATGACGGAATCCTCAACGGACTGTAAATACAGTGCGGTATCATGACGTCATAAAAAGATTTTTGAGATTTCTTTAAGATATGAGAATACATATGTATGTATATATGTATATGTATATTTCGGTTGATGTCTGAATATACATATACATATATACATACATATATACATACAT
This sequence comes from Panax notoginseng, assembly GCA_016801055.1. Classification (NCBI taxonomy): domain Eukaryota; kingdom Viridiplantae; phylum Streptophyta; class Magnoliopsida; order Apiales; family Araliaceae; genus Panax; species Panax notoginseng. Next base: position 73,970,193 of record CM029015.1, on the reverse strand, counting down.
ATGTATTCTCATATCTTTTTATATGTATATTTCGGTCTATGCTATTTGATTCAACTAGATAAACATTGAAAGATGTTCATGAAATTCAAACGTTCATTGAAAAGTTATGCCAAACTAAATTATTTTTGTGCGAATTCAGATGTTGAAAAGCTGAGGTGAACAACCCTATTATCAGGGGTTGCACTTAGTTTTATACTTTGTGCTGAAATGTTTGTGCACAATACATGTACGAAGGATTGATCCCCTAAGTACCTTGAAGTCCTTATAGTCGTATGACTATTAAAGTTAAAGTTGAAAGATTACTTATAACTGTGGACATGGTTCGTGGTCATTAGACCCTCATTTGAATGCTTGCACTCTAAATTCTGAGATGAACAACTCTTTTATTAGAGGTTGCGCTTAGTTTACACTTTGCGCTGAAATTTTTGTTCACAATACATTGTACGAAGGGCTTAACACCCTAAGTACTAAGCGTAACGCCTATAGTCATTATAAAACACTACGTTGCGGCCCAACGTAGGGGTACAATAGGCTGGCTACCTAGTGTACATAAGGAGGGTGTTTTCATTCTTTGTGATTGATAAACACTCTGGTTTGATGTGTGAAGGATTGAGTTGAAGCACTAGTAAACCGAGAATAGAGTTCACGGTCTTATGACCCCTCAGCATGATTTGGAATCTTTTAAATTCCTTAGTTATTCATACTACTTCCCAATTATTGAACAATTGTGGAAGATTCTTGTTATTCTGCAAGATAAAACTGAAAAGAAAAGTATTCCTTAGAAAGAAGTAAGTCGTAAAATGTGACACTGAATGATGAATGTGTTGATTAAGTGAGAAAAAAGATTTTGAATGAGAAGGGGATGAGTTATCAAAGAAATTTGTAAAACTTTTAATAGAAAAGTTAACAATTGTAGAATGATCTTTGTGGAAGGAAGTGGTTATAGAATCCAATGAATGACTAAATATTAATAGCTAAAATTTCGAGGACGAAATTCTTAGAAGAAAGGATGAATGTAATATCCCGAGTATTTATGACAGCGATCCTTAGAAAAGAAAATGAATGGATTAAGAATATAATACTCAGAATATAATTGAGTTCAAGTGAAAGTTATGAAATGAAACCTAGAATTTGTTAGGTAATAAATGTAGTAAGAAATATAAAATCTATATTTAGATAAAATGATGAAAGATTACTCTGAGTTATGTGTTTAATTTGTGTCTTCGATTCTGGGGACAAAATCTTTATAAGTAGGAAAGATTATAACAAATGAGTGATTTGAGTTGTGATTCTGAGGACATAATCCTTGTAAGGAGTGAATGATGTAACAATCTAGATTTTTATTTATAATATTTAAATATTTATTGAATTATATAAATATTTAATGGATGTGTTTATCGTTGCATAAATATTTGTTTAATTGATTTGATTTGATTTGGTTAATTATTTATTTAATAAATAATTAAGGAGTTAAGGAAAGTAATTATTTTGAAATAGTAATCTAATTTAATTTAATAATTAAGTTAGAGAGTTTATAATGATTGAATAAATTATTATATTATGCAATGAATTGTTATTAGAATTAATTAAATTAAGTATGAAAACTTAATTAATTAGAAGTATGACAAATAGCTATATTATAAGTGGTTATTAAAATAAATTAAAGTAGTTTTAATTTAGTTTGCCAAACAAAGCTGAAATATATTAAGTCTTTAATTTTAAATAATTTTGCCAAACAAAGCCCTATGACTTTTGGATTTTTAAATTTGATTTATTAGTAATATACATTAAATTAAACAAAATATAAATAATATATAATATTTGGTAACTGATAAATTGAATAGGGGCAATTAGTAGAGGACGATTTTAAAACGTTTGAAAAAAAAGGACGTGAGTTTGTTTTAGTTACGTATAATGCAATTGGCTTAAGCCTAAGAAAGAAAAGATTGTTAGAGGTTTGAGAGAGAGTCTGAGAAAGAAAAGCAAGAGAAAGTTCCGAGTTCTTCAAGATATTCTCAGTGATTAAAAATGATTGTCTGAGCAAATTAAAGGTATGTTACATAATCTTAACATATATGATTTATAGTATAATTCCTTAGTCTCTGTGTTCTTAAGGTTTACCGTGTTTTATAGTATAGTCTCTGTAATTCATATTTTTATAATGGATGATGGAATCATGTGCATATGTGGTTGCAGTAGGACAACTATCATATATAAGTAGTGGTAATGCTAGAATTTTGTGTTTAGACAAAGAATTGTTCGTTAATTTTGTTAAAAGAAAGGGAAACTGTTTTTCAGTGTATGTTCTTATACATGGCTATTAATAGTCAAACTATGCATTAGTTTGGTTGTTAAGAAAATCAAAATCAGTAAATTGTTGGTAGCTAATTGGGAAATTAAAACTGTAAACATGTTAGTTGTAAGACCCCAACTTTTATAAATAAAGATGAATTTTCTATAAATATCATTTTTGAATATTATGGAGTTAATTTGATATAATGTTATAGTTGTGGGAAATTTTTATAAATTTTACAAAGTACGCAAGTTGTTATATAATATTCGATTGGTCGGGTAATATTCGTTTTAACAGGGAATATTCGTACAACGGCACAATCATTGGTGGACCCCACAACAGAATTATTATCGGATTGAGAAAACGACAAAAATATTTTATTAAAAATAACAGCGAAAGTTTTACCATTGATACTGTTGAACTACTCTGTAGTAAAAGTACAGTAATACATGTAGTTGCATAGTAACACACGGTATTAATTATTAATGCTTATGTGAGAAGTCACTCAGTTTGATTCAATTATTGTCAGTTAATAATATGAATTATTTAGCGATAATGACGTTTTGTTTTATTCGTATTATTAACGTAATAAAATAGAAACATCTTTTTATATAAAACAGAATACTTTATTAAAGTTATTCTATAAATAGAATATATTATATTTTATTTAAAAGATTTTTCTTTAAATATGGACCGTCAGATTAAAGTAATCAATCTGGACCGTTCATGGATTAGTTACTATGCATTCAATTTTTCTATAAATAGCAGCTCATTCCTTCATTATTTCTTACGAATTCACTGAACTCTAGAGAGAGAAGCTATAGAGAGAAACTATAGAGAGAGAGAGAGAAGAAGAAGAATATTCTGCTACTTAACTACTTCCTTACTTCAGCTCTTCCTTAAAACGGTAAGGGTGTTATTCTTTCTTATTCATGAAGAGAACTGTTGTTATTCCATTTCTTATTATTCTGTTGGAATAACCTGTATACGCGGTCTACCCTATATTTGGTGACATTCTTCTATTATTCTGTTGGAACATCCTGTCTGTGTGTTTTACATCGGACCTAGTTCCGTTTTTATTATTATTCTGTTGGAACATCTTGTCTGTGTGTTTTACACCGGACCTGGTTCTGTTTTTATTATTATTCTGTTGGAACATCCTGTCTGTGTGTTTTACACCGGACCTAGTTCCGTTTTTGTTATTATTCTGTTGGAACATCCTGTCTGTGTGTTTTACACCAGACCTGGTTCTGTCTTGTTATTATTCTGTTGGAACATCCTGTTTGTGTGTTTTACACCGGACCTGGTTCCATTATTTATTATTCTGTCGGAATATCCTGTCTGTGCGTTTACGCCAGACCTGGTTCCATTATTTATTATTCTGTTGGAGTAACCTGTCTGTGCGGTCTATCGCATGCATGGTGATTTCTTTTGTTATTCCATTCTTTATTATACTCAGTTGGTTAAGTTTTGACTTCTATACTCCATGAAATTTATGGAATATCCTTGATAATTGCGTTTCATCCAGTATCTTTTCATGAAAATATTCTTCTAAGCATTCTTGAATTTTACTCCACAAAACAGTATCATGTTGACAATTTGGACGTTGTTAATTCTTGGATAAATTAATTCTTGAACTTGTTTTATTGAATTCTTATATCATTGTCATCATCCTCATGTTTATAAAATTTTAAAAGTCATCTGTGGCCTGTAGTGCATAGATGGACTTGGTATGATTATGACCAGGGATTATTCGGTATAATCATGACCGTAATGTTACAAATGATGTGGTAAAAGTCCTCACTGGCCCGTAGTGCGTTGATGGATAGTTGTTGGCATGATTATGACCATTAATGAATACACGAATATCCTTGGCCGTAGTGCAGGGGTGATTCGATGATGTGGATTATTTTATTAAGCTGAGTCCCAGCGATCACAGTGTTGAAAAACCTTTAAAATCATAAAAGATAGTAGAGTTTATTTTCTACTTGACTCTTTTAATGGATTGCTTGTTCCGCTGCAGTTAAACTTGATGTCTATGATATTTTATCAGTTTAACATTGTTGAAGGCTAATGATAATTTATTCTGCATTATCTTAGTCATAATATTTCTTACTGGGCTAGTTGAGCTCACCCTTTCTTTCACTATTCTCTTCAGGAAATGAGAACGTAGCTGGGGCAAGTCAGGGAACGGAGTGATGGTCCGAATGATAGTATTAGTTAGTAGTCCTCACTATTCTATGTAATGGTGTGTTAATAAATGTAATGAGGACTCCTTTTGAGTATGAATACTCTCTAGAAGATAATATTTGTATTCAAACTCACAGTTTATGTTTTGTCGTATTGTACACGACAGTTGTAGTAGTAAGTTGTATTTGTATTCTGTACTATGTATCTGACGACCCAAGATGGGTGATGTATACCAAATTTTGGGGGCGTCACAGTTGGTATCAGAGCTTAGGGATATGATCCCTGGCTAAGATGTGAGAATAGAACTAGGAGGGGAGAGACGGGGAATTCCTTCGCTAGTATGACCTACATAAGTTTATTTGCATGGTATTTAATTGGTCGGACATAATATAAGGATAATATATGACATATCAATTAACTTTTATTTTGTGGCAGTATCTGAAAATGGCATCTGAGAATGTTGAGAATAGCAATGGAGCACATGCGACTGTTGATTCACCACATATCAATAATCAGGATAATGTGCATCAGGAAGGTGACAATCCTCATGCAAACAACAACACTGACCAGATGATGAATGATGGAATGTTCAGAAACTTTATGCAGTTCATGCAACAGCAGGCGAGAGCGGCTCTTGTCCAAAATATAGGTGGAAACACTGAAAACTCTCGGACGGTCACCGCTAAACAGTTCAAGGAGCTGGGACCACCAGAGTTTAAGGGAGAGCCAAAACCACTTATAGCGGAAACATGGATAAAGCAGATTACCAAGATATTTGATGTCTTGGGATGCTCTGAGGAGCATAAGGTTCCCTTTGCCGCCTTTATGTTGCGAGGAGAGGCATATTACTGGTGGGAATTGATTAAGCGTACTCAACCGGCCGCACTGAAGATGTCTTGGGAGAAGTTCCAAGAGCTGTTCAATGACAAATACTTTCCCGAAAGTGTTCGTCACATGAAGGAGGTGGAGTTCATCAAATTGGAGCAGAATAATATGACCGTGTCGCAGTATGAGGCTAAATTTGCTGAGTTGTCCCGGTTTGCGTCCCACTTGGTGGATAATGAAGAGCGAATGACGTGAATTTTTTTGCGAGGTTTGAAACCTGAGATACATCAACATCTTATTTCTCATAAATTGTGTTTGTATTCAGATGTTGTGAATAGGGCTCAGTTAGTGGAGCGCGATAACGAGTCAACGCAACCAAAAGAGAGCAGTCGACAAAATGATAATACCAGTGAGAGCAGTCATCGAAGCGGTGACAACAAGCGTGGGGGGAATCAACAGGCCAGAAATGGTAACCACTTCGGTGGTAATTAGGGCCAAAATAATAAGAATGGTCATTTCAAGAAGAGGAGATTCAACAATGATGGAAAGACGTCAGCACCAGTACCCGTTGTTAAGGAAGGAGAACGACCACCTATCATATGTTTCAAATGCGGAGGGGAGGGGCACATCAGTCCAAACTGCGCAATGCCATCTAAAGCATGTTATAATTGTGGAAGAGAAGGTCATTTAGCTAGATTTTGTCGTTTACCAAAAATAAGTTCAGCCAAGATGGAGACACCAAAGGCCATCCCAAAAAAGTCAAAACCGGTAGTGCAAGGGAGAGCGTTTGTTGTGACCTCCCAGAAAGCAAGGAACCCGAATGAGGTCATCACGGGTAAGCTTATCATAAAATCTAGCGAAGTCTATACTTTATTTGATACCGGTTCTACCCATTTTTTTATTTCTCCTACTTGCGCTCATCGATTAAATTTGACTCTGGAGAAATTAGACTTTGATTTATCTGTTGAAACTCTATTGGGAGAAACCTTCATTACATCCATGGTTTATAATTCTTGATTGGTTCAAGTTGGTACCCACACATTACCTATCGATCTGATTTCATTAAAAATACTTGCATTTGACGTGATTCTAGGGATTGATTGGTTAACTACTCATCATGCAAAAATTGATTGTTTTCGTAAGGTTGTTAGCTTTCATATTCCTAATCGACCTATTATGCGAATTCAAGCAACCAAACCATTAAAATCAATCGATGTCATCTCAAGCCATAAAGCTATTCGTTTATTGAAAAACTGATGTCAAGCTTTCTTAGCTCATGTCACGGATCTAAACAAAAATACGTCAGTTTTGAATGATATTTCTATTGTTAATAAATTCCCTGACGTATTCCCTGAAGAACTTCATGGCCTACCCCCAGAGCGTGAAATTAAATTTTGTATCGACCTTGAACCCGGTACAAAACCCATTTCCAAAGCCCCATATCGAATGGCTCTTATTGAACTTTAGGAGTTAAAGATCCAACTGCAGGAATTGTAAGACATTGGCTTTATTCGTCCTAGTACTTCTCCTTGGGGTGCTCCTGTGCTATTCGTGAAGAAGAAAGATGGAAGTATGCGACTTTGTATTGATTATCGGGAGTTGAATCATGTCACCATAAAAAACAGGTACCCATTGCCACGTATTGATGACCTGTTTGACCAGTTGCAAGGAGCACAATTCTTTTCAAAGATCGATCTTCGTTCTGGATATCATCAGCTGAGGGTTAGAACTGAGGATATTCCAAAGATGGCTTTTAGAACTCGGTACGGGATTATGAATTCCTAGTCATGTCCTTTGGATTGACTAATGCTCCTGCTGCCTTCATGGATACGATGAACCGGGTATTCAAGGAATATTTGGATCACTTTGTGGTCGTCTTTATTGATGTCATCCTTATTTATTCCAAAAGTCGTGAAGATCATGAGCAACACTTGAGGCTGGTACTCCAAAAGCTTCGTGAATACAAGCTTTAAGCCAAGTTGAAGAAATGCGAGTTTTGGCTGGAGGAGGTAGCATTCCTTGGGCACGTAGTATCAAGTCGTGGAATATCGGTTGACCCGGCAAAGATTGAAGCTATTCAAAGTTGGGAGCAACCTAAATCAGTGACCGAAGTACGTAGCTTTCTTGGTTTAGCTGGTTATTATCGGAGATTCGTGGAAGGATTTTCTCGAATCGCTACTCCATTAACTCAGCTGACTCGGAAAGATACAAAGTTTGGTTAGAGCAAAGAATGTGAGCAGAGTTTTCAAGAACTCAAGAGGAGACTCATTTTAGCACCTGTTCTAACAATACCATCTGGCTAGGAGGGATTTGTCATCTACAGTGATGCTACGAGCAAAGGGTTGGGATGCGTTCTCATGCAACATGGAGAAGTCATAGCCTATGCATCAAGACAACTCAAGGAATATGAGAGGAATTATCCTACTCATGATCTAGAGTTGGCAGCTGTTGTCTTTGCACTTAAAATTTGGAGGCATTACTTGTATGGGGAGAAGGTGGAGATCTTTACGGATCATAAAAGCCTCAAATATTTATTCACTCAAAAGGAACTCAACATACGACAACGACGTTGGCTTGAACTGTTGAAAGATTATGATCATACCATTCAATACCATCCCGAAAAAGCGAACGTGGTAGCTGACGCATTGAGTAGAAAATCATATGCAAGTACGAGTGCAATATTGTTAACACAAAGGCCCATTTTGTGTGACTTGCAAAGGATGGAGATAGAGTTAAAGACTCCAGGGACCCATGTGATGATGGCGACTATACGAGTAGAACCAACTTTAATCGATAAAGTTAAAGCTGCTCAAGCTATAGACCTGGAGCTGATGCTTATGAGGAAGAAAGTGCAAGAAGGTTCTATGTCGGAAGCAAGAATCGATGAAAAAGGAATACTTCGAGTCAACTCCAGACTTTGTGTTCCTAACAACCTTGATTTAAAGTATGAAATTATGATGGAGGCGCACAACACACCGTTTGCAATCCATCCTGGAAGTACCAAAATGTATCATGATCTTCGTCATACATTTTGGTGGAGCAATATGAAGAGAGAGATAGCGCTGTTTATCTCAAGGTGTCTAACTTGTCAACAAGTCAAAGCGGAGCATCAAGTACCAAAAGGTCCATTGCAACCACTTCAAATTCCAGAATGGAAGTGGGAGCACATTACCATGGATTTTGTTACCGGTCTTCCTAAGGTTTCTCAAGGTATAGATGCGATTTGGGTCATTGTTGATAGATTGACCAAGTCTGCTCATTTCTTACCGATACGAGAAACTTATACACTTGAACGTCTTGCTCGTATGTACATAAATGAGATTGTAAGACTGCATGGTATGCCAGTATCCATAGTTTCTGATCGAGACCCAAGATTCACTTCACGATTTTGGGTTAGTTTACAAAAAGCTATGGGCACAGATTTACAATTTAGTTCGTCATATCATCCTCAGACGGACGGACAATCAGAGAGGACTATTCAAACTCTAGAAGATTTATTAAGACTCCGTGTCTTTGACTTCAAGGGAAGTTAGGACAAGTTCTTACCATTGGTGGAGTTTTCCTACAACAACAGTTATCAAGCAAGTATTGGCATGACTCCATTCGAAGGATTGTATGGAAGAAAATATCGTTCTCCAGTATGCTGGGATGAGGTGGGTGAAGCAACGTTGTTGGGACTGAAGTTGGTACGTATGACTACAAAAAAGATTCAAACGATCCGACAACGTATAAAAACCTCACAAGATCGACAAAAGAGTTATGTTGATCTTCATCGAAAGGACGTGGAATTTGATATAGGAGATCATGTATTCTTACGTGTTGCTCCATGGAAAGGAGTTACGAGATTTGGAAAAAGAGGAAAGCTCAATCCTCGATTCATCGGTCCATTTTTAATCCTCGATCGAGTAGGAACTGTGGCTTATAGACTCGCTTTACCGCTAAGTATGTCTCGTGTTCATAACGTTTTTCACATATCCATGTTACGTAAATATGTGGAAGACCCGAACCACATTATTGAGTTAGAACCGGACGAAATAGCGGAGGATTTGACGTATGAAGAAGTTCCTGTTCAAATCTTGGATAAGAAGGAACATATTCTACGCTCTAAGGTTATACCTCAAGTCAAAGTTTTGTGGAGAAACCACGATGTTAAGGAAATGACTTGGGAGTTAGAATCTGAAATGAAATCAAGGTATCCTTACCTCTTCGACATACCAGGTACGTACCCTAATTTCGAGGGTGAAATTTCATAAGAAGGGGAGGTTGTAAGACCCCAACTTTTATAAATAAAGATGAATTTTCTATAAATATCATTTTTGAATATTATGGAGTTAATTTGATATAATGTTATAGTTATGGGTAATATTTATAAATTTTGCAAAGTACGCAAGTTGTTATATAATATTCGATTGGTCGGGGAATATTCGTTTTAACAGGAAATATTCGTACAACGGCACAATCATTGGTGGACCCCACAACGGAATTATTGCCGGATTGAGAAAACGACAAAAATATTTTATTAAAAATAACGGCGGAAGTTTTACCATTGATACTGTTGAACTACTCGGTAGTAAAAGTACAGTAATACGTGTGGTTGCATAGTAACACACGGTATTGATTATTAATGCTTATGTGAGAAGTCACTCAGTTTGATTCAATTATTGTCAGTTAATAATATGAATTATTTAGCGATAATGACGTTTTGTTTTATTCGTATTATTAACGTAATAAAACAGAAACATCTTTTTATATAAAACAGAATACTTTATTAAAGTTATTCTATAAATAGAATATATTATATTTTATTTAAAAGATTTTTCTTTAAATATGGACCGTCAGATTAAAGTAATCAATCTGGACCGTTCATGGATTAGTTACTATGCATTCAATTTTTCTATAAATAGCAGCTCATTCCTTCATTATTTCTTACGAATTCACTGAACTCTAGAGAGAGAAGCTATAGAGAGAGAGAGAGAGAAGAAGAGTATTCTGCTACTTAACTACTTCCTTACTTCAGCTCTTCCTTAAAACGGTAAGGGGTGTTATTCTTTCTTATTCATTAAGAGAACTGTTGTTATTCCATTTCTTATTATTCTGTTGGAATAACCTGTATACGCGGTCTACCCTATACTTGGTGACATTCTTCTATTATTCTGTTGGAACATCCTGTCTGTGTGTTTTACACCGGACCTGGTTCCGTTTTTATTATTATTCTGTTGGAACATCCTGTCTGTGTGTTTTACACCGGACCTGGTTCCGTCTTGTTATTATTCTGTTGGAACATCCTGTCTGTGTGTTTTACACCGGACCTGGTTCCATTATTTATTATTCTGTCGGAATATCCTGTCTGTGCGTTTACGCCAGACCTGGTTCCATTATTTATTATTCTATTGGAATAACCTGTCTGTGCGGTCTATCGCATGCATGGTGATTTCTTTTGTTATTCCATTCTTTATTATACTCAGTTGGTTAAGTTTTGACTTCTATACTCCATGAAATTTGTGGAATATCCTTGATAATTGCGTTTCATCCAGTATCTTTTCATGAAAATATTCTTCTAAGCATTCTTGAATTTTACTCCACAAAGCAGAATCATGTTGACAATTTGGACATTGTTAATTCTTGGATAAATTAATTCTTGAACTTGTTTTATTGAATTCTTATATCATTGTCATCATCCTCATGTTTATAAAATGTTAAAAGTCATCTGTGGCCTGTAGTGCATAGATGGACTTGGAATGATTATGACCAGGGATTATTCGGTATAATCATGACCATAATGTTACAAATGATGTGGTAAAAGTCCTCACTGGCCCGTAGTGCGTTGATGAACAGTTGTTGGCATGATTATGACCATTAATGAATACACGAATATCCTTCGCCGTAGTGCAAGGGTGATTCGATGATGTGGATTATTTTATTAAGCTGAGTCCCAGCGATCACAGTGTTGAAAAACCTTTAAAATCATAAAAGATAGTAGAGTTTATTTTCTACTTGACTCTTTTAATGGATTGCTTGTTCCGCTGCAGTTAAACTTGATGTCTATTATATTTTATCAGTTTAACATTGTTGAAGGCTAATGATAATTTATTCTGCATTATCTTAGTAATAATATTTCTTACTGGGCTAGTTGAGCTCACCATTTCTTTCACTATTCTCTTCAGGAAATGAGAACGTAGCTGGGGCAAGTCGGGGAACGGAGTGATGGTCCGAATGATAGTATTAGTTAGTAGTCCTCACTATTCTATGTAATGGTGTGTTAATAAATGTAATGAGGACTCCTTTTGAGTATGAATACTCTCTAGAAGATAATATTTGTATTCAAACTCACATTTTATGTTTTGTCGTATTGTACACGACAGTTGTAGTAGTAAGTTGTATTTGTATTCTGTACTATGTATCTAACGACCCAAGATGGGTGATGTATACCTAATTTTGGGGGCGTCACATTAATTCTGTTGTTAAGAACAGAGAATCGTCGTTAAAGTAATCAAATTGGTGGTTAGTAGGAATTACAGTATTCATTGTGTTTATCAACTGTCAGTAATGGAGTTTTGTTTTTTTTTTATTATAAAAAAATAGTGCTTTCAAGAATTTAAGTTTTCTAAATTGTTGTTAAGTTGTGATAAGTTAATATATGTATGCTTGGTGAGGTTATATGTAAATTACATCAGTTATATGTATGTAATTAGTTGCTAGAATTTTTTAAACAGACCGAAAATGGTCTTCGTGCTCGGTTCTGTTAGTTTTTGGCGCCCCAACGCCAAAAATGGAGCCCTAGCGCCAAAGTTCATGCCCCGGCGCCACTGGCTAGCCTATTCTTCACGCCCCAGCACTAGAATTGATGCCCCAGCGCTGGAATTCGCGCCCCAGCGCCACTTTCTCACGCCCCAGCGCTGGAAAAGTGGTCTGGGTTGGATAGTTTTTACCCCCTGAAGTAAAATGGCCATAACGTTTTCATATGAACTCCGATTGAGGTGATTCAAGATGATCCGGAACGAGGACGAATAGGCCTACAAATTTAATTCTTTAAGGTGTTCAATTTTAGGTCATTATCATGGGTCAAAATGGTCATCTTTAGGACTGTTGTGTTTTCGAAGACAATCGGAGGGCGGCGCGCATGCACATATGCATGTGTAGTGCTCCTGACCATAAAAGATGATGTCCTAAGTTATAAAACATGAATGTTAGTAAATATAATGATGCTTAACATTAATAAATAATGTGTTAGATAAGTTATAGAAGCATAGTAAGCATACACAAGATAGACAAATCGGGCGTGTGACGAATGAACGTCGAAACGTCGTGCCAAGTGTTAATGAACTTAAAAAGTGTTCAATTCAATTGAAATGAATATTATAAGATATGGAGTGGATTTAATATAAAGCCAATAAGTAGTCCTAGCAAGGCTTATCACTTGAATGAACTGTGAATATGAAATACAGTGAGATATAAGTTGAAAGTTAACACAATTAAGTTGAACATTGTGTATTTATTAATAGGAAAGATTATGAGATGTAGAATAGAGTTTACATTACAATTACTATGTGTTGTTATGTGACTAATATTTGATGTGTATGATTATATAATTGCGCAGGGCACGTGAAGTGCAGATAGCTGTAAGCTGTTAAACTGTTATTGGTAAACAACGATCAAGGCAAGTCTTTCGGTTCCTATTTTTCGGTTCCTATTTTCTACGTGGACTTGATGAACTGTTAAAGTCAATATATGACTGCATTATTTTGGCTAAAGAATGATGATTGTGTAAGGAACTCAATCTTGATATTTGCTATGTGAATTAAAAGCATGTATGCCATGTTACTTTAATGAGATGTATATCGAGCATGTTATTATGTGCTATGTGATACATGAAAAATGTTAGATTTTGCTGGGCTGTCGAGCTCACTCTTATAAATAACCACTTTTGCAGGTCAAGGAATTAAGGTAAGGATATGTGCTAAATGAGTTATAGAGATCTATATTCACGAAGATTATTTATGTTTTATGGGAAATGTATGTAATATTTTGAATGTAAATATTGTTGAGTTGTAAATTGAGCTATCCAGTGTATATGGATATCTATTTATGATGTAAGGCTTTGTATAGTCAGTTTATTGTAGCGTTTCATGATATATATTTGAATCGAAGAGATGTAATGTAAAGGTTGTGATTTAGGGCAATAAAGAATGAAATATACAAAAGTTTTAAATATTCTGCAATTTTAGCGATTTTAATATCTAATAATGATGTAAAATTAGAGGTTGAATGTATGGTTAACGACCGAAGTCGAGATTTTAAATGGTATGAATTTTGGGGTCGATACAATAACTTAAATAAAAGTATAACTTAGGTTTGGTTTTATACCTTTGATTTTTTGACATATTGAGCTGCTGAATTCTCTCTCTCTCTCTCTCTCTCTCTCTCTCTCTTAGTCTTCTTAACAAATTAGAAGAAAAAAGATGAAAGATAAATAAAATAATTTTTGGGTGTTAGTGAAAGATTTAGTTATATTGTGAATATCTAATTGTTATCTCCCAATAACTCTCATGCTTCTCTTTCTTAATCATATAGTTGTTGCTTGCAAGCTTAGCCAAATGTGGTGGCTCCAAAAATAAGAAGACACCTAGCATAGTTGATGAACTACTTTGTAAACTCAAATAAGTTATCATCATTACACCACATGCTTCCTTTTTCTTCTCTATAAAGCACCGGTCATGTGGCCTTAGATTGTCCAAAATTAGTTTCCTTTTATGCTTTATTTGATTTACTAAATGTCCAACAAGTCATCTCCCACTTGGGCTAAAAAATTGGGCCATCCAATATTTCATTTGGGCTTTCAAATTAACAAAATTTGGGCTACCACAAATAACATATTCCTTACCTATGCACATTTATTTTCTTAACCCAATTAGACTTTCTATAATTAGGTTATAAATTTAATTAATTGAGATGTATAAAATAAATCTCTTAGAATTAGTATATATATTTATATACTAATATTCTCCCATATTATAACCTCTTAGGTTATTTAATTATCACACCTAATACATATATATTAGGCTTACATAACTTAATTCTTAATTCACTTACCCACATATTCATACAAAATAATTTATTAAATATAGGCATGGTCCACAACTCTTAGATTAGGTCACTAGTATATAATTAAAATACTAGAACCACATACACATAATTTTATAAACTCATACACTAAACATATACCTCATTATCAGCCTATCACTTATAGTCTATCAAATCATTCAAGTTTTTCTCCAAAAATTTTGAAATACTTAAAATTCCTTTACAGAAACGTCAAATCCATATACTCATTTTCTGTCTAGGTCTATTATTTAACCTTTATTCAATCTTTTAAGATTTTATAAAATTGTCCAAATTTTTGGGTTGTCACACATCCTCTCTGAGTAGTTGGAGACCCACCACAAAATCCATTGTGATGTGTTCCCAATTCCATTCTGGTATTTCCAATGGTTGACGTAATTCGCTTGGTCTTTGATGCTCGACCTTGACTCTTTGAAATGTCAAGCATTTTGCAACACATTCTACAACATCCCTTTTCATGTTTGGCCACAAAAAATGTCATCGTAAATCCTGATACATCTTCGTACTTCCCGGATGAATCGAGTATCTGGAATTATGAGCTTCGGTCAAGATTTCGTCTTTAATATCTGGCACTGTTAGAACCCAGATTCTTCCCTCGAACCGTAGTAACCCTTCGGTGTCGATCTTGTATTTCGCATCACTACCCTCAACCACATTCTCTTTGAGCTTTCAACATTCTTCATCTTGTAGTTGATCATTCTTAACTTTGTCCACCAAAGTTGGACTAGCTTCTATCTAGAATAGTCGTTCATCGGATTCTTTTGAAAATTTTATTTCTAACTCTAGCTTTGTCATTGCTGAAATAAGTTCCTCCTAAGTGATTATCATCATCAACTTTTCCCGACCTTTCATGCTAAAAGCATCTGCAACCACGTTTGCTTTACCTGGATGATAAAAGATCTCACAATCGTAATCTTTTATTAATTCCATCCATCTTCTTCGTCGAATGTTCAGGTCATTCTGAGTGAAAATATACTTCAAACTCTTATGGTCTGTGTAGATCTCACATTTTTCTCCATAGAGATAGTGTCGCCATATCTTCAGAGAAAATACTACTGCAGCCAATTCCAAATCATTAGTCGGATACCCTTTCTAATAGTACTTCAGTTGTCTTGATGCATATGCAATAACTTTGCCGTTCTGCATAAGAACACAACCCAATCCTTTATGTGAGGCATCACTATACACCACAAAGTTTCCTGTATTATCTGGTAATGACAACATAGGTGTCACACTCAACTTCTTCTTTAAGTCTTGAAAACTTTCTTCACATTTCTCTGTCCAAACAAAGTTTATAGCTTTCCTTGTCAAATTTGTTAACGAAGTGGCTATCTTGGAAAAATCTAAAATAAATCGTCTATAATAAACGGCCAGTCCTAAGAAACTCCTCACCTTCGAAGGTGTTCTTAGTTGTTCCCAATTGATTACGGCTTCCACTTTTGATAGATTCACTGAAATCCCATCTTTGTCAATCATATGACCCAAAAATTGTACACGATCGAGCCAAAATTCACACTTAGAGAATTTTGCATACAACTTTTCCTTTCTTAGTGTTTCCAACGTCAAATGTAAATATTCCACGTGTTCTTCTTGAGTTTTGGAATACACCAGAATATCATCTACATATAACACCACAAACTTGTCTAAGAATGGTTTAAACACCCTGTTCATCAAATTTATGAATGCAGCAGGGGAATTGGTCAAACCAAAAGACATCACCAGAAACTCATAATGTCCATACCGAGTTCTAAATGTCATTCTAGGTATATCGTCCTTCCTTACCTTCAATTGGTGATACCCTCTTCTCAAATCTATTTTCGAGAAGTATTAAGCACCCTTCAACTGATCAAACAAGTCATCTATTTTGGCAACGGATATTTATTCTTAATAATGACTTTGTTTAATTCCCTATAGTCAATGCAAAGACGCATTGACCCATCCTTTTTCTTCACGAATAACACCGGTGATTCCCATGGTGATACGCTTGGCTGAATATACTTCTTGTCTAACTGCTCCTGCAGTTGTACCATCAGTTCTTTCATCTCTACCAGAGCCATTCTGTACGAGGCCTTCGATATCGGTGTCGTTCTTGGCGCTAAGTCGATCACGAACTCAATCTCTCGGTGTAACGGGTCAAATTTATTGAGTCATGATTCTGGGGACATAATCCTTTTAAGGGGGGAAAGATGTGACGAACGAGATTTTTGTAATTAATTTTAATATTTATTGAAGTAAATAAATATTTTCGATGATTTAATTATTAGATTAAAGAATTAATTGATGCAATTGTGGTAGATTAATTTAATTATATGTGTTACATTTATTAAATTAATGTGGAGAATTTTTATTATCGAAGTTTGTGATTATGTGAGCTTATTGTATTAAAAGAAATACTAAATAAGCCTAATGTATTTTTATTAATTTAATTATTAATTAGAGAGTTAATAATTTGACATTATTTATTAATGAGAAATTTAATTATGTGACTATGTGAATTTATGAGAATTTATTATATTTTATTTAAAGTAAATTAAATAAAATATTGATTTATTTTATGAAGGAGTGTGACATTAATTAAACTATATGATAAAGCTTTATTAAATTAAATGATTTTGAAATCTATTAAGCCTAGCCAAACATGGCCTTAGTGGGAGTTACTAGTAGTTACCCATGACTGGGTTAACTGACCTTTATGTGCGTCAATTTTCATTTCCTTTATTATACGTATTCTTTTTTTTTCTTATTTTCTAAGTCTGTGAAAAACAGAGAAGGAGAGTGTTTGAGAGTTAGAGAGAATTTAGAGAAATTGTTGGAGGAAAACTCTGTGATTGAAGTAGTATCTGAAAAAGGAATTGTTAACTTTACTCACTCTACACTTTATACTCTGGGTACATTCTCCAAACCAAATTCTGTTTTTACGTTGTTTGAGTTTTCATAAACATGGTTTTCAAAGTTTACTGTAAAGTCTCTGTAATTGGGAAATTGTGTTGTTATATGGATATATGTAATAATACGAGTAGCATAACATGTTTTATATATGTATTGCATGATTCCATATCATAACTTTCATAATACGATGACTTGTTATTTTAAAATTAATAGAGTACGTGATATGGCCATACGGCCTTATACGTGATTTCTATATGTCAAACATTAATTGTTTTGCAAAAATCACACACTTATATGATTATGCATAATAAAATGAACAAAATGAAACTTGGGTGGTTGGATTTGGCTTTATAACGAATCCGTAGCATTAAATTCCATGTTTTTGTTCAAGAACTTCAAGAAAATCAAGAACAGTTCAATTTTGCGTAATGTAATTCTGTGATTATATGTTTTAATGGGTTAAAATCATTCTATAATTGTCGGGTAATGATTATATATGAATTATAACATGTGGGTATGTGTAATTTGGTGAAATTAGTGTTTAAGAAGTGTTGATTTTACTGAATTCTGTGTTCTTCGCGAATTGGAAATTCAGAGTCTGGGGTTTCGCGCAGCGGCGCCAACTCCCAGTTCATTTCTCGCGCCGCAGCGCCACCGCATCGCAGCGCCACGGCGCCGCAGCGCCAAGACTCAGTACAAAAGTGGCGCCGCAGCGCCACTTAGCATAATGTCCAGAAAATGTTTTTTTTATGTTCAAGTCTAGCAATGTGTTAATAACTTATAGTAATGAACATAAAAACTTGTTAGACATAGAATGAGGTGTTAAAATAAATTTTTAACACGTCCATAACACAATTGCGTGTAAATTGAATGATTGAATGCATAGTTAGCTTATTGTTCGTGAAATCTAAATTTTGACAATAAGTATAGTAATTGACTAAGTATAGTCATAAATTCGAGATTAGACAAAGAATAATTTATGATGTTTAGTACATTGTAATTGACTGGTATTGTGAACGTAATTGATATGTAGGATTTAAATCAAAGAACGAGTTTAGTTAAAGTGTAATCATCGCACGAGGCAAGTTTCCTAACCCTACTCGTTATCATTATATGAATTATAAGTTGTCTCTTTTCATCGAGAAAGTTCTCGTTATTTTGATTAAGCCCATGTTGTTATATTAAAGTTTATTAATCTTTCAAGCATGATGTTGTTATACAAAATTTTTTCCATTGTATACCTTTTGAGATTCTATTCAAGTTAAGTTATCAATTATTGTTAAACCTTGTTAGACTAGCGAACCCTTACCGAATCGACTAGTCCATAGTTGATGAGCGTTCTAAATTTTAGAACCCTTGATGAATTATCCAAACCAAACTTCTTTTGGGGCAGACTCCGATGTCAAACTGAGATGAACAACCCTGTATATGGGATTATTTACGCTTTAACGTTAAGATATTGTGCACGGTATGGTACTAAGGGCTGATCCCCCTAAGTACGAGAAGAAAGGTCCTATAGTCTTATGACTGTTACAGGTTTCAAGTATAACTCTTAACAACCTAGGACATAATTCAAGGTCTTATGACCCTCAGAAATTTCTTTTGATTCTTGTTATCCATTCTTGATTCAAAAGTTGAGCTTTTATATTCGAAGTTATTATTTTTTTTCTCTCGCATGTTATTATTATTCATTGTTATATTGTTATACTTGTGGGTGATCGTGCTCACTCTTGCGTAATAATAACATTGCAGTTAAGAACGAAAGAGCAGACGAACCTTCCACTAGTAAAGGAAAGGGCAAGCTTAACAAGTAATGAAGATTGATTATTTATGTGGTTATGTAATGATAGTTAGAATTGATGTTACTTAAGACTTATTTGTTTATGTTTCCGCACAGATGATTTAAGGTTAGAGTAACCTGGGATTTATTTATTATGCAGTTGATGTAACCCCATAAGGGGAGATTTATTATTATTTCTATCTATTGCATGGTTTGCATTTATTATGGAAGTACCGGATTTGGGGGTGTCACACTCGGTCAGTCAGAAGTCCTGGAAAATCCTCCGGAAACACTTCTACAAATTCTCTAACCACTAGTATCTCTTTCAGTTTCACACCGTTCTTTTGAGTATCAACTATGTAAACTAAATTACCCACACAGCCTTGACTCAACAATTTCTTATCCTGCATAATCGTCAGACATCTTATTTGCCTAGGCGACTTGCTACCATATAAAACTACCTTTGACGGAGTCATAAGGTTTACACATTTCTTCTGGCAATCAATTACCGCTCCATAATTGAACAGCAAATCCATTCTCAAAATAACATCAAACTCTCCAAGTCTAATCGGAATTAAATCTACCATCATGATATTCCCCTTAATGTTCACCCTACAATTCTTGTTTATGAACCTAACAGGAAATACTTCCTTATTCGCAATTTCTATGTTTAAAGAGAAATTCAATTCTTCACTAGGCAATCCTAACCTCTTAGCAAATTCATCAGATATAAACGAGCAAGTAGCACCCGAATCAAATAATACATAAGCATCAATATCATTGATTGGGATAATACCTGACACAACATCTTTTGATTGCACAGTATCTTGCACAGTCATGTTGAAGGTTCTGGCAGTGGGTTTGTTTGATGTTGTTGGTCCAGCAATGGCCCATGTACCTCCACTTCTACCTCCCTTGTTTCCTATTGTCTCTCCAGCCTTCTTCTTGGGGCACTCACGAGCAAATTGATCCTTGGACCCGCAGGTGAAACAAACGTTCTTCTTTGGTTGAGTGCAATTTGGGGCGATGTGACCCTCCTGGCCGCAGTTAAAGCATACTCGTTTCCCCATTAAGCACACACCCTTGTGAAACTTCCCACATGTAGCACATGCTTCGAACTTTTTATTCTGCTGGTTACCTGTTGATTTCCAGCACCCACATTTCCATTCCATTTTCTCTTCGTGTTATTGTTACCATTTCCACTACTACCACCACCACCACCACCACCATTCTTAACCTCCACCTCATTCTTCTTCTTTTTATGTTCTTGATTGAACTTTGTTACAGCCTCGCCTCCACCTTCAGCGAGAATTGCCTTCTCCATTACCGCTGCGAATGTCTTCAATTGGAACAGGGAGACCCTACTGTACAACTAGGGCTTCAGTCCCTGCTCAAACCACTTTGCCTTGCGTTCGTCTGTGCTGACTTGATATGGCATAAACCTCACCAACTCGTTGAATTTTGCGGCATACTCAGACACCGTCATCGTTCACTGCTTCAGTTCTAAAAATTGAACCTCTAGCTGACTCTTCGAACTCTTTGGGAAATAAGTCTTGAAGAATATCTCTTTAAACCTATTCCAGGTCATCACCCCTTGTCCTTCCCGAGATTTATTGGCCTGCCACCGATAACTAACCTCTGCTTTCAACATGAATATTGTAAAAGTAGTCTTCTGATCTTCCCCTACACTCGCAACATTGAATACTTTCTCTATCTCTATGATCCAGGTCTGGGCCTCCACTGGATTCATGGACCCACGGAATTCTGGTGGTCCAACCGCCTTGAACTCCTTATGAGCACATAATCATTACTACTCTACACTTATGAGCACATAAGGTGTAATCACAAAAATACATAAGTGTTTTATTACTTTTTTTCCCTTAACAACTCGATAAGAGTTTATCACTACTATCTTTTCAAAGGTTGCTTCCTAAGGCTTTTCCCCCCACCTAAAGCTTTGATACCAACTTGTGACACCTCCAAATCTGGGTACTTCATTCCCTCAAGATTTGGTGTTCACTTGATAAAAACATTCATATCTAACTACTCAATCATAATAAAATTGAATAATAAACCTTCCCATAAAAGATTATATTAATAAAATCTCCCAGGTTATCTAACCTTTAAATACAATCATTCAAATGCGGAAAATTAAATAAACTTCGATACAATTATTCAAACTAAAGTCTGATAATAAAATATTAATATGATTATAAGTCTTCAATACTTGTTCATCTTACCCTTTGCCTTACTGATGCTAGGTACTTCGACCTTCTCAACTTTAGCTGTAATAGTTATATAAGCAAGAGTGAGCAAACAACGCTCACTTGAAATGATAATGAATAAATCTTTACAACAATTACCAAATAATAGGCTCAATAGAACTGAACAATATGTTCTATTAAAGATAATCATAAAATATAACTGAGAGTCTAATGACCAAGAACCATGTCCACAGTTATAAGTAATCTTTCAACTTAAACTTTAACAGTCATAAACTATAAGGACTCCTTGTACTTAAGGGGATCAACACTTCGTACAATGTATTGTGCACAAACATTTCAATGTTAAGCGTAAACCACTAATAATAGGGTTGTTCATCTCAGTATTTAAAGTACAAGTCCGCCCCAAAGTAAGTTTGGTTTGGATACGTTTCAAGGTAATTTAAAATTTAACGGTCATCAACTAAGTATTAGTTGAATACAAAGTTAATAACATTATGCTATGGAGTAAACATAACTGAATCGACATTATAGATTAAGATCATGCTTTAGGAATAATCTAATAGCATAAACATTGAATAATCATAACATGACTTGCTTGAACAATATTAAGTCAAGGTTATTTAGAATTGAACACTAAGCATGCATAGTGAATAATAATTTGAACGATAAAATTGTTCAACACTAGAATATCAGAAGGTATAAACTCGCATGATAAATAACAAGTTACATTTTAGAAAAACATGCTCAACATCCAAAAGATAAGATTTAGAAAACTTGCATCGTCATGAACAACTAGATACAAGAACTTGCTCAGTAATAAATAAATTAGCTCAACGAAAGTGTAAGCTAGCACACTATAACAATAGATTTAGAGAACTTGAAAAATTGTAAATAAACTAGCTCAACGAAAGTGTGGAGATAGAAAATTTCCATAATGTAATCGAACTAGAAACAATAACTTGTTTAACGAAGCAAGTTAAAACAAGAATAATTTACTCAATATAATCGAGATAAGGTAAGTAAACTTGTGTAGTTGTAATCGAACTAGATACAACAAAATTACTAAATATTAAGAGATAAGATTTAGAGAACTTGCCTTGCTTATCGGCTAAACCGAAATAATCCAAATCACAATTATCCTATATACATGTCATCATGACATAATCAGTCATTACCAACGATCTATATCTCTACATCAAGTAGGGTTTGATTCTTAATCACATAATCAAATTATATCAATTACGATAATAACAACACTCGTTAAGTGTTAATTATATGCTCATTCACAGTACTATTACACCTCAATAACAAAATTACATGTTTAACAATTATCATATTGCATTACATCAACAATTACAGACTTTTGTGCAAAATAAAAGTCATTCTTGGACCTACTGCAAACTGGCGCCGTGCTACGGCTCGGGTCCGACACTGCAGCGTGAGAACTATGCCAGGCAGCAGCGCTGCAGTGCGAAGTTGGGGCTGTGGCGCTAACTTCGGCACTGTGGCGCGGGTTGCTGGGCTGCAGCTCTGACTTTGGCGCTGAGGCTCCGAAACTTACAGAACCGAGCACGAAGACCAATTTCGGTCTGATTAACAATTTTTAGCAGCTAAATTCACACATATAACTTATGTAAATCACACATAGATATTACCAAGCATGCACAAACCAATTTAGCACAAATTAAACAACAATTTGAGAAAATTGAATCCTTGAAAGCACTGTTTTTAAAACCCAGAACTCCATTATTGACAGTTGTTTAACACAGTGAACACTGTAATACCAATTTGATTCCTTTGAACCACGTTCTGTTTATTTCATACCCGATTAACATAATCACAGTTCAATTTTACAATTTCACAATTAATATATACTAATTGTGTTATCTTACAAAACATGTTCATGCATATATTTCTACAATAAAAAAAAACCAATTCCCTTTCTTTAACACGTAATTAGCATACAGTCATATATATATATATATATATATATATATATATATATATATATATGCTATTTATAACAATTACAATTACAAATACACGTAATATCATAACCCATTAGAAAAGCATGGTTTACACACAATTTTTGTAAAACTTTATACACAAAGAGTGAATTTCAAGAACACAGAGAATGTAAAACATATATAAATATATAGTATTAAGATTATAGGAAAAATACATTTTGTTGCTTAAGAAAATCCTTGCTAGAATACCTAAAATCCACAGCACGTTTCTCCTCTCAATTGTCTCTAAAAACTCTCTGAAACCTTTCTTCTTTTCTTTTCTCTGACAATATTTCTTCTCTTTTCTTACTTAGGCTTTAGCCAAATAGATTATACGTAAACTAAAAATAAAACCAACGTACGTCTTTTCAAATGTTTTTAAAAAAACGACGCCCACTAATTACCCTTATTAAATCAGCGGTTACCAATTTAATATATATTTAGTTTATTTAATTTATATTATTATTAATTCAAAACTCAAAAAAATTCAAAAGCCATAAGGCTCCGTTTGACAAAACTATTTGAAATTAAAGACTTAATATATTTAAGCCTTGTTTGGCAAATCCAAATTAAACTACTTTAATTTATTTAATCAACTAACACATCATTTTAATCACAATTCAAAATAACATATCATTATAATAATTCATTTAATCATTATAAACTCTCTAACTTAATTATTAAATTAACTTAGAATATTATCTCATAATAATTAATTTTCTCAACTCATTAATTATTTATTAAACAAATAATTAACCAAATCACATCAAATCAATTAAACAAATATTTATTCAATAATAAACACATCTATTAAATATTTATATAATTCAATAAATATTTAAAATTATAATTTAAAATTCTGGATCGTTACATGAGTCGTTGGAAGACCTAGCACAAAATCCATTGTGATATGCTCCCATTTCTATTCCGGTATTTCTAACGGTTGCAAAAATCCTCTTAGCTTTTGATGTTCAACTTTAACTTTCTGACATGTTAAGCATTTCGCAACATATTCAACAACATCCTTTTTCATATTCGACCACCAGAAATGATGTCTGAGATCCTGGTACATTTTCGTACTTACATGGTGAATCGAATATCGTGAGTTATGAGCATCACTCAAAATTTTCTCTTTAATTTCTAGTACTGGCAGAACCCAAATTCTCCCTTCGAATCAGAGTAATCTTTTTGAATCAACTTTAAATTTATTTTCTTCACCTATAGACACTTTCCTTATTATCTTTTCACAATTTTCATCCTGAAGTTGTGCATTCTTTACCTTATCCACCAACATTGAACTGCTTCCCATCTGGAACTATTTTTCATCTGATTCTGTCGGATATTTAATTTATAACTCCATCTTGGCCATTTTTGCTGCTAGCTTTTCCTTAGCAGTCAACATCATTAATTTCTCTTGCCCCTTCCTACTTAAGGCATCGGCAACAACATTCGCCTTTCCAAGATGATAAAGAATCTTACAGTCGTAGTCTTTAATCAATTCCAGCCATCTTCTCGGTCGCATATTCAAATCTTTCTGCGTAAAGATATACTTCAGACTTTTATGGTCTGTTTATATCTCAAACCTCTCTCCATAAAGATAGTGCCTCCAAATCTTCAGAGAAAACACTACTGCAGCCAATTCTGAGTCATGAGTCGGATACCCTTTTCCGTAATCTTTCAATTGATGTGATGCATACAAAATAACTCTATCGTTCTTTATAAGCACATAACCTAGTTCTTTATGTGATGCGTTACCATACACCACAAAATTCCTTGTATAATCAGGCAATGATAACACAGGTGTTGAACTCAATCTCTTCTTCAATTCTTGAAAACTTTCCTCACACTTCTCTATCTAAACAAACATAACTGCCTTCCAAGTTAAATTTGTCAACGAAGTTGCGATCTTGGAAAAGTCATGAATAAAACGCCTATAGTAACCTGCCAATCCCAAGAAACTTCTTACTTTTGACGGTGTCTTTGGTTGTTCCCAATTGATTACAGCGTCAACTTTCGATGGATCTACGGAGATTCCGTCCTTATCAATAATGTGCCAAAGAAATTGCACATTCTCTAAACAAAACTCACATTTCGAGAATTTAGCATATAATTTCTCTCTCCTCAATATCTCCAATGTCAACCTTAAGTGTTCAACATGTTCCTCCTTGGTCTTAGAATACACCAATATATCATCAATAAACACCACTAAAAATTTGTCTAAGAATGATTTAAACACCCTATTCATCAAATCCATGAATGTTGCAGGTACATTGGTTAAACCAAATGACATAACTAGAAACTCGTAATGACCATACCGAGTTCTGAATGCCATTTTCGTTACATCCTCATTTCTTACTTTCAACTGATGATATCCACTTCTTAAATCTATCTTTGAGAAATATCTCGCTCCCTTCAGTTGATCGAACAAGTCATCAATTCTCGGTAATGGATACTTATTTTTAATTATAACCTTATTCAACTCCCTATAATCAATGCAAAGCCGTATTGATCAATCTTTCTTTTTAACAAATAACACCGGTGCTCCCATGGTGACACGCTCGGCTAGATATAGTTCTTATCTAATCATTCTTGCAACTATACCATCAACTCTTTCATCTCTACTAGGGGCCATTCTATATGGGGCTTTAGATATCGGGGTCGTTCCTGGTCCTAAATCAATCACGAACTCGATTTCTCGATCTGGCAGAAGTCTAGGCAAATCGTCGGGAAATTCGTCCACAAAATCTCTAATGACCGGTATCTCTTCTAGCATCGTACTCTTCTTCTGAGTATCAACGATGTAGGCTAAGTATCCTACACATCCTTATCTCAGTAACTTTTTGGCTTGCATCACCATCAGACAACTTACTTGTCGAGGTGACTTGTTGCCATAAAACAATACCTTTGATTGAGTCATAAGGTTAGAACATTTCTTTTGGTAATCAATTACTGCCATGTAGTTGAATAACCAGTCCATTCCCAGTATAACATCAAATTCCCCAAGTTTAATTGATAACAAATCTACCATCATCTTGTGACCCTTTATATCCACCCTACAATTCTTATATATAAACCCAACAGGAATCACTTCCCTATTCGGAATTTCTATGCTTAAAGGGAAATCTAATTCTTCCAGAGGCAAATCTAAGTTTTGAACAAAATCATCAGATATAAATGAACAATTAGCACTCGAATCAAATAGCACATAAGCATTAATACCATTAATCGGAATGATACCTGACACCACATCCTTTGACTGCACAACATCTTGCACAGTCATATTGAAAGTCCTAGCAGTAGGTCGGTTTGATTGCACTGGCCCAGTGATAGTTAACGTACCACCATTACTGTTCCCCTTACCTCCACTTGCACTTCCCACTGTCTTCTTAGGGCAATCACAAGCCATGTGATCCTTCGACCCGCAAGTGAAACAGTCTTCTCCCTTCTTCGGACTAAAACAATTTGTGGCAATGTGACCCTCCTGGCCACAGTTAAAACACACCAATTTAACCTTCAAACACACCCCCGTGTGGTTCTTTCCGCTAGTATCACAAGCTTCAAACTTCTTCTTTTGTTGACTTCCTTGTTGTCCTCCCGTATTTGAGTTTTCATTCCATTTCCTTTTCTGGTTGTTACTTCCACTATTGCTTCCACCAGCCTTGCTTTCATTCTCATTCTTTTGCTTCCTTTGTTCTTGATTATATTTGCTTAAGGCATCGCTTCCACCTTTCGCGATAATTGCCTTTTTCAATACTACCGCAAATGTATTTAGCTAAAACAGTGAAACCTTGCTATACATCCAGGGCTTCAATCCTTGTTTGAACCTTCTCTCCTTACCCTCATCGGTATTAACTTGGTATGGAGAAAACCTTGCCAGCTCATTAAACTTTGCAGCATACTCCGGCATAGTCATGGTTCCTTGCCTCAATTCTAAGAATTGAACTTCCATCTTGTTTCGAGAGCTCGTCGAGAAATACATCTCGAAAAACATTTCTTTAAACCTGTCCCACGCTATTACTCCATGTCCCCCGCGTACCTTATTCGCCTGCCACCAATAGCTAGCTTCAGACTTCAACATAAACGACGTAAAAGCAGTTTTCTGATCATCATTGACTCTAGAAACATCGAAAACCTTCTCCATTTCCATGATCCAGGTTTGGGCTTCAACTGGACCCTTGAAACTCCGGCGGTGCAATCGTTTTGAAGTCCTTGAAAGTTATAGCTTAAGCTTGCGACAGATTCACAAGTGCTCCCGTTAACAAAGTTACCAATTGTTGAACCGGGTTAGCGTTGACCTCATTATTGTTATTGTTAGTAGATCCCTCAGGAGGTGGTTGTTGATGTGGTTGTCTTCTTCTAGGAGGCATCTTCTGTTTAAAATATACGCTTATTAGTTAATTACTCAGTTTGTTGAATATTTAAAGTTTAACTTAAACATTCTAAGATTAAAGCTTAACACATAACATTTTAATAAACTTCAACATTTTATTCATTCATAGTGTTTTAAAATATAATAAGGATAGCATCTCTACTATCTACATCAACTTTCCTGAACTTGAAAAGTTTCAGGATATCATACTCATCTTACCCCTTTATTTATCTCAAAATAAGGGATTTACAATTTATTTAATCACATATTTAATCACATGTCATTATTATTCCTTCTATATTGGTATGTTAAGACGTCGAGAGGCTTCTCTATGCTCTTCTTCCATAATATGATACGTCATCCTACGATCCATCACATACCATGGCAAGTCTTCAAATTGAGGTGGGTAATAAAAGACTCGATCATGGGCCCTATCAATCGCAGAATGAAAGGCGTAATCCATTTCATTCATCTTAGCCTTCTTTGTTTGAACCTTGGCTACAGCACGATCTGCACGCTGAGTAGCCTTCATCCAAATGTCCTCTGCTCTCGCACGCTTAGCTGACTCTTCCTTCAAATCATCTTTTAACTTTTCCACTTCAGTCTTCATCTTCTCATTCTCAGT
This sequence comes from Panax notoginseng, assembly GCA_016801055.1. Classification (NCBI taxonomy): domain Eukaryota; kingdom Viridiplantae; phylum Streptophyta; class Magnoliopsida; order Apiales; family Araliaceae; genus Panax; species Panax notoginseng. Next base: position 73,941,871 of record CM029015.1, on the reverse strand, counting down.
CAACAGCTTCTCTTGGTGTCCCTCTCTATGAACTAGGTTTCATTCCATGTTCCCGAGTCGTGAGTCTAGTTCTTGAATCTACGCATCCTTCTGCTCTATAGTAGCCTGACGTATGTCAGCCAGCTCCTTCAACTCCTCAATCTTAATTATCCTTTAATTCTATATTACGGTCATACAGCTTATCATACATCTCAGCCGATATGGAGTTTGGTGGAAACATTACAGGAACTTCTTCCTCATCCTCCACCTCTATCTCCTCGGAGTCCTCCTCCTCAGGATCAGACACAGACTCATTCTCCTGTCCTTCCTCAGTAATATACAGAGAAGGCTCCCTCTGGATTAACTGCTCCCGAACAATGTGGATGTCTCGGGGCTCTTCATCTCCAGGTACTTGAGGTATCCCTTCCCTAGCTTGATTGGATCCTTCAACATTAGACATCCTGACAAAAAAATAGTTTTAAGTTTTATTTATTACGTGACACTCTTTGATACTCGCAAGTACCAAAGTTATTAACACATAGCACGTAAAGTCTTTTATTGTTTATCTTTAATGAATTCCCTCAATTCATTCCTTAGAACTCGATATGAGTTTAACACCACTATATCTTCTGTCTCCTTAAAGGTTACTTCCTAATCTTTTTCTCACCTAAGGTTCATAACCTAAAGCTTTGATACCAACCTGTGACACCTCCAAATCCGGGTACTTCACTCCCACAGGATTTGGTGCTCGCTATCCAAAACAATTACTTCTAACTACCTATAATAAAGGATAATTATGTAAATTAAACAGCTTAAATAATAATCCATCCCTTTATAGGGTTACATCAACGTAAATTAAATCCCAGGTAATCTAACCTTAAACTATTACATGAGTATGCAGAATACATCACAAAATAATTTAAGTCTCATAACATAAGTTCGAGAAATAAAATTAAACAGGTCTTCATCATTTGGACATCTTGCCCTTGCCTTTGCTAGAAGACGACTCATCAATTTTCTCAACTTTAGCTGCAGTGTTAAATGCAAGAGTGAACAAACAATTGCTCACTAATATAAAGAATGATAATAGCAGTAACATAAGGGTAAGCAATGAATACTGAGTAATTAAGAACTTGTTCTTCGAGTCAAGATTAGTCAACAAGTTCGAGGTTTATATCTGAGGGTCTTTAAAACCACGAACTATGTCCCAAGGTTATTAAGTTTTTCTACTTCAACCTTTAACAGTCATTAGACTATACAGACCTTTACTTTCGTACTTAGGGGGATCAGCCCTTCGTACCATGTATTGTGCACAAACATCTAAACACTAAGGCGTACATAATCCGTTATATTAGGGTTGTTCATCTCAGTTTGACTTTAGGATTTCTGCACTAAAGAAAGTTTAGTTTGGAATAGATTCACAGTGGTTCTAGAATTTTAAAACACTCATCAATTATGGATTAGTCCAACCAATAAAGGTTTATTTGCTATTCGAGGGTTCAACTCAATAATATAAGATTGAACAACAATAATTAAGTCGAAGATTGAATATCAACAATATACGATTGAATAGACATTGTATATACAAAATGTTACATCCAAAAGAATTAGAAATTTTCATTTGAAACAATGAACTTGAACAATTTATGCTTTGAAGAGCAAGAAATAAAAGTTAGGAACTTGCTCAATAAAAGTTGTGGAATTTGCATAACAATATCAAGTTAGAAATATGAAACTTGCTCAATATAAAAGAATTAGAATACAAGAGCTTTCATAATCATAAACAAGATGGAACCTATAAATTTTCTCAACATAAGTTTAGGGTTTAGGAAACTTATCTCGTGCGTAAGCTACATAATTACTACAACATTTGCCAAATACCCTACACATACCATTAAGATCGCAATACCAATTAGTTATATTAACATTAACTTCATTGGTTTATTTTTCATTTTTAGTCAAGACTACAATCTTTAGCTTAAGACCTGATTATCCTAATCATTCACATACCATGAATCTGAACTCCTAATTATATAATAGTACCCGACATGGTGATTGCAAAACAACTTAAATTTTCTTGATATCTCATCACAGACCTTCATAACTTATTAATTCATAATCAATAGTTTCAACATTGTGATTACAATATGTTATTACGTCTTATAACATGTTTTAGGTTCCTCTCAATCATTAAAGTAAGTTAAGTTAACATTTTCCAACTATACTATTAACAGCTCCTTACTGGGTCTGTCTTACCACTGGCGCGGCTGTGCCATGGCTACCTTTGAATCTGGTGCACCCCCGCGGCAGCGCGCCCGCGCCCAGAGGCAGCGCACCCGCACTCGACACTAGAATCAATTTTCCAGAAACACGAATACAGTCTCTGTTCTAAGCTAAAAATCTCAATTTCTTCACCTAACACCCAATTAACCAAAACCCAAATGTTTACAAGCTTTATAAACTCAAAGCCAAATATTTATAAAGCAAATCCAACATCACAAACCACATTCTAGAGGATTAAAAATCATGTTTTTTCCCTTCTCCTCAATTTCAACACATTTAGTAATTTCAATCACCAAACCATCAATTCTTAACCAAATTAAGCCATTTCAATTACGTTGTTTTTGTTTCTTGACATACTAACACAATTCACAACCAATTTGCATATTATAATCAGAATTGAACATCTATTTTGGTCTCAAATAAGCCACTTTGTACACCTAAAACATTGTTAACTAAATTTTCTTCTACAAACCATTTCTCCATGAATTTGATTACTCAATACGGCTTCTATATAACAATTATCAGATTACACATGTATATAATCAACACCTCAAACCCTATTCCAACAAAAGTCAATTACAGAGAATAAAATTACAAAACCAAAACTTAAATTCCTCTTCATCAACACATTTACACGAATTTTGATTACTTCAACATCACTTCTAGATAATTATAATAGATTATACATATATATAACCAACATTTAAACTCTAATCCAGCAAGAATTCTAATTCACAAAAAATTGATATTGCCTTAATCCTTTGTTAGGATACCTTAATCCTTTGTTAGCAAGATGATAACAAGATTTTAGCAATCCTTCCTCTTCCTCTTGACCAACTCACATCAAAAGTCTCAATTTCTTCTCTAACTCTTGGTCAATTTTCTTTGTGTTTCTTTCTCTCTACCTCTCTGTTCTTTAGCCTTAGGAAAAAGAATACGCATAGGATTAAGCTGATATAAGCCTCTCTCTCTCTCTCCCACGTACACTTCAATTAAAAAACAAAGAGCCTATCAATTATATTGTGCCAAAGGCCACAAGGCCATGCTTGGCTACACCTTAGATTAGATTTTTAATTTATTTTTATATTACTTATATTATATAATTCCATTTGTCACACATTTATTTAAATAATTTTAATAACTTACAATTACAATTATAATTTTCATTATAATTGTATTTATACTTAACAAATTACTACATATCTAATTTAATTATTAAATTAAACTAGAATATCATTTTATTTAATTATTTCCTTAAATATTAAACAATTCATTTAATTTAATTATTTCATTAAATTAAATCTCCAAATAATAAAGTTACCATTCATTAATTTAGTTAACATACACAATTAACTAAATTATTACACCACAATTTCATTAATTATTTATTTATCTCAATAAATAGATCTATTAAAATATTTATTTAATTCAATAAATATTTTTAAATTACATAAAAAATTCTCGTTCGTTACATCATTCACTCTTTAAAAGGATTTTGCCCCCAGAATCACAACTCAATAAATTTATTCGTTACAAAAATTAATTTCTAATAAATAAATTAATAAAAATTATAAATAATTAATAAATAATTATAAAAATTATTTTGAGTTATAATAATTAACTTTTAATATTTTTACATTAATTCAATAAATATTTTATTTATTTGGATATTATTAATAATTAAGTTAATAATAAAGTAATTAGAATAATTATTTAAAAATTATATTAATGATTTAAAAATCATTATAAATTATTTAAAAATAATAGACAAGATTTTTATAATATTCTAAGTAAATATTAATTATTTAGAAATAAAAATAAATGATTTAAAAATTATTTAAGGGATAAATAAATACTTAAAAATTGTTATAAGCTTCCAAAAATTATTAAAAAAGATATATAAATTATCTAAAAATATAATAAAGCTTATAAATAAAGTTTAACCGAGTTATTAACTTATTAATTATCCGATAAAGTCTTTGGACATCGAAACCATATCAAACTTAACCCGAACATAAATACTTTATATATTTAAGTATTGTTATCAATACTAATGTGTTAGATTTATATGAATGAACATCGTAGGTGTTTATTAACGAATCGAGTAGCATTGCTTGATTGATCTTCGCTCAAGTAAGTTCCCAAACCATAATTACTTTCGAAAATTTACTAAACCCTATTTTAATTCGTTGAACAAGATTCATATCCTAAATTGCTTTCAATATGTATTATCAAACCTAAACTTGAATTGCCAATTATTGTAAAGTTATTGCTATAACTTCAGCATAACTAAAAAATGAATGATTTATTCATATGATATTGTTTATTGAGCATAAACTGTTGTGCCAAACTAAATTATTTCGGTAAGACATCCTATACTGAACTGTATGTGCCAAGAGGGATAGATGAGTGTCAATTGAATCTGACACTTAGTGCAAGTGGGCATTGTGACACCCCTAAATCCAGGTATCTTCCAACCTGACATATGGTGCTACACGGTGCTATAGTTCACACATATGATCAATTGAAATACCTCAAAAGAGTGAATGTCTTCTATATATTATAATTTTATATTTCCCTTCCCAGGTTCTTTGTAACCATTACATATGATCTTTGTCATAATATCAAATAAATACGAAATTTATACTATGCTATTAAAAGACAACTACTTATCTGCCTTAGCCTTTCCATTATCCTTACTAGATCCTTCAGTCCGTTAGGTCTTAGCTGCATTCATATGGTTCAAGCAAGAGTGAGCATAACTAGCTCATCAAGTATAAAAATTTCATTTGAGCAATAGGTTTGAATCATATAAATCATATATCTTCTATAACTGAATCAATAGTTTTGAAGTACTATAGATAATTCAAAATTGCACTTCACTTTTCTTTTAAACGTTTAATAATGAACAACATTTGTTAAACATTGATTTTGGTCCAAGATCTTGAGCATTTCATTCTTTCATTAAAAAGGATAACCCAGTACCAAATTTATAAGATACATAAAACATTTGTTTAAGTTTTGGCAACCTCACGTTCTTGTCGCTTGACGACAAAATATTTGTTTATTCATACTCAATCTTTCTTTGAAATCCAAACCAAAACAGTTGGCAAAATATAGCAGCATTGATAATATTTTGATAGATTAGAAGGAAATCCACAAAACACATTAAGTCTAGCCGAAGAAATTGGCTTCGACTTCGTTATACATCAATTCATGCGTAAGATACATAAATCACAAAGCTTGTCCAAAAATAACATAGACAAGGGTTTAGAACACTTGCCTTCAGCGTCTTCTATAGTTAATTCACTTCTCTTTTATGTCTTTAAGGATTCTGCAATACATAATTACATAACATACCACGTATGATCACTGATCTATCTTCCCCTTCTTCTTAATCTAATCATTTATCAGATTAGTTAACGTGGATACAGTTTATCGTATTACTTTGTGTTTACATTCTTATAACCTTTCGTTATCTTTTAATCGTTAAACTTAATGTTATACTCATCTTTAAATGATGTTACTTTAAGTTAATTAAGGTAATAATTCACCTTCAATCAACTTCCATATTGCTTACATTCATTCACATTCTTCACTATCTTTTTCCTAGTGTTGGCGTTGCGGCGCCAGCTTCCTATGTAAGTCTCGTGCTGCGGTGCGAGTTAGTAGTGTCTGTGTCTTGCTCTCAGCGCTGCGGCACGACTTAACAGTGGGTGAGGGTTCATTCTGCCACTGCGACGCCAACCTTACAAGCTTGGACGGTGCCGAGGCGCCGACCCTGAGCTTCAGAGAAATTTCAAGGTTTTTAACTGCAATCCTTTCCGGGCTTATAACTTACTAGTTTTAAGTCGAAATTGGCTCGTTCAAAAGCTGTTATCTCACATATCTTATGTACTACGATTTCATTAGGATATCTTACATTTTCGAATCCGTTAACACTGATTTCATAGTTTAAATTCTTTATTACGCGTGCGTTAAACGTTTGTGAACGTTCATAACTCGTTTCTTCGTTTTAAGTCATAATTTGACCATTCTTGAGTCGGCAACTCTTTAATACAAAGTTATACTATACGCCATCGAAAACTAAGGTTTCTTAGTTAAACGACGACTTTTGACTTTCATTATGAGAATTTCAAGATTTCAAAGATTATCGTCTAATCTCGTAAATTTCGTCATAACTTCGTTACTTGAGATTTTTACTCCGTTCAAAATGGATTCATTCCATCATTCTATCATCCTAACCAAGCATATATCATCTAATCCTATACACGATGATTTTAAACTTGTCCATCAACAACATATGATAAATTCATGTGTTCTTCATTAGTTCATAATTTTATGATTATGATTCTACTTGTAACATGGTTTATTAAGGTTTAAGTCCACTAATAACCATCCTTGTTACTCCTTATGATACATGTTCCACCAATATTCACTTCTCTATCAAACTACAATTGAAGAGATGAAGAATAATGGTCTAAGGATTCCTTACCTTTGATGTTCTTAACTTGATTCTTCTTCTTTTCTTCTTGGATTAGCAAGACACTTCTCACTTTTCTCTCAATATAATTAGCTCTAAGATGTCGGTGTTTTGAACAAGGCAACAAATGACCAACAACCTCTCCTATTTATAGTATTTACAAAGTGAGGGCAATTTAGTCAAAATGCCATCCCACCTACATACTATTCCACCTCCTTATTATTCATTGCTTGCCAATAAAATCAAATTCCTTGCTTGGCCAACTAGGTGGTCGGCCATGACTCACCTATGGGGGGTCCACATGGGTTGTCCCATGGGTTTTTCTCACCCGGTGACCCATTGGTTCGATCCACGGGTCCGATTCTTGGTTCGGGCTTAGGTTTAATTAACTTTGGGCCTAACGTTGGGCTTGCATTACTTACCTTTGGGCCTTAACAAGATTTCACTTGGGCTTGCCCAATTCAAAACAAATCCTACTAATCCATTACAATTAGCTTAAGCTTTTAACGTATTCTTCTCGTATACTAGTTCGTATAATGTTCATCATATACATTATATTATCTTTCGTACATACTAGTACAATACTTCGTATCATACTCGTATTCATTGTCTAGTATAATACTTTCTTATTATACGATCGTCATTCATTCAAATCTTCATTTTCCATAACATTCTCGAACTTAGTACGCAGGAAAAAAATTGCATTTGTCATAACTGTATTATTATTACATAATCCATCCTTCCTTATCATTCTATCATTACGTATTTTTTGGAAGTTCAGAAATAATTCCCGAGCAGAAATGGATGAATAGTGTTTTTCAGAGAATTTCTTGAAAAGCTTTTATTTTCGTCTTGGAAATTCAAATACCTTAATTCTATCACGTAGTCAGAATACTATGACTTTATTCCACTTTTAGGTTATAGAACAACCTTCATCTTGCTTACTCGTTATAATAACATATATTATAATTTTATTCATTTATTTAATCAAATAAAAATATTTTACAAATAATCTGATTTTCTCGGTCGTTACAATCTCTTCCCCATTATAAGGATTCTGTCCTCAGAATCTCGCCATAAATTAATTAATTAACTGAGGGTAATTCTTCTTCATCTTTTCTTCAAGCTTTCACGTTGCTTCTTCGGCATCGTGGTTTCTCCATACTACCTTCACCGAAGGTATAACTTTATTCCTCAAAACTTGCTCATTTCTATCAACGATTTGAACAGGAATTTCCTCGTATGTCAAATCTTTCTCAACATGAATAGGCTCGTACTCTATTACGTGCTTATAATCTGGCTTATAAGAACGTAACACAGATACATGAAACACATTGTGTATGCATTCTAAGTCTGGAGGTAATGCTACCATGTAAGCTACCTCTCCTACCCTTTTTAATATCTCTAAAGGTCCTATAAACCTTGGACTTAACTTTCCCTTCTTCCTAAAGCGTATCTTTCCTTTATAGGGAGATACCTTTAGAAATACGTACGAGCCTACTTCAAACTCCCTTCTCATTCGATGAGCATCTACATACTTTTTCTGTCTGTCTTGAGCTGCTAATAGTCACAGTCGTATCAACTTAACTATATCTGATGTTTGTTGTACCAATTCAGGTCCTAGCATTTGGCATTCTCCTACTTCATCCCAACACAATGGTGTTCTGCACTTCCTTCCATATAAAGCTTCGTAAGGCTGCATGCCTATGCTTGCATGAAAACTGTTGTTATATGCAAAGTCTACTAGTGGTAGATGATCGTCCCAACTACCTTTGAAATCCATAACTCAAGATCTCAACATATCATCTAATGTTTGGATTGTTCTTTCGCTCTACCCATCTGTCTGTGGATGATAAGCTGTACTTAACTTTAACTGCGTCCCCATCTGTTCTTGCAAACTTCTCTAGAAATTTGATGTGAATCGTGGATTACGATCTGACACTATCAAAACTGGCACCCCGTGTCTTAAAATGATTTCCTTAACATAGAGTTTAGCTAACTGATCTAAGTTAAACTTTACTTTTATTGGCAAAAAGTGAGCCGACTTCGTCAACCGGTCCACTATTACCCAAATAGCATCGTACCCTTTCTGTGTAGTTAGAAGTCCCACCACAAAATCTATCGTGATATGCTCCCACTTCCATTTCAAAATCTCCAATGACTGTAACAAGCCCTGTGGTCGTTGATGTTTGGCCTTAACTTTTTGACAAGTTAAGCACCTACTCACATCTTCTGCTATCTCCCTCTTCATGTTTGGCAACCAAAAACTCGGTCGAAGGTGTTGATACATCTTAGTACTACCAAGATGAATCAAGTACCTTGAACTATGAGCCTCTTGTAATACTTCCTCCTTTAACTCTGTCTCACATAGAACCCAAATTCTTCTTTCAAATCTTAATAATCCCTGATTATCAAGACTATACTTTATCTCTTTTTCATCTGCTAGCCGCTTCTTTATCTGGTCAAACTCCTCATTTCAAAGTTGTACCTCCTTGACTCTTTCTATAATGGTAGATCGAATCTCCATTGTAAACAATCTCTGACTTAACTCACTTGACAACTTCACCTCTAACTCCATTCTAGTCATCTCTGTTATTAACTCAGTTTGAGTAGTTAACATAGACAACTTTTCTCGACCCTTCCTACTTAAGGCGTCAGCCACTACATTGGCTTTTCCTGGGTGATACAAGATATCGCAGTCGTAATCCTTTATCAACTCCAGCCAACTCCTTTGTCTCATATTTAAATCTTTTTGTGTGAAGATATATTTTAGACTCTTATGGTCCCTGTATATCTCATATTTCTCTCCATATAGGTAATGCCTCCATATCTTTAAGGCAAATACCACCGCTACCAGTTCCAAATAATGAGTAGGATAAACTTGCTCATAATCCTATAACTGTCGTGTTGCATACGCAATAACCTTGCCATAATGCATGAGCAAGCAACCTACTCTATGCGAAGCATCACTATAAACTATAAAATTTCCTGTATCATAGGGTAAAGATAATACAGGTGCTTCACTCAACCTTTTTTTCAGTTCTTGAAAACTGTCTTCACACTTCTCAGTCCACATATACTTCACTGTCTTCTTTGTCAAGTTAGTCAACGGAGTAGCTATATTAGAAAAATCTTGGATAAATCTTCGATAGTATCCAGCTAACTCTAGGAAATTCCGTACCTCAATTGGTGTTTTTGGTTGTTCCCAATTAATCGATGCTTCCACCTTCGCTAGGTCCATTGAAATTCCATCTCTATCAATAACGTGACCTAAAAACTGTACCCTTTCTAGCCAAAATTCACACTTAGTGAATTTCGCATATAACTTCTCCTTCCTTAGTGTCTCCAACACTAATCTTAGGTGTTCAACATGATCTTCTGGCGTCTTAGAATATACTACAATATCATCGATAAACACTATGATGAACTTATCCAAATATTATTTGAACACTCTATTCATCATATCCATAAATGCAGCTGGTGCATTTGTCAACCCAAATGACATTACCAAAAACTCGTAATGGCCATAACGAGTTCTGAATGCCATCCTAGGTACATCTTCCTTCCTAACTTTTAATTGATGATACCCCATTCAAAAAGTTATATTAGAAAAATACTTTCCCCCTTTCAATTGATCAAAGAGATCATCGATCATGGGCAATGGGTATTTATTCTTTATCGTTAACTTGTTCAACTCTCGATAGTCGATACAAAGTCTCAACGATCTATCCTTCTTCTTTAGAAATAGTACCGGTGCTCCCCACGGCGAAACACTTGGTTGAATGTATTTTCTATCCAACAGCTCTTGTAATTGAACCATCAACTCCTTCATTTCTACTGGCGCCATACGATATGGTGCCCTTAAAACTGGTGCCGCTCCTGGCATAATATCTATTACAAATTCGATCTTCCAATCTAGTGGAAGACCTGGTAATTCGCTTGGAAATACATCCACGAATTCTTTGACTATAGGTATTTATTCCATCATTCCTCCCACTCTCTGGGTATCAACAACATGACACAAATAACCTACACATCCCTTCCTCAACAATTTCCTAGTTTGTGTCATGGTAAGACAGCACGAATGTCCTAATGATTTATTACCGCAAAACACTACATGAGGTTGTCTCAACGTTCTAATGTTTACACATTTCGTTTGATAATATGTGACGCCCCCAAAATTAGGTATACATCACCCATCTTGGGTCGTCAGATACATAGTACAGAATACAAATATAACTGATTAGTACAACTGTCGTGTACAATACGACAAAACATAAACTGTGAGTTTGAATATAATTATTATCTTCTAGAGAGTATTCATACTCAAAAGGAGTCCTCATTACATTTATTAACACACCATTACATAGAATAGTGAGGACTACTAACTAATACTATCATTCGGACCATCACTCCGTTCCCCGACTTGCCCCAGCTACGTTCTCATTTCCTGAAGAGAACAGTGAAAGAAAGGGTGAGCTCAACTAGCCCAGTAAGAAATATTATGACTAAGATAATGCAGAATAAATTATCATTAGCCTTCAACAATGTTAAACTGATAAAATATAATAGACATCAAGTTTAACTGTAGCAGAACAAGCAATCCATTAAAAGAGTCAAGTAGAAAATAAACTCTACTATCTTTTATGATTTAAAAAGTTTTTCAACACTGTGATCGCTGGGACTCAGCTTAATAAAATAATCCACATCATCGAATCACCCCTGCACTACGGCCAAGGATATTCGTATATTCATTAATGGTCATGATCATGCCAACAACTGTCCATCAATGCACTACGGGCCAATGAGGACTTTTACCACATCATTTGTAACATTACGGTCATGATTATACCGAATAATTCTGGGTCATAATCATACCAAGTCCATCTATGCACTACAGGCCACAGATGACTTTTAACATTTTATAAACATGAGGATGATGACAATGATATAAGAATTCAATAAAACAAGTTCAAGAATTAATTTCTCCAGGAATTAACAATGTCCAAATTGTCAACATGATACTGCATTGTGGAGTAAAATTCAAGAATGCTTAGAAGAATATTTTCTTGAAAAGATACTGGATGAAACGCAACTATCAAGGATATTCCACAAATTTCATGGAGTATAGAAGTCAAAACTTAACCAACTGAGTATAATAAAGAATGGAATAACAAAAGAAATCACCATGCATGCGATAGACCGCACAGACAGGTTATTCCAACAGAATAATAAATAATGGAACCAGGTCTGGCGTAAACGCACAAACATGATATTCCGACAGAATAATAAATAATGGAACCAGGTCCGGTGTAAAACACACAGACAGGATTTTCCAACAGAATAATACTAAAAACGGAACCAGGTCCGGTGTAAAACACACAGACAGGATGTTCCAACAGAATAATAAACGGAACCAGGTCCGGTGTAAAACACACAGACATGATGTTCCAACAGAATAATAGAAGAATGTCACCAAGTATAGGGTAGACCGCGTATACTGGTTATTCCAACAGAATAATAACGAATGGAATAACAGAAGTTCTCTTCATGAATATAAAAGAAATAATATTCCCTACCTTAAAAGAACTGGATATTGGAAAAGTGATGTCGCAGAATACTTTTATTCTCTCTCTCTCTCTTATTCTCTCTATACTTTCTCTCTATAGCTTGAATGAATTCGTGAAAAATAATGAAGCCCTAGGCCTCTATTTATAGAAAAACTGAGGGTGGCTCTTGGTCTTAACGAAGGGTTAAATGACTCTTGGTAATATTGAAGGGACAAAAACTATTGACGAAAGTAATTACTATTGACCAAGGTAAATACTATTGACGAAGGTAATTACTATTGACGAAGGTAAATACTATTGACCAAGGTAAATACTATTGACCAAGGTAAATACTATTGACGAATGTAATTACTATTGACCAAAGTAAATACTATTGACCAAGGTAAATACTATTGACGAAGGTAATTACTATTGACGACGGTAATTACTATTGACCAAGGTAAATACTATTAACGAAGGTAATTACTATTGACCAAGGTAAATACTATTGACCAAGGTAAATACTATTGACGAAGGTAATTACTATTGACGACGGTAATTACTATTGACGAAGAGACTCTTAGATGATGACATATGGCCCCCCATAAAATAACCAAACTTACCACAACGTCTCAATTATTGATTTAATAATATAACATATTATACAGATGATACTATGACAATAATTTAAGAGATATGATGCAGCAATTACTGTAGCAATAATTGAGTATAGCTGAGTAACTTCTCACGTAAGCATCAATAATCAATACCGTGTGTTACTATGCAACCACGCGTATTATTGTACTTTTACTACCGAGTAGTTCAACAGTTTTAAGGGTTTTAACGGTAACACCTCAGCCGTTATTTTTATAGAATGATAATTCTGTCGTTTTCTCAATCCGACAATAATTCCGTTGTGGGGTCCACCAATAATTGTGTCGTCGTACGAATATTCTCCGATAAAAAGAATATTCCCCGACCAAACGAATATTTTATAACAACTTGCTTACTTTACAAAATTTATAAATATTACCCACAACTATAACATTATATCAAATTAACTCCATAATATTCAAAAATGATATTTATAGAAAATTCATCTTTATTTATAAAAGTTGGGGTCTTACAACCTCCCCTTCTTATGAAATTTCACCCTCGAAATTAGGGTACGTACCTGGTATGTCGAAGAGGTAAGGATATCTTGATTTCATTTCTGATTCTAACTCCCAAGTCATTTCCTCAACATCGTGGTTTCTCCACAAAACTTTAACTTGAGGTATAACCTTGGAGCGTAGAATATGTTCCTTCTTATCCAAGATTTGAACAGGAACTTCTTCATACGTCAAATCCTCCGCTATTTCGTCCGGTTCTAACTCAATAATGTGGTTCGGGTCTTCCATATATTTGCGTAACATGGATATGTGAAAAATGTTATGAACACGAGACATACTTGGCGGTAAAGCGAGTCTATAAGCCACAGTTCCTACTCGATCGAGGATTAAAATTGGACCGATGAATCGAGGATTTAGCTTTTCTCTCTTTCCAAATCTCGTAACTCCTTTCCATGGAGCAACACGTAAGAACACATGATCTCCTACATCAAATTCCACGTCCTTTCGATGAAGATCAGCATAACTCTTTTGTCGATCTTGTGAGGTTTTTATACGTTGTCGGATCATTTGAATCTTTTCTGTAGTCATACGTACCAACTCCGGTCCCAACAACGTTGCTTCGCCCACCTCATCCCAGCATACTGGAGAACGATATTTTCTTCCATACAATGCTTCGAATGGAGCCATGCCAATACTTGCTTGATAACTTTTGTTGTAGGAAAACTCCACCAATGGTAAGAACTTGTCCCAACTTCCCTTGAAGTCAAAGACACAGAGTCTTAATAGATCTTCAAGAGTTTGAATAGTCCTCTCTGATTGTCTGTCCGTCTGAGGATGATATGCTGAACTAAATCGTAACTCCGTGCCCATAGCTTTTTATAAACTAACCCAAAATCGTGAAGTGAATCTTGGGTCTCGATCAGAAACTATGGATACTGGCATACCATGCAGTCTTACAATCTCGTTTATGTACATACGAGCAAGACGTTCAAGTGTATAAGTTTCTCGTATCGGTAAGAAATGAGCAGACTTGGTCAATCTATCAACAATGACCCAAATCGCATCAATACCTTGAGAAACCCTAGGAAGACCGGTAACGAAATCCATGGTAATGTGCTCCCACTTCCATTCTGGAATTTCAAGTGGTTGCAAAGGACCTTTTGGTACTTGATGCTCCGCTTTGACTCGTTGACAAGTTAGACACCTTGAGATAAACAACGCTATCTCTCTCTTCATATTGCTCCACCAAAATGTATGACGAAGATCATGATACATTTTGGTACTTCCAAGATGGATTGCAAACGGTGTGTTGTGCGCCTCCATTATGATTTCATACTTTAAATCAGGGTTGTTAGGAACACAAAGTCTGGAGTTGACTCGAAGTATTCCTTCTTCATCGATTCTTACTTCCGGCATAGCACCTTCTTGCACTTTCTTCCTCATACGCATCAGCTCCAGGTCTGTAGCTTGAGCAGCTTTAACTTTATCGATTAAAGTCGGTTCTACTCGTATATTCGCCATCATCACATGGGTCCCTGGAGTCTTTAACTCTATCTCCATCCTTTGCAAGTCACACAAAATGGGCCTTTGCGTTGTTAATATTGCACTTGTACCCGCATATGATCTTCTACTCAATGCGTCAGCTACCACGTTCGCTTTTCCAGGATGGTATTGAATGGTATGATCATAATCTTTCAACAGTTCAAGCCAACGTCGTTGTCGCATGTTGAGTTCCTTTTGAGTGAAGAAATATTTGAGGCTTTTATGATCCGTAAAGATCTCCACTTTCTCCCCATACAAGTACTGCCTCCAAATTTTAAGTGCAAAGACAACAGCTGCCAACTCTAGATCATGAGTAGGATAATTCCTCTCATATTCCTTGAGTTGTCTTGATGCATAGGCTATGACTTTTCCATGTTACATGAGAACGCATCCCAACCCTTTGCTCGAAGCATCACTGTAGATGACAAATCCCTCCGAGCCAGATGGTATTGTTAGAACAGGTGCTGAAATGAGTCTCCTCTTGAGTTCTTGAAAACTCTGCTCACATTCTTCGCTCCAACCAAACTTTGTATCTTTCCGAGTCAGCTGAGTTAATGGAGTAGCGATTCGAGAAAATCCTTCCACGAATCTCCGATAATAACCAGCTAAACCAAGAAAGCTACGTACCTCGGTCACTGATTTAGGTTGATCCCAGCTTTGAATAGCTTCAATCTTTGCCGGGTCAACCGATATTCCACGACTTGATACTACGTGCCCAAGGAATGCTACCTCCTCCAGCCAGAACTCGCATTTCTTCAACTTGGCATAAAGCTTGTATTCACGAAGCTTTTGGAGTACCAGCCTCAAGTGATGCTCATGATCTTCACGGCTTTTGGAATAAATAAGGATGTCATCAATAAAAACGACCACAAAGTGATCCAAATATTCCTTGAATACCCGGTTCATCATATCCATGAAGGCAGCAGGAGCATTAGTCAATCCAAAGGACATGACTAGGAATTCATAATGCCCGTACCGAGTTCTAAAAGCCGTCTTTGGAATATCCTCAGTTCTAACCTTCAGCTGATGATATCCAGAACGAAGATCGATCTTTGAAAAGAATTGTGCTCCTTGTAACTGGTCAAACAGGTCATCAATACGTGGCAATGGGTACCTGTTTTTGATGGTGACATGATTCAACTCCCGATAATCAATACAAAGTCGCATACTTCCATCTTTCTTCTTCACGAATAGAATAGGAGCTCCCCAAGGAGAAGTACTAGGACGAATAAAGCAAATGTCTAACAATTCCTGCAGTTGGATCTTTAACTCCTGAAGTTCAATAGGAGCCATTCGATATGGGGCTTTAGAAATAGGTTTTGTACCGGGTTCAAGGTCGATACAAAATTCAATTTCACGCTCTGGGGGTAGGCCAGGAAGTTCTTCAGGGAATACGTCAGGGAATTTATTAACAATAAAAATATCATTCAAAACTGACGTATTTTTGTTTAGATCTGTGACATGAGCTAAGAAAGCTTGACATCCATTTTTCAATAAACGAATAGCTTTATGGCTTGAGATGACAGCGATTGATTTTAATGGTTTGGTTGCTTGAATTCGTATAATAGGTCGATTAGGAATATGAAAGCTAACAACCTTACGAAAACAATCAATTTTTGCATAATGAGTAGTTAACCAATCAATCCCTAAAATCACGTCAAATGTAAGTATTTTTAATGAAATCAGATCGATAGGTAATGTGTGGGTACCAACTTGAACCAAACAAGACTTATAAACAGTGGAGGTAATGAAGGTTTCTCCCAACAGAGTTTTCACAGATAAGTCAAAGTCTAATTTCTCCGGAATCAAATTTAATCGATGAGCGCAAGTAGGAGAAATAAAAGAATGGGTTGAACCGGTATCAAATAAAGTATAAACTTCTTTAGAGTTTATGATAAGCTTACCCGTGATGACCTCATTCGGGTTCCTTGCTCTCTGGGAGTTCACAACAAACGCTCTCCCTTGCACAACCGGTTTTGACTTTTCTGGGACAGCTTTTGGTGCCTCCATCCTAACTGTATTTGTCTTCGGTAAATGACAAAATCAGGCTAAATGACCTTCTCTTCCATAATTATAACATGCTTTGGACGGCATCGTGCAGTTTGGACTGATGTGCCCCTCCCCTCCGCATTTGAAACATATGATAAGTGGTCGTTCTCCTTCCTTAACGACAGGTGCTGGTGCTGACGTCTTTCCATCATTGTTGAATCTCCTCTTCTTGAAATGTCCATTCTTATTGTTTTAGCCCTGATTACCACCGAAGTGGTTACCATTTCTGGCCTGTTGATTCCCTCCACGCTTGTTGTCACCGCTTCGATGACTGCTCTCACTGGTATTATCATTTTGCCGGCTGCTCTCTTTTGGTTGCGTCGTCTCGTTATCGCGCTCCACCAACTAAGCCCTATTTACAACATCTGAATACAAACACAGTTTATGAGAAACAAGATGTTGACGTATCTCCGGCTTCAAATCTCTTAAAAACATCCGCGTCATTCTTTCTTCATTATCCACCAGGTGGGACGCAAACCGGGATAACTCCGCAAATTTTGCCTCGTACTGCGACACGGTCATATTATTCTGCTCCAATTTGATGAACTCCACCTCCTTCATGTGACGAATACTCTCGGAAAAGTATTTGTCGTTAAACAGATCTTGGAACTTCTCCCAAGACATCTTCAGTGCGGCAGGTTGAGTACGCTTTATCGATTCCCACCAGTAATCTGCCTCTCCTTGCAACATAAAGGCGGCAAAGGGAACCTTTTGCTCCTCAGAGCAACCCAAGACATCAAATATCTTGGTGATCTGCTTTATCCATGTTTCAGCTACAAGTGGTTTGGGTTCTCCCTTAAACTCCGGTGGTCCCAGCTCCTTAAACTGTTTAGCGGTGACCGCCAGAGAGTTTGCAGTATTTCCACCTACGTTGTGGACAGGAGCCGCTTTCACCTGTTGTTGCATGAATTGCATAAAGCCTTTGAACATTTGATCATTCATCATTTGGTCAGTGTTGTTGTTTGCATGAGGATTGACACCTTCCTGATGCACATTATCCCGATTATTGATATGTGGTGAATCAACAGTCGTCTGTGCTCCATTGCTATTCTCAACATTCTCAGATGCCATTTTCAGATACTGCCACAAAATAAAAATTAATTGATATGTCATATATTATCCTTATATTATGACCGACCAATTAAATACCATGCAAATAAACTTAGGTATGTCATACTAGCGAAGGAATTCCCCGTCTCTCCCCTCCTAGTTCTATTCTCACATCTTAGCCAGGGATCATATCCCTAAGCTCTGATACCAACTGTGACGCCCCCAAAATTAGGTATACATCACCCATCTTGGGTCGTCAGATACATAGTACAGAATACAAATATAACTGATTAATACAACTGTCGTGTACAATACGACAAAACATAAACTGTGAATTTGAATACAATTATTATCTTCTAGAGAGTATTCATACTCAAAAGGAGTCCTCATTACATTTATTAACACACCATTACATAGAATAGTGAGGACTACTAACTAATACTATCATTCGGACCATCACTCCGTTCCCCGACTTGCCCCAGCTATGTTCTCATTTCCTGAAGAGAACAGTGAAAGAAAGGGTGAGCTCAACTAGCCCAGTAAGAAATATTATGACTAAGATAATGCAGAATAAATTATCATTAGCCTTCAACAATGTTAAACTGATAAAATATAATAGACATCAAGTTTAACTGTAGCGGAACAAGCAATCAATTAAAAGAGTCAAGTAGAAAATAAACTCTACTATCTTTTATGATTTAAAAAGTTTTTCAACACTGTGATCGCTGGGACTCAGCTTAATAAAATAATTCACATCATCGAATCACCCCTGCACTACGGCCAAGGATATTCGTATATTCATTAATGGTCATGATCATGCCAACAACTGTCCATCAATGCACTACGGGCCAATGAGGACTTTTACCACATCATTTGTAACATTACGGTCATGATTATACCGAATAATTCCGGGTCATAATCATACCAAGTCCATCTATGCACTACAGGCTACAGATGACTTTCAACATTTTATAAACATGAGGATGATGACAATGATATAAGAATTCAATAAAATAGGTTCAAGAATTAATTTATCAAGGAATTAACAACGTCCAAATTGTCAACATGATACTGCATTGTGGAGTAAAATTCAAGAATGCTTAGAAGAATATTTTCTTGAAAAGATACTGGATGAAACGCAACTATCAAGGATATTCCACAAATTTCATGGAGTATAGAAGTCAAAACTTAACCAATAGAGTATAATAAAGAATGGAATAACAAAAGAAATCACCATGCATGCGATAGACTGCACAAACAGGTTATTCCAACAGAATAATAAATAATGGAACCAGGTCCGGCGTAAACGCACAGACAGGATATTCCGACAGAATAATAAATAATGGAACCAGGTCCGGTGTAAAACACACAGATAGGATGTTCCAACAGAATAATAATAAAAACGGAACCAGGTCCGGTGTAAAACACACAGACAGGATGTTCCAACAGAATAATAAACGGAACCAGGTCCGGTGTAAAACACACAGACAGGATGTTCCAACAGAATAATAGAAGAATGTCACCAAGTATAGGGTAGACCGCGTATACTGGTTAATCCAACAGAATAATAACGAATGGAATAACAGAAGTTCTCTTCATGAATATAAAAGAAATAATATTCCCTACCTTAAAAGAACTGGATATTAGAAAAGTGATGTAGCAGAATACTTTTATTCTCTCTCTCTCTTATTCTCTCTATACTTTCTCTCTATAGCTTGAATGAATTCGTGAAAAATAATGAAGCCCTAGGCCTCTATTTATAGAAAAACTGAGGGTGGCTCTTGGTCTTAACGAAGGGTCAAATGACTCTTGGTAATATTGAAGGGACAACTACTATTGACGAAAGTAATTACTATTGACCAAGGTAAATACTATTGACGAAGGTAATTACTATTGACCAAGGTAAATACTATTGACCAAGGTAAATACTATTGACCAAGGTAAATACTATTGATGAAGGTAATTACTATTGACCAAGGTAAATACTATTGACCAAGGTAAATACTATTGACGAAGGTAATTACTATTGACGACGGTAATTACTATTGACCAAGGTAAATACTATTGACGAAGGTAATTACTATTGACCAAGATAAATACTATTGACCAAGGTAAATACTATTGACGAAGGTAATTACTATTGACGACGGTAATTACTATTGACGAAGAGACTCTTAGATGATGACATATGGTCCCCCATAAAATAACCAAACTTACCACAACGTCTCAATTATTGATTTAATAATATAACATATTATACAGATGATACTATGACAATAATTTAAGAGATATGATGTAGCAATTACTGTAGCAATAATTGAGTATAGCTGAGTGACTTCTCACGTAAGCATCAATAATCAATACCGTGTGCTACTATGCAACCACGCGTATTATTGTACTTTTACTACCGAGTAGTTCAACAGTTTTAACGGTTTTAACGGTAACACCTCAGCCGTTATTTTTATAGAAAGATAATTCTGTCGTTTTCTCAATCCGACAATAATTTCGTTGTGGGGTCCACCAATAATTGTGCCGTCGTACGAATATTCCCCGATAAAAAGAATATTCCCCGACCAAACGAATATTTTATAACAACTTGCTTACTTTGCAAAATTTATAAATATTACCCACAACTATAACATTATATCAAATTAACTCCGTAATATTCAAAAATGATATTTATAGAAAATTCATCTTTATTTATAAAAGTTGGGGTCTTACATAATATATAATTGCACCATGGTTAAACAACCAATTCATCCCGAGAATTACATCGAATTCTCTCAACTTTATCAGTATCAAATCTACCGATAATTTACAACCTCGTATTTCTACACAACAACACCTATGAATATTTTTAACAGAAATTATTTCTTCATTGGCTACCTTAATATTTAAAGGTATAAGCAATCTTTCGGGAAGTAATCCTAATCGTCTAGCAAAATCATATGTTATAAAAGAACAAGTAGCACCTGAATCAAACAATACATAAATATTTAAATCGTTGATTGGGATAATACCTGCAACTACATCCCCTGATGCAACTGCATCCTAGACCGTTATATTAAAGGGGCAGGCCATCGGCCTACTCGTCTGAGCTGGACCACTAATAGCTAACGTGCCACTATTAGTGCCCTTGTTACCACCCGTCCCCTTCTTCGGGCAATTCTTCGCCATGTGATCAATTAATCCACATACAAAGCATCCATGATTCTTCTTTGGACTTGGACAATTAGGAAAAATGTGCCCCTCCTGTCCATAGTTATAACACACTGTTTTACCCTTGAGACAGATTCCTAAGTGAGTCTTCCTACAGTTGTTGCACGCCTATATCCTCTTTTTAGGATCTCCTTGCTTTACCTTGGCATTTTTAGAGTTAAAGGCCTTCCTCTTCTGCCCATTGTCACTCTCGCTGGCTCCCTCGGTTTTCACTCCTCCATCTACCTTACTCTTATTCTTCTTCTCTCTGTGGTACTGGCTTAAAGCCTCATCACCACCCTCGAAAATTATTGCCTTCTCTATAATGGTTCCAAAGGAGTTACTTTGAAACACTGATATCCGGCTATAGAGAAAGGGTTTCAAGCCTTACTCGAATCTCCTCGCCTTCCTCACCTCCGTATCCATCTGATGTGGAGCAAACCTCGCCAGTTCATTGAACTTGGAAGCATATTGGGGAACAGTCATGTCCCCTTGTTTCAACTCAAGAAACCTCATCTCCATCCTACCCTGCATACTCGTGGGAAAGTAGTTCTCGAAGAAAATCTCCTTGAACCGTATCCACATTATGTTCTCCACTCCAGCCCTAGCCTGGTTCACCTCCCACCGGAAGTTGGCCTCTCCCTTCATCATGTACGTGGCAAAAGAAACCTTCTGCCCCTCTTTGATATTTGTAATAACAAATACCTTCTCTATCTCTTTTACCCACGTTTGGGCTTCTATAGGGTCCGTAGTTCTTTTGAACTCCAACGGACCTACACTCTTAAAATCCTTAAACGTAGTAGCACGTACTACTGCAGGATGGACAGGTATATTAGCCCCATTTCGATTAAAGGCAGCTGTTAATAAATTAACAAACTCCTGCATCGGGTTAAATAGTCCCCCTTACGGTTGATTAACGTTTGCTTCCTGGTTTCATTGTATTCTTCTTGGCGGCATCTTTCTGTTAAAATGAATAACACTTCCTTATTACTTTATTCTTGTTAATTAGTTATTATTCATTTTTTTAAACAATAACTCAAATTCATTGCACAATATGTTCAATAAAAAGCTTATATTGATATGCTTATTCCTTGTAGTATAATACTACATTGTTCATCATTACACAGCCTTAGCTGATTACATTACTTTCTCGTAATTTCTTTCCAAAAATTGGGATTTACAAAAAACTACCCTTTGATTATACAAAAGAGGGTTTTACAACACTACATAGATACAACATATTTACATGTCTAATCCTACTCTAGTTACTAACTATATTACATTTGCCTAATGGCATTCTCGTAATCTGCATTGGCAAGACTGACTATAACATCTCAAATGATAGTATGTCGAGTCTGCCCTGCCTCCACAGGATATTCAGTCACTTGCCGTTGATAATTCTCGTGAGAACTCCTATGTATATAAGACATTCTACTAATCTTCTGCTTCTTAGCCTTTAGTTTCTGTCTAAGCTCAAAGGCCTCGTGCTTTAGCTCATAGACATTGTCCTTTGCTAAAACCTTCTCGTCATTCTCTTCTTCCCACATCGTCTCCATGTCTTCCTTGTTCGCCAAGATGTCATGGATTTCCTCCTTTAATTCGATCACCTCTTTCCTTAACTGGATATTTCTATCCAACACTGTCATAAACAACGCCTTCACTGACTCCCCTAGAGTCATCTCTCCTGTAGGTACTACTGTGTTAAACGATACCAGCTCCACCTCCTCCTCTAACATACCATCGAATAAGGATGTAAATCCTAAATTCTCCGAGTCTTCTGAATCAACCACCACCACCTCTGGCTATTCCGCTACAGGTGTCGGTAAAATCTCTACTTGGTTTACAGAATCCTCACTAACCACATGTATATCCCTATACATCACGTTATCTCCTAACATCTACAACAAAACAATTTATTTTGATTAGTACACATCACTAGAATAGTAAAAACACATATCACATTTAATGCATTTTTAGGGTTAACTTCATCTTTTACTTCTTTAACTCTTCTTAAGGTTATGGCTTAAGGTTCTTTTCCCCCCTTACGTTTTATAACCTACAGCTTTGATACCAACCTATGACGCCCCCAAATCCGGGTATCTTCCAACCCGACAGATGGTGCTACACGGTGCTACAGTTCACATATAAATTCAATTGAAATACCTCATAAGAGTTCATGTCTTCTATATATTATAATTTTATATTTCCCTTCCCAAGTTCTTTTTAACCATTATATATGTTCTTTGTCATAGTATCAAATAAATACAAAATTCATACTATGCTATTACAAGACAACTACTTGTCTGCCTTAGCGTTTCCTTTATCCTTTCTATATCCTTCAGTCCATTCGATCTTAGCTACATTCATATGGTTCAAGCAAGAGTGAGCATAACTAGCTCAGTAAATATATTATTTGAGCAATAGGTTTGAATCATATGAATCATATATCTTTTATAATTGAATCAATAGTTATGAAGTACTATAGATAATTCAAAATAGCACTTCACTTTTCTTTAAAACGTTTAACAATGAACAACATTCGTTAAACCTTGATTTTGGTCCAAGACCTTGAGCATTTCATTCTTTCTTTAAAAAGGATAACCTGACACCAAGTCCATAAGTCCGGCATTTCTTACGAGCACATCTAGGTGATCAGCCTATAGTACTCTATGTTGTGCAACACTACTTCATTAAACGTTTCTATGTTTAAGTTTTGGCAACCTCACGTGCCTGTCGTTTGACGACAAAACATTTGTTTATTCATACTCAGTCTTTCTTTGAAATCCATACCAAAATAGTTGGCAAAATATAGCAAGATTGATAATATTTTGATAGATTATAAGGAAATCAATAAAACACATTAAGTCAAGCCGAAGGAATTGACTCCCACTTCATTTCACATCGATTCATGCGTAAGATACATGAATCACAAAGCTTGTCCAGAAAGAACATAGACAAGAGTTTAGAACACTTGACTTCAGCGTCTTCTATAGTTAATTCACTTCTCTTTTGTGTCTTTAAGGATTCTATAATACATAATTACATAACATACCACATTAGGTCATAAATAATCAAGTATGGTCACTAATCTATCTTCCCCTTCTTCTCAATCTAATCATTTATTAGATTAGTTAATGTGGATATGGTTTATCGTATTACTTTGTGTTTACATTCTTGTAACCTTTCATTATCTTTTAATCATTAAACTTAAGGTTATACTCATCTTTAAATGATGTTACTTTAAGTTAATTAAGGTAGTAATTTACCTTCAATCAACTTCCACATTCTTTACATTCATTCCCATTCTTCACTATCTTTTTCCTAGTGCTGGCGCGGCGGCGCCAGCTTCCTATGTAATTCTCGCACTGCGGCGCGAGTTAGCAGTGTTCGTTCTGGTGCTGCGGCACCAACCTTACAATCTTGGGCGGCGCTGCGGCACCGGCCCTTAGCCTCAGAGAAATTTCAAGGTTTTTAACTGCAATCCTTTTCGGGCTTATAACTTACTCGTTATAAGTCAGAATTGGCTCGTTCAAAAGCCATTATCTCACATATCTTTTGTACTACGATTTCATTAGGATATCTTATATTTTCAAATCTGTTAACACTGAATTGATAGTTTAAGTTCTTTATTACGCGTGCGTTAAACGTTCGTGAACGTTCATAGCTCGTTTATTCGTTTTAAGTCAGAATTTGACCATTCTTGAGTCTGCAACTCTTAAATGCAAAGTTATACTATACGCCATCAAAAACTAAGGTGTCTGAGTTAAACAGTGGCTTTTGACTTTCATTCTGAGAATTTCACGATTTCTACGATTATCGTCTATTCTCAAAAATTTTGTCATAACTTCGTTACTTGAGATTTTTACTTCGTTCAAAATGGATTCATTCCACCATTCTATCATCCTAACCAAGTATATATCATATAATCTTATACACGATGGTTTTAAACTTGTCCATCAGCAACATATGATAAATTCATGTGTTCTTCATTAGTTCATAATTCTATGATTATGATTCTACTGGTAACATGGTTTATTAAGTTTTAAGTCCACTAATAGCCATCCTTGTTACTCCATATAATACATGTTCCACCAATATTCATTTCTCTATCAAACTACAATTAAAGAGATGAAGAATAATGGTCTAAGGATTCCTTACCTTTGATGTTCTTAACTTGATTCTTCTTTTTTTCTTCTTGGATTAGCAAGACACTTCTCACTTTTCTCTCAATATAATTAGCTCTAAGATGTTGGTTTTTTGAACAAGGCAACAAATGACCAACAACCTCTCTTATTTATAGGATTTACAAAGTGAGGGTAATTTAGTCAAAATGCAATCTCACCTCCATACTATTCCACCTCCTTACTATTCACTGCTTGCCAACAAAATCCTATCTCTTGCTTGGCATTCAAGGTGCCCAGCTGTGACTCACCTATGGGTGGCCACATGGGTTGCCCCATGGGTTTTTCTCACCTGGTGACCCATCGATTCGATCCACGGGTCCGGTTCTTGGTTCGGGCTTAGGTTTAATTAACTTTGGGCCTAACGTTGCACTTGCATTACTTACCTTTGTGCCTTAACAAGATTTCACTTGGGCTTGCCCAATTCATAACAAATCCTACTAGTCTATTACAATTAGCTTAAGCTTTTAAAGTATAATCCTCGTATTCTTTTCGTATACTAGTTCGTATAACATTCATCATATATGTTATATTATCTTTCGTACATACTAGTACAATACTTCGTATCATACTCGTATTCATTATCTCATATAATTCTTTCTTCTTATACGATTGCCATTCATTCAAATCTTCATTTTCCTTAACATTCTCGAACTTAGTACGCAGGAAAAAAATTGCATTTGTCATAATTAAATTATTATTACATAATCCATCCTTCCTTATCATTCTATCATTACGTATTTCCTGAAAGTTCAAAAATAAATCCCGAGCAAAAATGGATGAATAGTGTTTTTCAGAGAATTTCTTGGAAAGTTTTTATTTTCATCTTGGAAATTCAAACACGTTAATTCTATCACGTAGCCAGAATACTACGACTTTATTCTACTTTTAGGTTATAGAACAACCTTCATCTTGCTTAATTAGTCGTTATCATAACATATATTATAATTTTATTCATTTATTTAATCAAATAAAATTATTTTACAAATAATCTGATTTTCTCGGTCGTTACAGGCACGATTAGGATGAGATGCATACTGCTAGGATATTGAATAGGGTGATCCCCTATCTCACATCTAAATAAAATTTCTAAGTTGTCGACGTATGGATATTTATTTGTCCCTTTTCGTTACCTGTTCTTTTGTGTTCTCATTTTAGGTGAGATTTGTTTGAAAAAATAAGTGAAAAAGGTCTGACATGTGTAGTGTCGACGATGAACTGTTAAGAGTCACCAGTTGGTTTTTTAACTGGTTGTACCAACACAACCAAGAAAAGGTTTGCACATTGACCCAGTGATGTGACACTGCTAAACGGGTCTGTGAAACCGAGATTCATTTAGGGTCCGAGGACTTGATTATGCGGAGGGAAGGTGTTTGGCACCCCCCGACATCCGTGTTGCCACGGTGACTGCCACTTTTCAAGAAACTGTTATATGAATATATGTGTGTGTGTGGGTCAATGTGCTGTTATTTGAAAGTAGTGCTTTGCCTCGTTCGCACCTATATACATAGGGTTTGAATTTTATATAAAAATTCAGTTTTAACAAGATATAGTAGTGATGTTTTAAAAGAGGTTTTTCAAACCCTGTGCTCAATAGTAATTGAGGCCTTTGATACTTCTATTTTATTAAATGTTCGACTTGATTGCTTTTATTTTCGAGATGCAAAGCATCTTCAAGAAAATATTGTACAAAATAGTGCCGAACTCCTCCTGGGTATAAAAACCACCTGAGGAAATTCAAACACCGTGAATAAATTTACACGCTGCTTACAACTAAAAATGTCCATCACGGGAACCGAATCTAGATTCAATAGACTGAATTCATGATCACATGATTCCAAGGCTCACATGATGCCGCCGTTGATATAAAAGCTCTAAGCATGTATATATAAAAGCTGTATATATATATATATATATATATATATATATATATATATATATATATATATATATACAGACCTGATCAACCATCACGAATCATCTCCATGGGGGATCGAAATTGTAAATAAAGTTGTTAAAGCGATCAACCGCCACGGACGAAACTCTAGGCGGGACGAAATGTACAGAAAACCGTAAAAATGTTCCACCACCACGAAGTAAACTCCAAGTGGGACGAGATGTATGTATATATATATATATATATATATATATATATATATATATATATATATATATATATATATTAACTGTTGTTGGACTTTGTCCGATGAACCTGAATTTTCTATCTAGTGCGTTTATCGCTTTTACATATATATATATTTAAACGCACCAGACATAAGTCTAGGCTCATCGAACAGAGTTCGACACACAGTTCATATATATAGGTATATATATATACGAAAGCCATTAAACGCTCCAGATCGAAGTCAAGGCTCAATCGAGACATAACTCGATGATGTTAGTCCATATATATATATATATATATATATATATATATATATATATATATATATATATATATATATACAAAGTGAAAAGAAACCACAGACCGAAGTCCGGGCATACATATGCAACACGACTCTCAATGTGAAGAATAGTGTGTGCAAAGATGAATAGAAAGGCTTAAAAATGTGTGAGAAGGCTTACAGTGGGCTACCAAAGAAGACTTTAATAACTTGAAATGGATGAATATTCGGCTTCCGCCGGTAAAACGTAGCTATATATGAGCTTACAAGTGCTTAAAATGAGAAAGCACTCAGTTTGAGGTGTGTACAGAGCAAATTAGATAGGGCTTTCTCGCCTTCTTCTCTTATAAAATGGCCACCCCAAGCCCTCTATTTATAGAGGGGGAGCCACAGGTGTACCTGAGGCTGCCCGGGGTGCCCCAGACTTTGCGGGTCTGGCCGTCTAGAAGTACGTGCACGCGTGCAATGTGATATCAGCTCGAACTTTCAAAATTGCAATTCGGGCATCCGACTAAGGTATGTAAGACCTATTTCAGACCGCCGTTGTCAAGACTTACGCAATGACATGGGATTAGAGGTTGTACGAAGTTAGGAAGATGGGACGATGCCCTCCGGTCTTCAAGCTTCAAATTCTATCTGTTACCCTGCGTAATAGTCACTCGGGATTGAACTTCCTTGGTTCTTGTGGGACATTACGGTGTAAAATGTATGTATGAAATGTTGAGACGGCGTGATGTGGCATCAAGGTGGCAAGATAACGACTTTGCCCCTCACCGGGGTTATCTCCAGTTTGGGCTGATAAAGCAGACGTTGCTTAGGGTTATCTTTGAGATTGGACTGCTACAAATGTTGAAGGTCCTTAGTGTCATCTCTGAGGTGTGCCTGTATTCCTGGTGTGATTACCAGGCCTTATACTGAGTGCCTCGGTGTAAGCGCCGAGGTTGAAGTTGATTGCATGCATTTGAAACAAGCATTTTTGGGGTTATCTCCAGAACTACAACTGCCTTCCTTGTGGTTATCTCCAAGGTTGGAATCTGCTATTCCCAGTACTGGGACTGAGACTGAACATCTCAGGGTTATCTCTGGGATGAATCGGTCTTCTCCGATGGAATTTTCGATATTAGAACTAGATGCCTCAGGGTTATCATCGAGGTTGGGAATGATGCTCCCGGTGTGTGTGTCATGGTTGAAACTGAGCTTCTAATAGTATCCAGAATGGATGTGAGCTATCTTCCAGGGTTATATCTAAAAGATGAATATGCCCTCCTGTAATGTCAGTAACAGGTGTACAAAAAATTTCGAGTGTCTACAGATGCCCCTCTTTATCATATTCATACAATGCAATGGCATGGATAGGTTAGAGAATCCTAGACACTTGAAATACAACAAGATAAACATGATGCAATATGGAGAAATATGATGCAAGTGTATGATACATATGAATTGCTTTCCACTATGCTGGGGATGATTGTCGGCTCCCTGTTGCTTCTACCGATGATGGTAATGACGACAAGCTTAGATGTATGATCCAAACCTATCAGGATATTGACGTTGAGGCTATCACCAAAGTCCTTAATCCTGAATACAAACTTTACTCCAAAGATGTGCTTCTCGTGTGCAAGAGATCTGTGGGGATAACACTTCGTCTATTTGAGGATATGTATAACATAATCCATCATTGATCCTCCTCGATGATGTTGATCCTCCCTGGTTTATATCGCTGGGACATATCAATGTTCTGTTGGATTTACTGACAACAGTATGTGTTGCCAGGGCTGCCCGACCTTCGTTGATGTGTGAACCAACGGTTGACCATGCGTTGTAACCCCCGCCGGGGATCCATTTGATCCTCTGCGGATGTGTATATCAACGGATGAACTCCCTGGTGGGGATGAATGCCAAGGTTGCTTGGACTTTGTTGATGTGTGTTTCAACTGATGCAATCATCGGACGGCTTCCGATGCGATGTTGGGTTTACTTGCCAACGGCTGAAGTGACGTCAAGATTGCTTGACCTTCGCTGACATTGTATATACAGAAAATATGCGTTGTAACCCCCGCCGGGGACCTATTTGAACCTTGCTGATGTGTGTATCAGCAGAACATTCGTTGTAACCCCCACCGGGGACCTATTTTTTGAGATTGCGTTGTAACCCCCACCGGGGAACTATTTTTGAAAAGATTAGGATGATAACCCTGTATTGACGGCATTAGACCTCTGTACGGTATTACCAAATGTGAACTGTAACGACTTATATCATCGATATAGTAAACCCTGTGTTCAGGCAAAATCCAACGAATGAAAAGAAAGTCATAGACGGGTCTAGAAAAACCAGGGTTTTAGGCTATTCTGCTCAATCACGTAGCGTTTTTATCCCTGATTTGGGCTTTTCAGCTTGTGAGAACTTCTTTGCAACTCGAATTGGATCGAGCCGGAGGGGTGGGACCTACGTAGGGGTGATGCAGGTACACCTACTGTAGCCACAGATGGACCTGAACCAACTGTGGACATTAATGTCCTGCAGGTTGCTTTCATAAGTCATTTTTAAGTTGCACCGTGAAGGAAATTCGAGAGCTCTTCTTCAAATTTGCTAAGTTCGGACGTCTTTCTGCAAATTTTATCACCGTACAAGTGTTCTACACTGACCTGGTAATATATGCATGTACTTTTTTCTAGTTTTTATTTGTTGGAAAATGACTTATCATATGAAATGCATCTAAACACATAGTAGTGATTATGTATGCTCAAATGACTTGATAAAAAAATATTCAACATAGTAAATGTTAGTATCAAACCATGCTGAACATAATGACGTGCTAAAATTTAACTTTTGAGACAGTCAAATTGGCACCCTTTTTCTGCTATTTCTTATCCAATTTGAGGACAAATGAGCACATATGAAAAAGCAAAGTAATCCTAGTAATTAGGCTACCCTAATGGATTGATGACTTTGATTTTTTGATGCGAATAGGATTTATGTGACTGTGGGCAGGTGTGCTACTGAATGGCCACCTAGTCATGCCTATGTGCATGTGGATAGTTCTATTTATAGTGGAAACTATGGCAAAAATTTTCTAAAATGTAGGCATTGAGTAGTCATGCATTTTTAACTCTACTGTAGATGTATGTTAAAATGATGCATGCATACATATAGTCATTAAATGCATTTTGAAAAGCTCCAGTTTAGAAAATACCATATGCTTTCTGAGGTGATTTGGAGACTTATTATTCAGATATTATGGATCCGGATCAGCCGAGTAGTTCCCGCAGGACCACTTCTGGTGTACGGAGGAGGGCTTCTGAAGTGCCTCGACCCCGTTCAATTAGACAACCTCATCGATTGATGGAGGCGGTGATACGTCCAGTCCGGGTTAATGTACCGGATGTCGAGGACGAGGAGGAGGATGTTCCGATTGCGGACCCCGCTCCTGCTGCACATATTCCCGTAGGGACCTCCTGAGTATTCAGGTGGCAAACACAGAGCTTTTGGGTGATTTGAGCAAACATCCCTCGATGTATTTGCACGCCAACGAGGTATAACATTAGATCATAATCTTCCTTCTATCCTATTGATGAGGAGTAAAGATTCTGATGTCGATCTACATCTTGCAGGTTCCCGACTTTACATAGCCTTGAGGGAACTGGTTCAGTATTCACTCCATGTACCAGGCGCTTCATCCTAACTATAGAGCAATTGTGCATAACTGGGGATTTAGAGCATTCTTTTCCATCATTCCCCGCCATTGTCCCTGGGGTTACCTCAGGACATTGTCTGAGCGCTGGTTTCACCAGACCTAGTCTCTCCATTTACTGGACTGTGAGGTAATGATGACGTCGATGGATTGGCGGTTTATCACAGGTATAGAGTTTGGATAGGTGCCAATGCCTTGCACGACTGATATTACCCCGACTACCGTCAGATCCTTGTTAGGAGCTCCGGCGGAGGCGCTCAAGGGCAGGACTGTCTGTGCAGGTCCTTTGAGCATAGATGCTATGAGTGGGCTATTGAGTGAGCCCATACCGGATGATGTCAGAGTCAGGGATTGCATTCTTTGGCGATTGTTCCTGATGATCATTAGGGGCTACTTTATAGCAGATAACTCTTCTACGGTATCGTTCGCTTTGATTAGCGCCACTCGACATGTTGACCATATAGGAGAGTACGATTGGGGTTCTTATACCTTTGCCTATTTCCTCAGTGGCATGCGTATGCGCTCGTAGGGTTTGATCGAGGCTTGGTTAGGATTTTATCCATTTCTGCTGGTAAGTATTTCTCTTGTCATTTACCATGTACAGGTAAAGAGTGTTAACTGACAGCAGATGTTTGCCTTTGTGTTGGTTGTTTTGGGCCTATGAGAGGCTTCCATGTTTACGTTCGATGAGTGTGTTAGGGTTGGATACCTACCCACGGGGACGATGATGCCATCATTCCATACTGGCGGAGGTCCCCGTAGCTGAGGGTTTCACTCATTGTCGCCTACAGTTGGAGTTGTTGACAGCATATGTCATCACATGGATTCCATATTTTGGGGAGCATTTAGCCGTTGGATTTGTGGATGGGTACCCGACTGGTGTCGAGTACGTGATTTGCACATGTAGGGTTCCTCTCTTCACAGATGGAGGATGGGAGCTCTATTTAGGAGACCGTGCTATTAGGAGCACCATAGGGGAGATCTGTATACCGATCTTGCCTCCTGCCAAACTTTATTGGCCTATGTCACAGTCGCCCGTCATTGATATCCCATTGTTGGGTGTTGACGGTTTTACATTGTCAGAGGGTCCTTGCACTCAGGATGTATTCCAACATTGATGGATCCCCCGTACTATTGGAGCCCAGACCCACGCCACTCAGTTCATGAGGGATATGGTTCCAAGATCTGTGATGATGACAGATTGGCTAGCCTATGTCCGAGATCTAACTCATGTGACACAGATTGACAGCTTGACCCAGCAACTGCACCAGGCACATTTCTTTATCTGTCATTTGGACAGAGATCCGGTAGAGGCAAATTCATTTGATCTTTCCAGCACAGGAGCTGGCCCCTCAGATGACCAACTTGGCTTTGCCAGCGTAGAACCTCCTTTGTATAGGCCTGACATCCCTGTTGATAGAGATCCAGTGACTCAGGAGGAGTTACATCAGGTGGACAGGATTGATGATGTAGATATTAACACCATTGTCTTCTTCTGATGTGCATTCTCGTTATCTCTTTTGATAGGCCTCTATTAGCTATTGGGTGGCTGTGCCCCATTCTTGCTATATCTTTTGATAGGCCTCTATTAGTAGTAGGGCGTCTGTGCCCCATTTCCTTGTATTTTTAGTTGTACCAAGATGATGTATTAGATGATGATATAGTTAGGAATGTATGTACAGTTTTTCCATTCCCTATATCATATTGCCATCTATTATCTGTTATGCGTGTATCATGTTATGAATATGAATGTATGTCCAGAGATATTCAGCATTGACCCCTAGATGGTATTATGATACGGCCCACACATATGTCTTTTTCGACAGTCAGCCACATAAATCACACCCTGCCATTATTGGTGGCATCCCGTCTGAGATACTGGTATGATAGTATGTCACCCTCAGATAGGGTAACCGTAGATCAGCTGTTGCAGCATACCATGACCCTTTTGATGTTTCAGGTTCCCACAGGATTCGTGGAGGGCATGTTGGAGCACTGGATACCGGAGAGACAGGTTTTCTGGTTTGGGATCCATCAGTTGACTCCCACTCTAGAGGAGTATGCACGGTTGACGATGCTGCCACTGGACAGACCTTGCGTGCATATGGCTTTGGCAGACATGAGTTGACAGTTCATGACCCTACTGGATTGAGGCGTAGGGTGGTGCAGGATGAGCTGACATCTGGCCACATTATATCCTAGCATTTTTTGTTTGACAGATTTGGCTCTGAGGATAGTTATAGACGACATTCCGAGGATTTCACCACACCGGAGGATCATTGGCGTCTGGCCAGGGTTGATATACTGCTATTGTACGTACTGTCATATGTCTACATACCACGGTATATGGATGAGTTGGACATAGCAGTTATAATGGCGGTGAGAGCTCTCAAGGAGGTTCGTACCATCATACCGATGATTATAGCCGAGACATTAAGGTCCGCTACATACTGCTGTACTTATTCGACGGGAGTATTTACGGGCAGTTCGGTCATGCTATACGTGTGGTTCATGTCACACTTGAGACCGATTGGCAGTTTTAGACGGCATGGGTATTGTTTCACCGATGATATAGCCATGTCATATTCATTTTAGCCTGCGGAGTGTACAGATGATATGTCTTAGTACATTTTTTAGCTGATATTGTAGACCCATTTAGTATATTGTTGTGCTCAGGGCTCAGCTCACCTTAAAGCTTTATTAATCATGCTCCAGGCATGGATTACATCCATCTGGCTGGTTTGAAGGGTATGACTACTTACCATCCACTGGCCGTGATGTCGCAGTTTGACCAGTTTCAGGATTTTCATCCTTTTGAGGGGGTACTGGGCCAGCGTTTAGCTCCTCGCTATCTTTCGGGAGAGGACCGATCCCGTGTGTATGCATGTTGGGATCAGCGCGAGACAGCTACTGTGATGCCCCCAAAATAGGTATACATCACCCATTCTAAGTCACCAAATACATGGTACATAAATCAAATACAAACTTCTTTTATACAATACGACAAAAGCAAATAAAGTCCTCTTACATTTATTATCACACTATTTTATAAAATAGTGAGCACTACTATAGCCACCATCTCGGACCGTCACTCTGTTCCCCGACTAGTCTCAGCTACGTTCTCATTTCCTAAAGAGAACAATGAAAGCAAAAGGGTCAGCTCAACTAGCCCAGTAAGAAATATTATGACTAAGATAATGCAGAATAAATTATCGTTAGCCTTCACAGGTGTTAAACTGATAAAATACGATAAACATCAAGTTTAACTACAGCGGAACAAGCAATCCATTAGAAGAGTCAAGTAGAGCATGATATCTACTATCTTCTATGATTTAAAAAGGTTTTTCATCAACTTTATCGCTGAGACTCAGCTTAATAAATAAACCACATCATCGAATCATCCCTGCACTACAGGCCAAGGATATTCATGTAATCATCAATGGTCATGATTATACCGAATAATCCCTGGTTATAATCATACCAACAACTGTCCATCAATGCACTATAGGCCAATGATGATTTTTTTACCACATCATTTGTAACTTTACGGTCATGATTATACCGAATAATCCCTGATCATAATCATACCAATCAATAGTACATCTATGCACGTAAGCAACAGATGACTTTTATCACAAAAAAAAGCATGAGGATGATGACAATGCTATAAGAATTCAATAAAAAGAAACAAAGGATAAATTTTTAAAGATTTATAACTTAATTTATCCAGAATTCAGTAATGTCCAAATTGCCAATACGATTCTGCTTTGTGAAGTAAAATTCAAGAATGATGTCGTATAAAAAATTATTTGGACCGAAAAAAAATTAATTTTTATCATGAATAATTCCCCAGGCGAATAGTACCAGAGTGAATAGTACTCTATGAATAGTACTTTGAGAATAGTACCCCGTGAATAGTACTTTGTGAATAGTACTTTGTAAATAGTACATGTGAATAGTACTTCATGAATAGTACCTGTGAATAGTACTTTGTGAATAGTACTATAAAAATGAATACTACTCATGGACAGTACTCCGGTATGAAAAGCTTAAAATTTAACAAGAATGTACGGAAAATATCCTTGTGAAACGATCCTAGATGAAGCGCAAATTTCAAGGATATTCTACTAATTTCACGGAGTATAGAAGCAATACTTTAACAAAATGAGGGTATAATCGAGAATACGAGACGGAATAATATTACTCACATACTATAGAGTATGGAAGAAAATATTATTCCTATGAATACTGAACAAAATAATATCTCTTACATTAGAAGAAGACTAGATACTGAAATAGTGAGGTAGCAGACTTCTCTTCTACTTTCTCTCTAAAGCTTCTCTCTCTATAGCTTCTCTTTCTATAATTGCTCTTGTGAGTCTTAGTGAATTGGTGAGAAAAGAAGGAAGAATGAGCTTCTATTTATAGGAAAATATAGTTTCAATAATTGCACATTTTGGGGCTCAAAATATTACAATATAATACCTCCCTCTTTTTCTTCATTTTTACTTTAGTCCTGCAAGTATTATCAAACTTGCACCACCTCCCCTAATAGTAAATAATGTGAATTAATAGTTCATTCATGTGACTTAATAGTATAATCATGTGAAAAAAAACTAACTACAGTATAGTACCTTCATCTATACCTATATTTTTAATTTAGTCATGTAAGTATTATCAATCTTGCACCAACTCCCCTAATAGTAATTCATGTGAATCAATAGCACACACATGTAAACACATAGTTATAAGCATGTGAATTAATAGCAATTAATTGCTCATTTATCCGGTTAATTACCTGATTGGTCAATATAACCTCCAAACATTAATTATTATCGAAATAAATGTCAATTTCCATTAACACTAATAATTTCCATACAATGGAACCATCAATTTTATCTTTAATTAACACGAACTTATTCATCATTAATATCATAACTCGCAATATTTAACAACTAGATCATTCCCAAGAAAGATGGGACTTTCCGATAAGGATTTCTCCTTATTAGTGCGCAATTAGGTGACCAAACCTCTCCTTGACAGAACTTTATAGACATTATCAATATTATAAATAATAATATGAATAACTTTGTCATCTCAATTATTGATTTAATAATATAACATATTATGCAGATGATACTGTGACAATAATTAAATCAATAATATGAGCGATATGATGCAGCAATTACTGTAGCAATAATTGAATATAATTGAGTGACTTCTCAAGTAAGCATCAATAATCAATACCGTGTGTTACTATGCAACCACACGTATTATTGTTCTTTTACTACCGGGTAGTTCAACAGTTTAACGGTAAAACTTCCGCCGTTATTTTTATAAAAAGATAATTATGTCGTTTTCTAACTACGATAATACTTCTGTTGTGGGACCCACCAATGATTGTGCCGTCGTATGAATATTCCCTGTTTAAACGAATATTCCCCGACCAATCGAATATTATATAATCACTTGCTTACTTTGCAAAATTTGTAAATATTACCCACAACTATAACTTATATCAATCCACACCATAATATAAAAAATATATATTTCAAGAAAATTATTCTTTATTCATAAAAGTTGGGGTCTTACAACCTCCCCTTCTTATGAAATTTCTTTCTCGAAATTAGGGTACGTACCTGGTATATCGAAGAGGTGAGGATATCTTGACTTCATCTCAAATTATAACTCTCAGGTCATTTCTTCCACATTGTGGTTTCTCCACAAAACTTTAACTTGAGGTATAACCTTGGAGCATAAAATATGATCCTTCTTATCCAAGATTTTAACAAGTAACTCTTCATACGTTAAATCTTCCTCTATCTCGTCTGGTTCTAATTCAATAATGTAGTTCAGGTCTTTCACATATTTACATAACATAGATATGTGAAAAATGTTATGAACACGAGACATAGTTGGCGGTAAGGCGAGTCTATAGGCCATAGTTCCTACTCGAACGAGGATTAAAAATGGGCCAATGAATCGAGGATTGAGCTTTTCTTTTTTTCTAAATCTCGTAACTCCTTTCCATGGAGCAACACGTAACAACACATGATCTCCAATATTGAATTCAATGTCCTTTTGATGAAGATCAGCATAACTCTTTTGTCGATCTTGTGAGGTTTTTATACGTTGTCGGATCGTTTGAATCTTTTTCGTAGTCATGCGTAACAACTCCGGTCCCAACAATGTTACTTCACCCACCTCATCTCAGCATACTAGAGAACGACACTTTCTTCTATATAACGCCTCAAATGGAGTCATGCCAATACTTGCATGATAACTATTATTATGGTAAAAACTTGTCCCAACTTCCTTTGAAGTCAAGGACATAGAGTCTTAATAAATTTTCAAGAGTTTGAATAGTTCTCTCCGATTGCCCGTCCATTTGAGGATGATATGCTGAACTAAATCGTAAATCCGTGCCCATAACTTTTTGTAAACTAACCCAAAATCGTGAAGTGAATCTTAGGTCTCAATCAGAAACTATGGATACTGGCATACCATACAATCTTACAATCCCGTTTATGTGCATACGAGCAAGACGTTCAAGTGTATAATTTTCTCGTATCGGTAAGAAATGAGCAGACTTGGTCAATCTATCAACAATGACACAAATTGCATCTATACCTTGAGAAACCTTGGGAAGGCCGGTAACAAAATCCATGATAATGTGCTCCCACTTCCATTCTGGAATTTCAAGTGGTTGCAATGAACCTTTTGGCACTTGTTGCTCCACCTTGACTCGTTGACAAGTTAGACACCTTGAGATAAACCTCGCTATCTCTCTCTTCATATTGCTCCACCAAAATGTATGTCGAAGATCATGATACATTTTGGTACTCCCGGGATGGAATACAAACGGTGTGTTGTGCGCCTCCATCATGATTTTATACTTTAAGTCATAATCGTTAGGAACACAAAGTCTAGAGTTGACTCGAAGTATTCCTTCTTCATCGATTCTTGCTTCTAGAATAGCACCTTCTTGCACTTTCTTCCCAATACGCATCAGCACCAGATCTGTAGCTTGAGCAGCTTTAACTTTATCAATTAAAGTCGGTTCTACTCATATATTCGCCATCATCACATGGTTTCCTAGAGTCTTTAACTCTATCTCCATCCTTTGTAAGTCATACAAAATGGGCCTTTGCATTGACAATATCGCACTTTTACCTGCATATGATCTTCTACTCAATGCGTCAACTACTACGTTCACTTTTCCAGGATGGTATTGAATGGTATGATCGTAATCTTTCAACAACTCAAGCCAACGTCGTTGTCGCATGTTTAGTTCCTTTTGAGTGAAGAAATATTTGAGGCTTTTATGATCTGTATAGATCTTCACCTTCTCTCCATACAGGTAATGCCTCCAAATCTTAAGCGCAAAAACAACAGCTGCCAACTCTAGATCATAAGTAGGATAATTCCTCTCATATTGTTTGTGTGACACCCCCAAATCCCGGTACTTCATTACCTCAAGATTTGGTGTTCACGTAATCAAAACATTCATTTCTAACTACCCAATCATAATAGAATTGAATAATAAAAGAAAACATGCCCATACAGGATTAAACTTAAATAAAAAATCTCCCATGTTATCCAACCTTTAGCAACAATCATTCAAATGCGGAAAACTAAACAACTTCATTACAATCCTTAAATCAAATTCTGAAAGTAAACTATCAAAATTATTACAAGTCTTCAGTATTTATTCATCTTCCCTTTTCCCTTACTGGTGCTAGGTACGTCACCCGTTTCAACTTTAGTTGTAAGAAATTTTACAGGCAAGAGTGAGCAAACAAGGCCCACTTAAAATAACAATAAGTAAATCTTTAAACTTTCACATCAATTGCCAATATTAGGCTCAATAGAACTGAACAATATATTCTATTAACTTTTAGAAAATTATAACATTCACTGAGGGTCTAATGACCACGAATCATGTCCACAGTTATAAGTAATCTTTCAACTTTAACTTTAACAGTCATAAGACTATAAGGACTCCACGTACTTAGGGGGATCAACCCTTCGTATAATGTATTGTGCACAACCATTTCAACGCTAAGCGTAAACCTCTATTAAAAGAGTTGTTCATCTCAGTATTCAGAATACAAGTCCGCACCAAAGTAAGTTTGGTTTGGATAAGCTTTCAAGGGAATTTGGAATTCAACGAACATCAACTAAGGAGTAGTTGAATAAAACCAATAACACTATACTATAGAATAATCGTAACTGACTAAGCATTTCGTTCTAAGTTCATGCTTTAGGGATAATCTAATAGCATAACTATTGAATAACACATCATACCTTGCTTTGAATAACATTAAGCTAAGGTTACATCTTAGAATTTAATATCAAGCATGCACAACAAATAATAGCTTGAACGATAAACTAAAGGTACTTGCATGCTAATATAACAAGTTTAGAGTTAAGAAAGCTTGCATAATCATAATAACTATCTCAACGAAAGTGCAGAGATGAGAAACTTGTATCATCATGAATAACTGGATACAATGAAGTTGCTTAATGAAAATACTTTACTCAATAAAGTATAGCACATGAATTTTTTTGCATAACGAAGCTTTAGAATTAGAAAACTTGCTTAAGTATAACATAATAGTGAAAAGCAAATTTGCTGAATAATAAAGTAGCAAAGGTTAGGGAACTTGCCTTGTGCGTAGGTTAAACAATTACTATTCACGTCCACCCCAAGTCCTACACATACCATATGTATTGACAATACACATTAGTTACACTAACATTACCTTTATGAGTTACTTTATTACTCTTAGTATAGCTACTAACTAAGTTTAAGTTTAAACAACATCACATCTTTTCATGAACATTACTTTTAGCTTTATTACAACTACTTAAGTGATCATGTCATTGCACCACATATACATTAACAACTTGATACAACATCCTATTATGTGTCTAACATATTATCATTAAGTTATACTAATACCCAAAGGGTTGCACTTGCATTCGTGCATCCCGACGCCCTCCGATTGGCTCCAAATACAGAACAGTCCTAAAGATGGCCATTTTGACTACTGTTACAGACCTTAAATTAAAAAACTTAAAGCATGAAAGTTGTAGGTCTACTCGTCCTATTTTCGAATCATCTTGAATTACCTCAATCAGAATTTGTATGAAAACGTTATGGCCGTTTTACTACATGAGGTCAAAACTGCCCAACTATGACACTTTTCCAGCACCGGGGCGCGGAACAGTGGCGCTGGGGCGCGAGCTACGGCGCTGGGGCGAGAGCTTCAGCGCTGGGGCGCGAGCTACAGCGCTGGGACGCGAGCTATTGGCCCATTGTGACGCTGGGGCGCGAACCTTGGCGCCAGGGCGCTGAATTTGGCGCTGGGGCTTGAATTTTGACGCTGGGGCGCCGAAACTCACAGAACCAAACCAGAAAGACAGAGCAAAGCTACTGTCTAATTTATTTTTAACAACCAATGATATCTAACAACATGTATAACTTCATGAAAATTACAAATAAAAGTTATGAAGCATTTGTGTACGAATTTTACACAACTAAACAACAATATCAAAGAACTAATTATTTGAAAATACTGTTTTCCTTTAAAACCAAACCTTTAAAAATCAAAACACCATTGTTGATATCTAAAGTACAGTGAACTAAAATTCCATACTTATAACCAAATTAATACCTTTAAAATACAAGTATACTCACATATTAACATGTATAGTTCAATTTCATAGTAGTTCACAAATATATATATATATATATTACACTCAAGT
The DNA here is from genome assembly GCA_016801055.1 of Panax notoginseng. NCBI lineage: Eukaryota > Viridiplantae > Streptophyta > Magnoliopsida > Apiales > Araliaceae > Panax > Panax notoginseng. Next base: position 73,900,577 of record CM029015.1, on the reverse strand, counting down.
TCGTACTCACATGTTTTCACTATGAAAAATCAATTTCTTGAATACGTAATTTAGCATACCATCATATTTATATATTAAGCATACAATTATATACAAATATATATATGCTAGTATAACATAGTTTACAAGAATTTTGTAACAACTTATACACAGTGAAGTTGAAGAACACAGACTATCAAATTCACAGCAAATATATGGCGTAAAAAAATATATATGGTAACATAAACATAATTTAAGGTTATAAGCACTTACCTTTTTGTTGATAAGAATACTTGTTAAACCCTTAGAAAAGCTTGAAGAACTCTGTATTTTTCTATCTCAACTCTCTCAGAACTCTCTCCTTTCTTTCTTTCTTTTTTTTAGCAGACAACTCTAAGGTAAACCAAATGGCAATATACGTATACTAAAAAAAATCAACGCTCGCCTTTTCAATTCAATAAAAACTGACGCTCAACTAATGATCGTATTAATATAGCAGTTACTCAAAATAATATATATTATATATTTATTTTATTTATTTAATTAATATTTTAAATTTAAAAGAAATCCAAAAGCTATAAGGCTTTGTTTGGCAACCCTTTAAAATTTAAATGATTAATATACTTACACATTGTTTGACAAAACTAAATTAAATGACTTTAATTTATTTTAATAACTCTTTATCACATAGTTATTTGTCACACTTTATGAAATAACAATTTATTAAATAAAATACTTAATCACATAATTGAATCCACTTAACACATTAATTATTTAACAAATAAATAATTCACTAATTACATTAATTATTTAGCAAATAAATAATTAACTAAATAAACTGAATCAAATTGAACAATTACTTATTCAATAATAAACACATCCAATAAATATTTATATAAATCAATAAATATTTATAACTTACATTTTCAAAAAATATGGAATGTTACACCATTCCCCTCTTAAAAGGATTCTGTCCCCAGAATCACAACTCAAACAACACATTCGTTACATTCTTCCTTACTTATAAAGATTCTGTCCCTAGAATCGAAGACACAGATTAAACAAATAACTCAGGGTACTCTTTCAATATTTTCTCTTCGAGTTCCCACGTAGCTTCTTCAGCGTTGTGGTTTCTCCAAATCACCTTCACAGAAGATATCACTTTATTCCTGAGCACTTGTTCTTTCCTGTCGACTATCTGGATAGGAACCTCTTCATAAGACAAATCTTTCTCGAACTGCAACGGTTCGTACTCGATCACGTGATTGTAATCGGGTTTATATGGTCATAACACCGAAATATGAAAAACATTATGAATGTTTTCCAACTCTGGAGGTAAAGCTACCTCATAAGCTACCTCTCCAACTTTTCGCAGCACTTCAAAGGGTCCAATAAACCTCGAGCTTAGTTTTCCCTTCTTACCGAAACGAATTTTCCCCTTCCAAAGAGAAACTTTTAGGAATACAAAAGTACTTACGTCGAATGCACGATCTTGTCTGTGTTGATCAGCATACTTTTTCTATCTGTCTTGTGCTGCTACTAATCTTGTCCTGATGAGTTTAACAACGTTAGCAGTTTGTTGCACCAATTCTGGTCCTAACAGTTGACGTTCACCAACTTCATCCCAGTACAGTGGAGTTCTGCACTTTCTGACGTATAACGCTTCGTAAGGCGGCATGCCGATGCTCGCGTGATAACTATTATTGTAGGCGAATTCCACCAACGGTAATTGCTCTTCCCAGCTTCCTTTAAAATCCATGACGTATGCTCTCAACATATCTTCCAATGTCTGGATCGTTCGTTCGCTTTGACCATCTATTTGCGGATGATATGCCGTACTCATTCGCAACTGTATTCCCATACATTCTTGTAGTCTCTTCCAGAAGTTTGATGTGAACCTCGGATCTCTGTCTGACACAATTGACACTTGAACTCCATGTCTTGCAACGATCTCTTTAATATATAGTTTTGCCAGCTGATCAAGATTGAATCTAATCTTTATTGGCAAAAAGTGTGCTGATTTTGTCAGTCTGTCTACTATTACCCAAATCGCATCGTATCATTTCTGAGTAGTTGGAAGACCCACCACAAAATCCATCGTGATATGCTCCCATTTCCATTCCGGTATTTCCAACGGTTGAACTAATCCACTGGGTCTTTGATGTTCGGCTTTTACTCTTTGACATGTCAAACATTTAACCACGCATTCTGCAACATCCCTTTTCATATTCGGCCACCAAAAATGTGAGCGTAAATCTTGATACATCTTTGTGCTTCCTGGATGAATCGAATATCTTGAGCTATGAGCTTCGGTCAGGATTTCATTTTTCAGTTTTGGTGTTGCTGGAACCCAGATTCTTCCCTCGTACCGTAGTAATCCTTCGGTATCGACCTTGTATTTCGTATTGTTACCATCAACCATATTCCCTTTTATCTTTCCACATTCTTCATCTTGTAACTGAGCATTTTTCACCTTGTCCAGTAAAGTTGGACCTGCTTCTAGATGAAATAGTCGTTCGTCGGTTTCCTGTGGAAATTTGATTTCCAGTTCTAACTTTGTCATTGCTGAAATGAGCTCCTCCTGAGTTGTTATCAGCATTAATTTTTCCCGACCTTTCCTGCTTAAAGCATCTGCAACCACATTCGCTTTGCCCGGATGATAAAAGATCTCACAATCGTAATCCTTTATCAATTCCATCCATCTCCTCTGACGTATGTTCAGGTCCTTCTGATTGAAAATATACTTCAGACTTTTGTGGTCTGTGTAGATCTCACATTTCTCTCCATAAAGATAATGTCTCCATATCTTAAGAGCAAATACCACTGCAGCCAATTCTAAATCATGAGTCGGGTAACCTTTCTCGTAATCCTTCAGTTGTCTTGATGCACAGGCAATAACTTTGCCGTTTTGCATAAGAACACAACTCAATCCTTTGTGTGAGGCATCACTATACACCACAAAATTTCCTGTATTATCCGGCAGGGTTAACACAGGTGCCATACTTAGCTTCTTCTTCAAATCTTGGAAGCTCTCTTCACACTTTTCCGTCCAAACGAATTTCACAACTTTTCGTGTCAAATTTGTTAACGGAGTGGCTATCTTAGAAAAATCTTGTATAAATCTTCTATAATAACCGGCCAGCCCCAAGAAACTCCTCACCTCCGAAGGTGTTCTTGGTTGTTCCCAATTGATTACAGCTTCCACTTTCGATGGATCTACTGAAATCCCATCTTTGTCAATCACATGACCCAAAAATTGTACACGATCGAGCCAAAATTCACACTTAGAGAACTTCGCATACAACTTTTCCTTTCTTAATGTCTCCAATGTCAGACGTAAATGTTCCACGTGTTCTTCTTGAGTTTTGGAATACACCAGAATGTCGTCGATAAACACCACTACGAACTTGTCTAAAAATGGTTTAAATACCCTGTTCATCAAATCCATGAACGCGGCAGGGGCATTTGTTAAACCAAAAGACATCACCAGAAACTCGTAATGTCCGTACCGAGTTCTGAATGTCGTTCTAGGTATATCCTCCTTTCTTACCTTCAATTGGTGATACCCATTTTTCAAATCTATTTTTGAGAAGTATTTAGCACCCTTCAACTGATCAAACAAGTCATCTATTCTAGGTAACGGATACCTATTCTTAATAGTGACCTTGTTTAACTCCCTATAATCAATGCAAAGACGCATTGATCCGTCCTTCTTCTTCACAAATAATACCGGCGCTCCCCACGGTGACACGCTTGGTTGAATATACTTCTTGTCCAACAGTTCTTGCAGTTGCACCATGAGCTCCTTCATTTCTACCGGAGCCATTCTGTACGGGGCCTTCGATATCGGTCCTGTTCCGGGCACTAAATCGATTACGAACTCAGTCTCTCTATCAGGCGGTAGTCCTGGCAAATCCTCCGAAAATACATCAACGAATTCTCTAACAACTGGTATCTCCTCCAGTTTTACACCCTTCTTCTGAGTATCGACTATGTAAGCTAAATAGGCCACACAACCTTGACTCAACAACTGCTTGGCCTGCATAATCGTCAGACATTTCATTTGTCTAGGCGATTTGCTACCATGGAAAACTACTTTTGACGGAGTCATAAGGTTTACACACTTCTTTTGGCGGTCAATTACCGCTCCGTATTTGAACAACCAATCCGTTCCCAAAATTACATCAAATTCCCCGAGTCTAATCGGAATCAAATCTGCCAACAAGATATTCTACTTAATGTTCACCCTACAGTTCTTGTATACGAATCTAACAGGGATTACTTCCTTATTCACAATTTCTATGTTCAAAGGAAAATTCAGTTCTTCTCTAGGCAATTCTAACCTCTTGGCAAATTCATCAGATATAAACGAGCAAGTAGCACCCGAATCAAATAATACATATGCATTAATATCATTGATTGTGATAATACCTAACACCACATCTTTTGATTGCACGACATCTTACACAGTCATGTTGAAGGTTCTGGATGTGGGTTTGTTTGATGCTGCAGGTCCTGTAATGGCCCATGTACTTCCATTGTTACCTCCATTGCTTCTGGTTGTCCCTCCCTCCTTCTTCTTAGGGCATTCACGAACAAAATGATCCTTGGATCCGCATGTGAAGCACGCCTTCTTCTTCGGTTGAGTGCAATTTGGGGCGATGTGACCCTCCTGGCCACAATTGTAACAAACCTGTTTTCCCATCAAGTACGCACCCTTGTGAAATTTCCCGCATGTCGCGCATGCTTCAAACTTTTTGTTTTGCTGGTTACCCTGATGATTTCCAGCACCCATGTTCCCATTCCACTTTCTCTTCAAGCTGTTGTTGCTGTTGTTGTTTCCACTACTACCACCTCCATTCTTAATCTCATTCTCATTCTTTTTCTTCTTCTGTTCCTGATTGAACTTTGTCACTGCCTCACCTCCACCTTCAGCGAGAACTGCTTTCTCCATCACCGCTGCAAATGTCTTCAACTGGAACAGGGAAACCCTACTGTACCGCCAGGGCTTCAGTCCCTGTTCAAATCTCTTCGCCTTACGTTCGTCTGTCCTGACTTGATATGGCGCAAATCTTGCCAATTCGTTAAATTTCGCGGCATACTCAGATACCGTCATCGTTCCTTGTTTTAGTTCCATAAACTGAACCTCTAACTGACTCTTAGAACTCTCTGGGAAGTAGGTCTCGAAGAATAACTCCTTAAACCTATCCCGAGTCATCACTCCTGGTCCTTCCCGGGTTTTATTGGCCTGCCGCCAATAACTAGCTTCTGCTTTCAACATGAATGTTGCAAAAGCAGTCTTCTGTTCATCCCTTACCCTAGCGACTTCAAATATCTTCTCAATCTCCATAATCCAGGTCTGTGCCTCGACCAGATTCATTGACCCACAAAATTCAGGTGGTCCGACCGCTTTAAACTCCTTAAACGTTGTGCCTTGGTTTTGAGGTTGATTCTGCAATGCTCCTGTTAGTAATGTCACTAGTTGTTGAACGGGATTATCCTCAACATCGTTATTGTTAGTTCTCGCATTGGTTCTCTGACGGGGTGGTTCACGTCTGGGAGGCATTTTCTGTTATAAAAAAGAAAAAAAAACATCTATTAGACTATTACCCAACTTCTTTATGTATTTTCTAATTAACTTGTCTCCATAAAAAAAATAACAACATAACATTTTTGAATAAAATAATAGCTTTTTATTTATTCATCATAACTTCGAAAAACATAACAATAATAGCATCACTGCCATTTACATTCCTTTCCTGGGGCGCGAATCTTGGCGCCAGGGCGCGAAATTTGGCGCTGGGGCGCCGAAACTCACAGAACCAAACCAGAAAGACAGAGCAAAGCTACTGTCTAATTTATTTTTAACAACCAATGACATCTAACAATATGTATAACTTCATGAAAATTACACATAAAAGTTATGAAGCATTTGTGTACGAATTTTACACAACTAAACAACAATATCAGAGAACTAATTATTTGAAAACACTGTTTTCCTTTAAAACCAAACCTTTAAAAATCAAAACTTCATTGTTGATATCTAAAGTACAGTGAACTAAAATTCCATACTTATAACCAAATTAATACCTTTAAAATACAAGTATACTCACATATTAACATGTATAGTTCAATTTCATAGTAGTTCACACACACACACAACACACACACACACACACACACACACACACACACACACACACACACACACACACACACATATATATATATATATATATATATATATATATATTACACTCAAGTTCGTACTCTGTTGGGTAAAATCCAGTTACGCACAAAACACGCAAGTGTACGTGGTCAACAAGTAATAAAGTGATGAGTAGAGTATCGTTCCCACAGAGAATTATTTAATAGAAAATCACCAAGTACTAACCCGTAACCAACTCAATCTTATTTAAACGAATGAATTTCAATTTATAAGTAAACTAATTCTAATTACCACTAGTTAAATTAAAATAACGGAGATTTAAGATCACAACTTCACTTATCGCTTCATTTAAGTTAACACACTTCGCATCAATTATTTTCTATACTGAATTGTTAATCAAGAACACTAAAGCAGATAAAACCACATCTCGATGCATAATACCCATATTAACGTCAATCCACAATTAAGATAGAAATCCGTTAAACACCTTAATCAACTAACCCACTATATCTCTATGTGAATTACAATTGAAGAAGGTTGAAGAATAAGTTCTCTATCCGATTACATATGATGTCAAGCGTATCTCTACCTTAACAATAATCACAAATATGCTATCGGCAAAATTCATGACACATGCTATTATGATACGATCTAAATCAATACTTCATCTCTCGAGTTCATATAGATTATCACGGTAATTGATGGCCAATCAATTAAACAATTAAGTTCAAATCACAATAGACAATTCTCACAATAGAACATAATAATTGATAACGAAGCATATTAAAACAAACTATACAATAAGATCCATTGTAATCTCAAACAAAGAATTAGTTCATGATTATTGAATTAAAACTAAGAATCCACAATTGAATACACATTGAAAGATAAAAATAAGAGTAGAGTAAAGAATAAATCTATTGTCAGTAGATCTCCATCTTCCTCAAGCTCCTGCTCTTGATCTTCAATGGTCTCCAAGTCGCTTCAATCTCCAAAACTATTTAGAACTATGATTTTGATCTAATTTACTCTATTCTAATCTAATTCAATCCTCTATCTAGTCTCTCCTTTTTTAATCCTTGTGTTTCTCCTCCTTATATAAGTCTCTTCATATGTCTTTAAGTCCTCTTGAAAGTTCTCTTGGAAGTCCTAGTGCAAATCGGATCGAAACAATCCTTTCCGGACTCAAATTGGACAAAATTCGCAAATTCGGCACATTTTCTGGGCTACCCCCGCCCCGGCGGGGGTCTATAGTTGTTTTGGGCCCGCCCCGGCGGGCTAGGCTACTGTTTTGGTCCATTGCATGCCCACCCCGGCGGCAGTTTCGTGACTGAAAATTTTCTGCTCTGACGTCCCTTGGGAAAATGGCCATAACTTTTGATCCAGGAAGAATTACGAGGCCTGCCATATATCAAATCGAAGATATTGACGAGATATACAACTTTCATTCTTTGAGAATTGAAAAATAACGAACGGATGAAGGTCGAAATTGGGCTGGAAGTGACTGCTGTGCAAATGATCATCCAAAATAGTGACGTTCGACGTCCGTTGGTACACATGTCATAACTCTTGCATCCGAACTCCGATTGGAATGATTCAAGATGTTCCGAAAAGCTAAGAATAAGCTCTACAATGTAGTCCAAGTTCCAAACCAAGAACTTGAAATGAACATGAAAGCCCAAACATTGCTTTTCTTTGCATTTTCCTTGCTTTTCTTTACCAATAATCGCTCAAACCGCTTCCAAACGTATAACCTACAAAATGAACATAAAATGCATGAAAAGTAACTAAGACACATGAATATAAGCAACTAATTCAAGCAAAAGATACCGGATAAGTAGGTATAAAATCTACTTATCAAATACCCCCAAACTTAAACCGTTGCTTGTCCTCAAGCAAAAACACAAAACAATAATGCAATGCAATGCAACGAAATGCAATAACAATCTAAATGCCTAAAATAAAATCCAACAACATCGCATAAACTGATTTATCATATCGGCCTCAGAAAAAACAAGCAACTTTACAATATAAATTATCAAAACCAATCCACGCTTACATATTAATTATCAATTCTTGAACGATTATCACTGGTATAGCCTGCGTGTGTGATCAACATCAAAGATAACTGATACGGACCCAAATTCAATACATAAACAACTTCTTAGAAGGAATTATACAGCACAAACTTAAAAATCTCAAAGATAGGCACGATTCAACTAAAATTAAACTTAACCAAATTCAAGGGTACATGCAGGATACTTATACTTTCTTTTTCTTTTTCTTTTTTTTTCATACGGGGGGCTTTTTGCACTTTTTCCATTTTATTCTTATCTTTTTTTTTTCATAGATGGTTGGTGAGTGCGTTTTACGCTCCATCTCACGCTTGTGTTTATGGGGAGTGCTTCACCTCAACCCACCACAAGACTCAACATATTACATTCTTTTTTTTCTTTTTCTTTTTTTTTCAAAGCTTATATATCCCACATATATTCCCCCAAACTTAGGTTCTTGCCTAATTTAAGCCTTCACTGCCAATCCTTGTCATTTTTTGGTTCACGCTAGCACTATCCTTTAGAAACCCTTTATGTATCAATTTGAACTAACCGGTCAACAAAGATGTTATTAGTGCTACCCTTTTTATAGCAGTTTCAAACAAGTCCAAGAATCGATTCATAACAGTAATTATATCACAGTTCTAATAATCCATACTATATTGGTTAACTTGTTCACAATCTCATCATTTGCCAGAATAACCTGTAGAATGCGACACCATTGGACATATGCAAACTAACTATTAACAACAATTTTTATTATTTTTTTTATTATTGGTTATCAATAAAAACTATTATGCAACTAGTCTACTATGCAAACTATTATGCAATTACACTACATGAATGCAAACATAAATAACCCTAATTTATTTAACTCCCCCAAACTTAACAATTACAATGTCCTCATTGTAAAATAAAGCATAAAGTGGACGAAGACTTCCCTGTAATCATTTAAGCTTGTGGTGATGGTGGCGTTGGCGGCGACGATCATTTTCCTATCCATTGAACCTCAAATACCTGCAATGAAGAGAGACAACAAGGATTAGAATAATACTTGGATTCCTATCTACTAAATAAACTAAGAAAACATATAAATAAATAAAAAAAAAATTCCTGGGTTGCCTCCTAGTTAGCGCTTGAATTATAGTCTTTCAGCCTGACTCTGTCTGGTCAACGCTATCCAATTCCTCTTCGGTAATTGAGGAACCCTCCATCCATCGGAAACAATGTAGCTTTTGGTAGGTTCCCATTTGTGATAGCCATCGCTTCCAAGTCACCTAGCATGCTCTGATTTGGTATGATATCCATGAAGAAGGAAAAATGACTAGGTGCGATCTCCATTGTGTTTGTGATCATATGTGGGCATGGAAGTGCGTCAAACACAATGGGCTCTTCGTCTATCTTCTCTTTCTCGTCCCACCATGGATTAAAATCTGTACTCATTCTTATGTCAACAAGAGCTTCGCCGACGACATGACTACCAAGTGGGCATGATTTTGCAAATCTAACCGGATTCTTGAACTTTGGCGGAGAAGGTACATGTGACACTAATGAAATCGGTTCATCTTCGTTGGTACTCAAAGTTAAATCTTCGCTAATCTCTATTTCATTATACCCAATTGTCTCCACACTTTCGATATCTTGTGGCTCATCCAGTCGCAGATTTGGCTCGGGCACTTCATCAATCTCGGAATCCTCGTCATAACACCAATTATTTTGAGGAAGGTTGCTTACGGCTTTGGTCAATTGATCTACCATATTTTCAAGATTTTGAATTGACCTCGCTTGATTACTTATCTTCTCCTCAGTTGCTGCTACGTACTTGGAAAACGATTCGTCAAACCTTGAATTATATGTCTCATGTGACATTGGAGGTGGACATGAAAATTCCGGTGTGTATGATGGATCTGGAATAGAGTATTGGTCTTGATAGTTGTAGCTCCATGAAGAATTCAGGTGATACCCCCAAACGTGATCATAATTATCATATGCATACTGATTGAGGTAGTTACCACCATACTGTACCGGCCCAAGATTGATGGTGCATTGATTACTCGGGTGATTGCCAGCATAATAGTCACAATTAACTGCAAACCTTTGACTCCTTTGGGCTGCAACAACGTCCAACTTCCTCGAAAGTTCGTCAAACTTTGCTGACAATGCGGAAATTGTCGCGAGCATGTTAATCGCCGCTCCCTTTGGTTGAGTCACGTTCGTGTATGGTCGTTGATACTCAAAGTCATCCATGGTACCTAAAATGAGAGAAATATAAGAAGAGAATTAAAAATAAAAATAAAAATGTTTAAATTAAGACTAATTTGATTGAAATTAATATTGGTAAATAATTATTAAATTAATTCCCCGGCAACGGCGTCAAAAACTTGTTGGGTAAAATCTAGTTACGCACAAAACACGGAAGTGTACGTGGTCAACAAGTAATAAAGTGATGAGTAGAGTATCGTTCCCACAGAGAATTATTTAATAGAAAATCACCAAGTACTAACCCGTAACCAACTCAATCTTATTTAAACGAATGAATTTCAACTTATAAGTAAACTAATTCTAATTACCACTAGTTAAATTAAAATAACGGAGATTTAAGATCACAACTTCACTTATCGCTTCATTTAAGTTAACACACTTCGCAACAATTATTTTCTATACTGAATTGTTAATCAAGAACACTAAAGCAGATAAAATCACCTCTCGATGCATAATACCCATATTAACGTCAATCCACAATTAAGATAGAAATCCGTTAAACACCTTAATCAACTAACCCACTATATCTCTATGTGAATTACAATTGAAGAAGGTTGAAGAATAAGTTCTCTATCCGATTACATATGATGTCAAGCATATCTCTACCTTAACAATAATCACAAATATGCTATCGGCAAAATTCATGACACATGCTATTATGATACGATCTAAATCAATACTTCATCTCTCGAGTTCATATAGATTATCACGGTAATTGATGGCCAATCAATTAAACAATTAAGTTCAAATCACAATAGACAATTCTCACAATAGAACATAATAATTGATAACGAAGCATATTAAAACAAACTACACAATAAGATCCATTGTAATCTCAAACAAAGAATTAGTTCATGATTATTGAATTAAATCTAAGAATCCACAATTGAATAAATATTGAAAGATAAAAATAGAGTATAGTAAAGAATAAATCTGTTATCAGTAGATCTCCATATTCCTCAAGCTCCTGCTCTTGATCTTCAATGGTCTCCAAGTCGCTTCAATCTCCAAAACTATTTAGAACTATGATTTTGATCTAATTTATTCTATTCTAATCTAATTGAATCCTCTATCTAGTCTCTCCTTTTTTAATCCTTGTGTTTCTCCTCCTTATATAAGTCTCTTCATATGTCTTTAAGTCCTCTTGAAAGTTCTCTTGGAAGTCCTAGTGCAAATCGGATCGAAACAATCCCTTCCGGACTCAAATTGGACAAAATTCACGAATTTCGCACATTTTCTGGGCTACCCCCGCCCCGGCGGGGGTCTATAGTTGTTTTGGGCCCGCCCCGGCGGGCTAGGCTACTGTTTTGGTCCATTGCATGCCCACCCCGGCGGCGGTTTCGTGACTGAAAATTTTCTGCTCTGACGTCCCTTGGGAAAACGGCCTTAACTTTTGATCCAGGAAGAATTACGAGGCCTACCATATATCAAATCGAAGATATCGACGAGATATACAACTTTCATTCTTTGAGAATTGAGAAATAACGAACGGATGAAGGTCGAAATTGGGCTGGAAGTGACTGCTGTGCAAATGATCATCCAAAATAGTGACGTTCGACGTCCGTTGGTACACATGTCATAACTCTTGCATCCGAACTCCGATTGGAATGATTCAAGATGTTCCGAAAAGCTAAGAATAAGCTCTACAATGTAGTCCAAGTTCCAAACCAAGAACTTGAAATGAACATGAAAGCCCAAACATTGCTTTTCTTTGCGTTTTCCTTGCTTTTCTTTACCAATAATCGCTCAAACCGCTTCCAAACGTATAACCTACAAAATGAACATAAAATGCATGAAAAGTAACTAAGACACATGAATATAAGCAACTAATTCAAGCAAAAGATACCGGATAAGTAGGTATAAAACCTACTTATCATACTCAAATGTTTTCACTGTGAAAAATCAATTTCTTGAATACGTAACTTAGCATACCATCATATTTATATATTAAGCATACAATTATATACAAATATATATATGCTAGTATAACATAGTTTACAAGAATTTTGTAACAACTTATACACAGTGAAGTTGAAGAACACAGACTATCAAATTCACAGCAAATATATGGCGTAAAGAAAACATATATGGTTACATAAACATAATTTAAGGTTATAAGCACCTACCTTTTTGTTGATAAGAATACTTGTTAAACCCTTAGAAAAGCTTGAAGAACTCTGTATTTTTCTATCTCAACTCTTTGAGAACTCTCTCCTTTCTTTCTTTCTTTTTTTTAGCAGACAACTCTAAGGTAAACCAAATGGCAATATACGTATACTAAAAAAAAACCAACGCTCGCCTTTTCAATTCAATAAAAACTGACGCTCAACTAATGATCGTATTAATATAGCAGTTACTCAAAATAATATATATTATATATTTATTTTATTTATTTAATTAATAGTTTAAATTCAAAAGAAACCCAAAAGTCATAAGGCTTTGTTTGGCAACCCATTAAAATTTAAATGATTAATATACTTACACCTTGTTTGACAAAACTAAATTAAATGACTTTAATTTATTTTAATAACTCTTTATCACATAGTTATTTGTCACACTTTATGAAATAATAATTTATTAAATAAATTACTTAATCACATAATTCAATCCACATAACACATTAATTATTTAACAAATAAATAATTAACTAATTACATTAATTATTTAGCAAATAAATAATTAACTAAATAAACTCAATCAAATTGAACAATTACTTATTCAATAATAAACACATCCAATAAATATTTATATAAATCAATAAATATTTATAACTTACATTTTAAAAAAATATGGAATGTTACGGTTTGAGTTATCGTGAGGCAAAGGCTATGACTTTCCCATGTTGCATAAGAACACATCCTAACCCTTTGCCTGAAGCATCACTGTAGATGATAAATCCCTCCGAGCCGGATGGTATTGTCATAACAGGTACTGAAATGAGTCTCCTCTTGAGTTCTTGAAAACTCTTCTCATATTCCTCGCTCCAACCGAATTTTGTATCTTTCCGAGTCAGTTGAGTTAATGGAGTAGTGATTCGAGAAAACCCTTCTACGAATCTCCGATAATAACCAGCTAAGCCAAGAAAGCTACGTACTTCGGTCACTGACTTAGGTTGCTCCCAGCTTTAAATTGCTTTAAATTTTGTCGGGTCAATAGATATTCCATGATTTGATATCACATGCCCAATGAATGCTACTTCCTAAAGCCAGAACTCGCATTTCTTTAACTTGGCATAAAGCTTATTTTCACGAAGCTTTTGGAGTATCAGCCTCAAGTGTTGTTCATGATCTTCACGGCTTTTGGAGTAAATGACGATGTCATCAATAAAGACGACCACAAAGTGATCCAAATAATTCTTGAATACTCGGTTCATCATATCCATGAAGACAGCAAGAGCATTAGTCAATCCAAAAGACATGACTAGGAATTCATAATATCCGTACTGAGTTCTGAAAGCAGTCTTTGGAATGTCATCAGTTTTAATCTTCAACTGATGATATCCAAAACGAAGATCGATCTTTTAAAAGAATTTGGCGCCTTGCAACTGGTCAAATAGATCATCAATACGAGGTAACGGGTACCTATTTTTGATGGTGACATGATTCAACTCCCGATAGTCAATACAAAGTTGCATACTTCCATCTTTCTTCTTCACAAATAGAACAGGAGCACCCCAAGGAGACATACTGGGACGAATGAAACCGATGTCTAACAATTCTTGTAGTTGGGTTTTTAACTCCTGAAGTTTAATAGGAGCCATTTGATATGGGGCTTTGGAAATGGGTTTTTTCCGGATTCAAGGTCGATACAAAATTTAATTTCACGCTCTAGGGGTAGGCCAGGAAGTTCTTCGGGGAATACGTCAGGAAATTTATTAACAATAGAAATATCATTCAAATCTGACATATTTTTATTTAAATCCATGACATGGGCTAAGAAAGCTTGACATCCGTTTTTTAATAAACGAATAGCTTTATGGCTTGATATGACAGTGATTGACTTTAGTGGTTTGGTTGCTTGAATTCGCATAATAGGTTGGTTAGGAATATGAAAGCTAACAACCTTACGAAAATAATTAATTTTTGCACGATGAGTAGTTAACCAATCAATCCCTAAAATCACATCAAACGCAAGTATTATCAAAGAAAAAAGGTCGACGGGTAATGTACGAGTGCCGATTTGGATCAAACAAGACTTATAAACAATTGATGTAATGAAGGTTTCTCCCAACAGAGTTTTAACAGATAAGTTAAAGTCTAATTTCTCTGGAGTTAAATTTAAACTTTGAGCGCAAGTAGGAGAAATAAAAGAATGGGTAGAACCGCTATCAAATAAAGTATAGACTTCGCTAGAGTTTATGATTAGCTTACCCGTGATCACTTCGTTTGGATTGCTCACTTTTTGGGAGGTTACGACAAACGCTCTCCCTTAAACTACCGGTATTGTCTTGTCTGGGACGACCTTTGATGCCTCCATCCCAACTGGACTTGACTTCGGTGCACGACAAAATCGGGCTAGGTGACCTTCTCTTCCATAATTGTAACATGCTTTGGACTGCTACGTACAGTTTGGACTGATGTGTCCCTCCCCTCCGTATTTGTAACATACGACCGGTGGTCGTTCCTCTTCCTTAACAACAGGTGCTGGTGCTGACGTCTTTCCATCATTGTTAAATCTCCCCTTCTTGAAATTTCCACTTCTATTATCTTGGCCATAATTTCCAATGAAGTGATTACCATTTCTGGCATGTTGATTACCTCCACATTTGTTGTCACCGCTTCGATGACTGCTACCACTGGTATTATCATTTTGCCGGCTGCTCTCACTTGGTTGGGTTAACTCATTTTTGCGCTCCAATAACTGAGCCCTATTTGCAACATCTGAATACAAATACAGTTTGTGAGAAATTAAGTATTGATGTATCTCGGGTTTCAAACCTCTTAGAAACATCCGCGTCATTCTCTCCTCATTATCAACCAAGTGGGATGCAAGTCGGGACATCTCGGCAAACTTGGCTTCGTACTGCGACACGGTCATGTTGTTTTGCTCCAGTTTAATGAACTCTACCTCTTTCATGTGGCGAATACTTTTGGGAAAGTACTTGTCGTTAAACAGTTCTTAGAACTTCTCCCAAGTCATCTTCAGTGCGACAGGTTGAGTACGCTTTACAGATTCTCACCAGTAATCTGCCTCTACTTGCAACATAAAAGTGGCAAAGGGAACCTTTTGCTCCTCGGAGCATCCCAAGACATCAAATATCTTGGTGATCTGCTTTATCCACGTCTCCGCCTTAAGTGGTTTTGGCTCTCCAAAAAACTCTGGTGGTCCCAGTTCCTTGAACTGCTTAGCGGTGACCATCCGAGAGTTGTCAGTGTTTCCACCTGCATTTTGGACAGGAGCCGCCCTCGCCTAATGTTGCATGATTTGCATGAAACCTCTGAACGTCCCATCGTTCATCATTTGATCGTTGTTGTTTACATGAGGATTATTGTCTTCCTGTTGCACATTATCTTAGGTATTAATCTGTGGTGACTCAACGGTCTCATGTACTTCATTGCTTATCTCAACATTTTTGGATGCCATTTTCAAATATTGCCACAAAACAAGGGTTAATTAACATATCGCATATTATCCCTATACTCTAACCAACCAATTAAATACCAAATAAACTTAGGTTGGTCATACTAGCGAAGGAATTCCCCGTCTCTCCCCTCCTAGTTCTTATCTCACATTTCAGCCAAAGATCATATCCCTAAGCTTTGATACCAACTGTGATGCCTCCAAAATAGGTATACATCACCCATTATGAGTCGCCAAATACATGGTACATAAATCAAATACAAACTTCTTTTATACAATACGACAAAAGCATACCTTAGAGTTTTTACACGAATATTGCCTCATAGACATTATTCAAACTCAAATGAAGTCCTCATTACATTTATTATCACATTATTTTATATAATAGTGAGCACTACTATAGCCACCATCTCGGACCGTCACTATGTTCCCCGACTAGTCCCAGCTACGTTCTCATTTCCTAAAGAGAACAATGAAAGCAAAAGGGTCAGCTCAACTAGCCCAGTAAGAAATATTATGACTAAGATAATGCATAATAAATTATCGTTAGCCTTCAACAGTGTTAAACTGATAAAATACGATAAACATCAAGTTTAACTGCAGCGGAACAAGCAATCCATTAGAAGAGTCAAGTAGAACATGATATCTACTATCTTCTATAATTTAAAAAGGTTTTTCATCAACTTTATCGCTGAGACTCAGCTTAATAAATAAATCACATCATCGAATCATCCCTGCACTACGGGCCAAGGATATTCATGTAATCATCAATGGTCATGATTATACCGAATAATCCCTGGTCATAATCATACTAACAACTGTCCATCAATGCACTACAGGCCAATGAGGATTTTTTTACCACATCATTTATAACATTACGGTCATGATTATACCGAATAATCCCTGGTCATAATCATACCAATCAATAGTACATCTATGCACGTAAGCCACATATAACTTTTATCACAAAATAAGCATAAGGATGATGACAATGATATAAGAAATCAATTAAAAGAAACAAAGGATAAATTTTTATAGATTTAGAACTTAATTTATCCAGACTTCAATAATGTCCAAATTGCCAACATGATACTGCTTTATGGAGTAAAATTCAAGAATGATATTGTATCAAAAATGAATTACACCAAAAAAAATTAATTTTTGTCATGAATAATTCTCCGGGTGCATAGTACCCGAGTGAATAGTACCCTATGAATAGTACTATGAGAATAGTACCCTATGAATAGTACTTTGTGAATAGTACTCACGAATAGTACTTTGTGAATAGTACCTGTGAATAGTACTTTGTGAATAGTACCTGTGAATAGTACTTTATGAATAGTACCCCATGAATAGTACTGTAAAAATGATGACTACTCATGGACAATATTCCGGCATAAAAAGCTTAAAATTTAACAAGAATGTGCAGAAAATATCCTTGTTAAACGATACTAGATGAATCGCAAATTTCAAGGATATTATACTAATTTCATGGAGTATAGAAGCAATACTTTAACCAAATGAGGGTATACTCGGGAATACGAGATGAAATAATATTACTCACATACTACAGAGTATGGAAGAAAATATTATTCCTATAAATACTGAACAAAATAATATCTATTACCTTAGAAGAAGACTGGACACTGGAATAGTGAGGTAGCAGACTTCTCTTCTACTCTCTCTCTAAAGCTTCTCTCTCTATAGATTCTCTTTCTATAATTTCTCTTGTGAGTCTTAGTGAATTGGTGAGAAATGAAGGAAGAATGAGCTTCTATTTATAGAAAAATATAGTTTCAATAATTGCACATTTTGGGGCTCAAAATATTACAGTATAATACCTCCCTCTTTTTTTTCATTTTTACTTTAGTCCTGCAAGTATTATCAAACTTACACCACCTCCCCTAATAGTAAATAATGTGAATTATTAGTTCATTCATGTGACTTAATAGTATAATCATGTAAAAAAAACTAATTATAGTATAGTTCCTTTATCTATACCTCCATTTTTAATTTAGTCATCTAAGTATTATCAATCTTGCACCAACTCCCCTAATAGTAATTCATGTGAATCAATAGCACACACATGTGAACACATAGTTATAAGCATGTGAATTAATAGCAATTAATTGCTATTTTATCATGTTAATTACCCGATTAGTCAATATAACCTCAAGACATTAATTATTATATAAATAAATGTCGATTTCCATTAACACTAATAATTCCAATACAATGAAACCATCAATTTCATCTTTAATCAACATGAACTTGTTCATCATTAATATCATAACTCACAATATTTGACAACCAGATCATTCCCAGGAAAGAAGGGGCTTTCCGATAAGGATTTCTCCTTATTGGCGCGCAATTAGGTGACCAAACCTCTCCTTGACTGAACTTTCTAGACATTATCAATATTGTAAATAATAATATGAATAACTTTGTTGTCTCAATTACTGATTTAATAATATAACATATTATGCAGATGATACTGTGACAATAATTGAATCAATAATATGAGAGATATGATGCAGCAATTACTGTAACAATAATTGAATATAACTGAGTGACTTCTCACGTAAGCATCAATAATCAATACTGTGTGCTACTATGCAACCACGCGTATTACTGTACTTTTACTACCGGGTAGTTCAACAGTTTTACGGTAAAACTTCCGCCGTTATTTTTATAAAAAGATAATTATGTCATTTTTTAACTACGACAATACTTCCGTTGTAGGGTCTACCAATGATTGTGTCGTCGTACGAATATTCCCTATTAAAACGAATATTTCCCGACCAATCGAATATTATATAACCACTTGCATACTTTGAAAAATTTATAAATATTACCCACAACTATAACATTATATCAATCCACATCATAATATATAAAATAATATATTTTGAGAAAATTATTCTTTATTAATAAAAGTTGGAGTCTTACAGTTGCTTTCTCCATTAGTCATCTAGGTTGTTCTGCAGAGTATTCTGCATGCATGGAGGCAGAGACTACATCGGCTGAGGTGGTATCCACATTGTCGAGTATTTACTCAGATGGTGGAGAGCCCATGGAGGACATTGATTCTCACACCGAGGAGGAGCCATCTACTGGGTTACCAGTATTTCCTTTAGATTCTCCCAGTACTAGCACTATCGTGATTCAGCATTTAGCGCAGTACTTTGAGCGGAGTCTTCATCTGATGACCTTTGAGAGAGATCAGGCTAGATCCCTGATGTTGACAGCTCTTGATGGGAGAGACGCAGCCTTATTAGATAGGGACGAGGCATTAGCTCGTAGAGATACCGCTGTTATTGAGTAGGATGAGGCCAGATCAGCCAGAGACGCAGTGATAGTTGAGCGGGATAGCGCCATATCTGCCCGGGATGTAGCCGTCACAGATAGTACTGCAGTGAGGTCCCTTACCACTGGCATGCTTACAGAAATGAGCACTTACATCGATGAGCATATGGTCACCATGCAGATGGCTGCAGATCTGTTGGGTCGTGCGGATATCCTCGTACAGGAGACCACAGCTTTGCCTCTATCTTTGGAGAGGGATGCCATGTTGGGCTTGTTAGCTCTCATATACACCAATTTTTAGATGGACTTGTACTTTCCTGCACAAACTAGCTTAGTAATTTTGTCATGTACATTTTACATTTTGTATATCAAACATCATTATATATAGCAAGGAAATATATTTTTGATCACTTCCCTTTTATATATTCTCTTATACTTCTTGATATTTTCCTGCTTCTTCAGGGCTTGTGCTCTTGATGTATTCTGAATTCCTCCTTACTGGATGGACATTGAGTTGTCTCTAGATAGTTAAGAATAGATCATGGATCTGTGTGTATCCCTACCATCTTTGGTGTCTTGGGACTGGTTTCTGTATGGAAATGTGGAGAGGAGTGTGGCTTTCCTCTCTGAGATTGACCGCACCACATATGGTCGCCAGTACTCCTATATAGGAGGAGCCTAGTTAATTTCATCTCTTATGGATTGGTGTTGCTCTTCAAGGAACAACCGCAGCTTAGATGGTCGCCGAATCTCCTATTTAGGAGGAGTTCAGGTATTTCCATCCCTTTGGTCTGAAGCCAATGAAAAGTAGTGGATTGAAAGATGATCCCAATACCGTTGATAGATATTTGTGTTTTGGCAGGGGTTAGATCGAACCATAAATGGCTGCCTACGTACTCCTGTTGAAGAGGAGATCAGGTCTGCGTAGTTCGAACCTGGTGTAAGAGGTTCAACGCTTTTTATGAAAGGCAGATGGGTGTAGAAGCTTTATTGATGAAGAAGGTTGTAGAAGTGTTTTTGTGGTTTTTGTTTTTATAGAAAAGGGTATAAATGTTTTTGTTATTTTTTATTTATTGTGACCGGGCCATATAGAATATGGTTGTTTATGTACTCCCATGTATCAAGGAGATCAGGTCGACGTAGTTTGCCTTCAGGACGAGTTGAAAAGCTTAATCCCATGTGCAGGTCATACTGCGGTGAAGAGGAAGTTCGATCCTAGGTTGACGATAAGCTGCAGGTGTGAAAAGTTTGATCCTATATTTGGGGGAACAACCTGTAAACGTGAGAGGTTCAATCCCTAGTGGGATGACCAAAGTTGTAAAAGCAGAATGAAGCCAGACTGCTGGCTTAAAGAGTATGTTTCCCTGAGGGGCAAAGTGTGAAAAAGAGTTGTATGTAATGAAAGGTTGAAGAACCGGAATGACTGGTGATCTGATGATCCAATACTAGGATATTTGCTTGATAGCAAATTCAGACATAGTACCATTTCACGGTGTCCAAGTTGATAAGCTATGGAAATTCATCGCCGTCCATTTCCTGCAATCTGAGAGCACCTCCTGTCAATACCTCCTTGACAATAAATGGGCCTTCCCAGTTAGGAGTGAATTTTCCCTTGGACTGATCTTGGTTGTCAAGGATCTTCTTCAAAACCAAGTCATGTTGTTTAAACTGCCGTAGCAGGACTTTTCTGTTGTAGGATCGGGCGATCCTTTGTTGATATAACTGACTATGTAAGATAGCCGCGGTTCACATTTCATCTATTAGAGACAATTGGTGATACCTGTCTTGTATCCATTGATCTTCATCCAGCTGAGCATCCATCAATACTCTGAAGGATTCCGTTTCAACTTCTATGGGGAGTATTACTTCCGTCCCATAGGTTAATGCGTAGGGGGTTGCCCCAGTTGAAGTATGCATTGATGTTCTGTAGACTAACAGAGTAAGAGGCAATAAGTCAGGCCATCTTTTGTGGTTGGCGGACATCTTTTGCATAATCTTCTTGATGTTTTTGTTAGCCGCTTCAACAACACCATTCATCTTTGGACGGTGGATGACGAAGTTAAGGTGTTTGATATGGAATTTACTACATAGTTCCTCCATTGTAGTCAGCCTTAAGAGATAGCAAGTAATGTCCTGTCCTGAGGATCTTCTTAACAAGGAGGGGGCCACTCATGTGTGGGCCACATACTCCACCATGGATCTCATTCATGAGTCTCTGAGCTTGATCCTTATCTAGGCATCTGAGGAGACCTAGTCCTACATCTCTCTTGTAGAGTGCATCTCCGCTCAAGTAAAATTTCATAGCAAGTCGATGAATCTGCCTTTGCTCAGTTAGGCTCGCCTCAGTGGGTGTAGATCCATCTTGCAAGTACTTCTTGATACGCTGATACCAAGGTTGTTGGATGGGAGGTAGCTCATCCGATACTTCTTCAACATAGTTCCCATAGGCTGGTGCCTTTTGCAGGGTAAATGTGACTCTTGGCATGTGTTCCTTGTCAAGTATGTGAATCAAGAAGGCCAAAGTTGCTAATGCGTCTGTGAAGTCATTCCTATTATGAGGAATGTGTAGAAAGGAGATCTCTTCGAACTCCAAAGCCATCTGTAAAACTTGTCAATGGTAAGGCAGCAAACGTAGCTCTTTGGTTTGATAGATTCCCGTGGATTGTTTGACTACCAACTCTGAATCCCCAAAGACAGTTAACCGTCTGATACCCATTGAACGGGTAAGTTTTAGCCCCATGATACAACCTTCATACTCAGGTGTGTTGTTGGTGCTGATAAACTGCAACTTGACGGCGACGGGATATTGCTCCCCCGTTCCGGATACCAGAACTGCTCCAGCTCCAGAACCTTTCATATTAATAACTCCATCAAAATACATGTTCCATATTTGACGTGCATCGTACTGATGGTGTTGTTGAATTATCGTTACCCCTTCATCGAGGAAGTATGTTTCCAAGGGTTTGAAGTCCCCTGATGGTACGGCAGCCAGTTGATCTGCAATTCCTTGACCTTTAATAGACTTTTACGTCACGTAAATAATGTTAAATTGTTGCAGAATCAACTGCCATCTGGACAGCCGACAATTCAGTATGGGTTTACTGAACACATACTTGAGAGGATCCACGCGGGATATGAGATGGGTTGTGTGCCCATGGAGGTAATGTTGTAACCTCATGGCAGCCCATGCTAAATCACAACAAGTCTTTTCGATCAGAGTGTACTTATATTCACTGCTGTTGAATCTTTTGCTGAGGTAATAGATAACTCGTTCTCGGCCTCTATCGTCTTTTTGACCCAGCATGCAGCCCATGGCATTGTCACTTATGGACAGGTACATGAGTAGGGGAACATCATCCCTGGGTGGTACCAAAATAGGAGCTTTGACTAGCAGCTCTTTGATGGTAAGGAAGGCCTTCTGGCACTCATCATTCCATTTCATGGAGGAGTTCTTCCTTAACAGCTTGAAGATAGGCTCACAGGTTGCTGTGAGTTGAGAAATGAACCTACTAATGAAGTTGACTCTTCCCAAAAATCCCTGTATTTCCTTCTCTGTATGAGGAATGGGCATTTCTGTAATAGCCTGGATTTTGGTGGGATCCAGCTCGATTCCTTTGTGGCTGACTAGAAATCCTAGCAACTTG
Organism: Panax notoginseng; assembly: GCA_016801055.1. Classification (NCBI taxonomy): domain Eukaryota; kingdom Viridiplantae; phylum Streptophyta; class Magnoliopsida; order Apiales; family Araliaceae; genus Panax; species Panax notoginseng. Next base: position 73,877,583 of record CM029015.1, on the reverse strand, counting down.
CCTGATTTAACGCCAAAGGCACACTTGGTTGGATTCAACTTCAAGTTGTACTTACGCAACCTGTTGAAAAGCTTTTTGAGATGGTCTAAGTGGTCCTCCTCCTTTCGAGATTTGACGATGATGTCATCCACATAGATCTCTATCTCATTGTGCATTAAGTCATGGAAAAGAGCCATCATAGCTCTCTGATAGGTAGCTCCAGCATTGATGAGGCCAAAAGACAACCGTCTGTAGTAAAAGGTTCCCCAAGGCGTGATGAAAGCAGTTTTCTCACGATCCTCCTTAGCAACCATGATCTGATGGTACCCTACAATGCAACCGGTGAAGGAGTACATGTCGTATTGAGCAGTATTGTCAATGAGAATGTGGACAAAAGGCACGGGAAAGCTATCCTTAAGGCAAGCTTTATTCAAATCCCGATAATCTACGCAAACTCGGACCTTTCCTCCAGGCTTAGGCACGGACACGATGTCGGATATCCATTCAGGATATGTGGACACCATGATAATACCAGCTTGAGATTGTTTCATAATTTCTTCTTCCACCTTTCAACTCCACTCAGGTTTTAATCGCCTGAGTTTCTGCTTGACTGGCTTGAATCCCTCTTTGATGGGAAGGCGATGAAGAATAATGTCGGTGGACAAACCCACCATGTCTTCATGAGACCATGCAAACACATCCTGGAATTGGGTTAGTAGCGTAACCATGTCATTCCTCTGGTTTGGGGCAAGGTCTGAACCAATCTGGATTAACTTAGGGTTTTCTAAGGTTCCATGATTGAAGGAGGTGGTTTAATCAAGGTTAGGTTTAGGTTTATCTTTGACCCATTCTTTGATCTTCGGAGGCACCTCAATGTCCTCTTGTATCTCCAGTAAGTCTGAGTCCAACTTTTCATCAAAGTTACAATCCTTGTGGAGAAGAGGCATCTTATCAGCAGGTACAGGCACATCTAAGTTTAGAATCCTGAAACAAAATATGCTTTCACTTAATATATATGAAACTGTATAATCATATACAGTGTTAGCATGTACGGACAAAATAACTGCTAATACTATACAGAAATGTAAGCAGTTATGATATCTATATGGAAGAAAGAAGTCCTACCCATTTTACCCTTGTTGACCAATGTAAGGAGTGCTTCTTCAATTGGCAAGGGCAAAGTCCTGGGGGACTACAATAATGGAGGGGTTGTCATCGTCCTCCTTCTCCCGAATGATGACCATTATGTCTGGGCAATCATCGTCTGGGGTATATCTGTTAGTATGTTAATCAAGGACAATGATGCGTACACCTGACATCATTTTGACGATGTCTTATTTAATTCTCTGTTCCTCTTCTTCCACCTTGGGATCTGGAACAAAGACTTCCTTCTCCTTTACCGGTATCGGCTTAGGAAATAACATAGCCAATACGTTGGCTGACACCTTTACTGGAGATTGTGAGGACTCTAGATGTACATGTGGAAATAATAACCGTGCGGCTGAAGTGGAAGGAATTTGCCTATGCTTATATAGATTCCTGTAACTGGTACTGGCAGAATAGCCTAGTCCGGCTATCCCAGTTTGACTGGACACTTGAATCGGGTACTTAATACCATGATGACTTTTTCCCAGCCCTTGTCCCGGCTGGTGTCCCAATGACATCATTTCTTGAGTAGCTGCCATCACTTCGGCAGAAATTTTGGGTATGGGAAATGGTGTCATGATATTGAGGGTTGCTAACTTCCAAATTATGGAAACTGACCGACTCAACATCGAAATTAAAACTGATGAACGGTGTGTCACCCGGTTGAGGGCAATCCAGTTCAGCATTGACTGTAACTAGACTATTGTTGATAATGTATTTAAGTTGATGATGAATAGTGGAGGGGACTGCACCAGCCATATGAATCCACGGTCTCCCTAGCAGTAGGTTGTATCTTGTATCTATTTTGAGCACGTGAAAAGACACACAAAATGTATTAGGACCAATCTCAATTGGCAGCTCAATCTCTCCGACTGAATTCCGGCGGGATCCATCAAAAGCTTTGATGATCGTATGGCTACTTCGGATTCACTGGAGATTGACATTCATTTTCAGCAACGTAGCATAAGGACAGATATTCAAAGACGAACCTATAATAACCCGATATTTTTCTATATAAATAAATGAGGAATTTTGCATATAATTTTTTTTTATTTTAAAGATGATAATATGGGTCAGGTAATCTGTATGTAAATAAGTGATAAATAAAACTAATTTATTTCAAGAATAATTTCAAATAATTTTATTTTAGAATTATTGATCATTATAAAGTATATTCTTATAATAGTTAATTTTGTAGCAAAAATATTTTTATTAATTATTTTGCATGAAAACATGATTTTATATAATTTAAATAAGGTATGAAAGGATTATTGGAATTATTATGATTACCATGTTATTATATGAATTTTTAGTTCAAATTATTTAAGTTAATTATTTTTAACTTAATTAGTGATGTTATGTATGAAAGATAAATCAAATATGGAATCCAAACCCTAAATTTGGATTTTATTTAAGGGATGAGAATAATAATATAATATAATTTATATTTTGATTTTTCAGTGCTATAAATATATACAGTATTTGTGTAAACTATTATTGATAAGTCAATTATAGTGAATATCGTCAAAAGCCTAGTTTTACTGTCATATACCATAATTGGAAACTCAAAACTGGAATTTTAAGATAAGTTATAAATGGTGTTATATGAATTATGTTGTATATTATAGAGATACTGTTAATTAGGAACCTAATTAATATTCGAAAACCCTAATTTGCTAAAATTAGAAACCCTAATTTGCTAATTAGGAACCCTAATTGCTAAAATTAGAAATCTTAATTACTATTTTAGTAAATTGAATTGTTAAATTGGGAACCCTAGTGATAATTAAGGAACCCTAATTGTGAGGACCCCAAACTCGGGTACTTGAAACCCGAACTCGGTTCTTCATGATACCATTTCTATGACCGAAATAATACTAATAATAATAACAATAATATAAAAGATCAACTTAATTTACATAATTATCAGAGTCTAGCTCCCAAGTACATAACCTTTAAACATTCATTATAATCCATGATAGATAATATATATATCATACTTGTCTTAATATCATCAAACTATTACATAATATAGTAATTCGTTCATTCAGCAACCTTCCCTTTTTCTTTGTTCTTAGAAGAGCTCTCTAGTCGTTCGCACTTAGCTGAAAACATTTAAATTTAAGCAAGTATGAGCATTTGAGTGCCCAGAAAGTAATAGCAATTATGTATATATAAGCTGAAAGGATTTAAATATTTTCTTTGTACTATTCTTCTACAACCAGTCAATAGTTGTGAAGTATTTTGAATTGATAATAATAACATAACAACTCTCTTTCAAATTTTTGAAACTACATAATGACTATAACTAGGGTTATGGTGACATGCCATGAACGTTATTTTCATTTTCGAAAAGGTTAAACAGAAATTCATCTGTAAACCGACATAACTTATGGGCACGGGGGGGGGGTGATCAGCCCGTTATGCCCTGCATTGATCAATACTACATTACAAGAACGATAGGATCGTTCACTCTGTTCCACCTTGGGTGCATAAAAAGTTTTCCCGTGTAGGGATGTTCATACTTGTCTGGATTCCAAATCAAAGGTTTTATCTCGTTTCAACAATAATCTATAATTCAATATATATATATATATATATATATATATATATATATATATATATATATATATATACGGGTAATTGACAAAGGTATATCAACATGTGATTAAATACAATGATTATCCAAGTGGGGACACTTGTTTAACCATTTACAGGAATTAACGAACAGAATATATATATATATATATATATATATATATATATATATATATATGAATTACCATATACTAACATGTTGATAAGCAATGAGCGTATATAATATAAGGTTAATAATCTTTACAGTAATAATATAGTTTAGAAACATTCTTACTCATGTCCATTGCATAAAAAAAATGCAAAGGTTAGATACTTGCCTGAAGCGCTGCTTACAGTTTGCAATTTAGATTTATCGCTTATCTCACGGCCTATCATTAATAAGATCGTTCGTTCTATTAGAACAACATACTTTAACACATAACACTGTTTATTGCAGTCAGCTTATACCCTAATCACATTGGCACATAGATTTAACAACCATTGAATCACAAATAATCACTTATCTAATCACATTATCTAAGTTCAGATCAATTTCTGAAACATATCGGTCTACCGACAGTTTTATCGGGTAAATATCGAGTTTAAGACTCTATTCTGTAACTCAATATCTGTACGTATCAGTGATATTATTTTTAAATGACTTATAATAATTTTAAAACATTTATTATGATTTATCATAAATTTTCAAACATTGGAATCATATTTAAATGATTTAAATACTAATCAATTCTATTATCATTAATATCTAATTAGTATTAAACTATTAATGAAATCATTTCTAAAATATTAAAGTTATTTATAATAACTTGAAATACTTTTAAAGTATTAAAATTACCCTTAAATAATTTTTAAAATATTTAAAATTATTTCCAAATAATTACCATTATTATCAAAGTATTAATGTTCTATTTATCAAAATATTAAAAGTCATTATTCATAACTTAAAATATTTTTAATTCATTTCTATCCCTCTTAAATAATTTTTAACTTAATAAAACCATTTTTAAACTATTTATTTAATATAATTATTAAATAAATTTAATATTATTAATAATAACTTAATAATCATTAATATTAATTCATTAATGAAATTATCCTTTAAATATTAAAAGTTATATTTTATAACTTAAAATATCTTTAAACACTTTATTTTTATTTAAAATGATTAGTATAATATTAAAATTATTTTTAAACTAAATTATTTAATATAATTATTAAATAACTTTAATATCATTAATAATAATTAATTAATGAAATTTATCCTTAAATATTAAAAGTTATATTTTATAACTTAAAATATTTTTAAATACCTTATTATTATTTAAAATGATTTTTAATATAATAAAATTATTTTTAATCAATTTATTTAATTCATTTAGTAAATAAATTAATTACCATTAATATTTAAATATTAATGAAATTTATCACAAAATATTAAAAGTCATTAAAAATAACTTAAAATATTTTCTTATATCATAATATAATTTTTAATGATTTTTCAAATATTAAAATTATTTTTAAATAATTTATTTAATATTATAATTAAATAAATTAAATACTTTTAATATTCCAAAAATATTAAATATTTATGAAATATATTTAAAATAATTAAAAACTAATTTTCAGAATTTAAAATAATTTTTAATAATTTTATTTTGTATTTTTAATAATTAAAAACTATTTTTTTCTATTTATTAATTAATTTCCGGAAAATAATATATCATCTGTCGCTAAAGACCACCTATAGCGACAGAACTGTCGCTATAGGTGTTCTTCATGTTCTTGGCCAAACCTAGAAACTCATAGACAGTTTGCCAGGTACCACGTTTGACCAACAATGATTCAGTGGGTGTTGTGATTCTAGCAATGGGCTCCTCCTCGATGTAGGTATCAATGTCCTCTATGGGCTCTACATCATCTAACTCATGCTCCGGTACTGCAAATACTGTTGCTGCCGATAAAATCTCTGTCTCCATCCACGCGGAATACTCTGCGGAATAACCAGGATGACTGACAGAAAAAGTCGCTATCTCGCGCTGATCCCATCAGGCGTATACCCGAGATCGATCCTCTGCTGAGAGGTACCGAGAAGCTGAACGCTGACCTGTCGCCCCCTCAAAAGGATGAAAATCCTGGAACTGGTCGAACTGCGACATCACGGCCAATGGGTGATAAGTGGTCACTCCCCTCAAACTAGCCAGAGGGAGATAGTCCATGCCCGGAGCATGAGTAATGAAGTTGTATGGTGAGCTAAGCCCCGAACACAGCAATATGTTGAATAGATCTTTGATATCTGCCAAGAATGTGGACCAGGATAGAGCATCTATACACTCTGATGGCTGAAAAGAGTATGACATAGCTACATCATGGGTGAAGCAGTACCCATGCCGTCTAAGAGTGCCAATCGGTCTCAAGTGTGACATGAACCATACATATAGCATGACTGAGCTACCTGTGAACACTCCTGTAGGATATGTGCAACAATACGATGCCGACCGCAGCGTCTCTGCTACAATCATAGGTACAATGGAACGACCTTCCCTGAGAGCTCTCACGGCCATGATAACGCCTATATCTATCTCATCCATATATCGCGGCATATACACATATGACAATACACATAGCATCAGTACGTCAACTCTGGCCAAACGCCAATGATCCTCCGGTGCGGTGAAATCCCCGGAATGTCGTGAATAGCTATCCTCTGAGCCAAATCTATTGTATAGAAAACGTTGGGATATCACGTGGCCAGATGTCAACTCATCATGTACTACTCTGCGCCTCAATCCTGTGAGAGTCATGAATCATCTGTTCATGTCTCCCAAAGCCAGATGCATGCAAGGTCTGTCTAAAGGAAGCATCGTCAAACGTGCATACTCCTCCAGAGTAGGAGTTAACTCATGGGTGTCGAATCGGAATACCTACCTATCCGTTAGCTAATGCTCTATCATCCCGTCCACAAATCCTACGGGAACCTGAAAAGTCAAAAAGGTCATGGTATGCTGCAATAAATGATCTACAGTCACCCTGTCTGGTGGTGACATGCTACATACCACGATCGCATACCCGACGCCACCACTGACGGTGGGGTATGATCTATACGGCTAACTGTCGAAGAAGACATCTGTGCGGGTCGTGTCATAAGACCATCCAGGGGTCAATGCCGAATATCTCTAGACATACATACATATACATAACATGATACATGCATAACAGATAATAGATGGCAATATGATATAGGGAATGGAAATACAGTGCATACATTCCTAAGTATATCATCATCTAATACATCATCTCTGTACAGCTACAAATACAGGGAAATGGGGCACAGATGCCCTACTACTAACAGAGGCCTATCAAAAGATATAGCGAGAATGGGGAACAGCCACCCAATATCTAACAGAGGCCTATCAAAAGATATAACGAGAATATACATCAGAAGAAGACCAGGGTCTCGATATCCACATCATCAATCCTGTCCACCTGATGTAACTCCTCCTGAGTCACTGGATCTCTATCAACAGGGATGTCAGGCCTATAAAGAGGAGGATCTGCGCCGACAAAACCGAATGGGTCGTCCGAGGGGCCAGTGCCTGAGCTGGAACGAACAAATGACTCCGCCTCTGCTGGATCTCTGCCCAAATGTCGGATAAATATATGTGTTCGATCTAACTGTCGGGTCAAGCCATCAATCTGGGTCATATAAGTCAGAGCTCGGACACAAGCTACCCAATCTGTCATCATCAAGGATCCTAGAACCATGTCCTCCATAAACTGTGTGGCGCGGGACTGGGCTCCAATAGTGCGAGGGAACCACCAACGCTGGAATATCTCCTGAGTACATGGACCCTCTAACAATGCAAATCCGTCAACCCCCAACAACGGGATATCAATGGCGGGTGACTGTGATACGGGCCAAGAACGCCTAGCAAGAGGAAAGATCGGTATACGGATCTCCCCTGTGGTGCTCCTGATAGTACGCTCTCCTAAATAGAGCTCCCAGCCTCCATCCGTGAAGAGAGGAACTCTCCTGGTGGAAATCGCATACTCGGCTCCTGTCGGGTATCCATCCTCAAAACCCACGGTCAGGTGTTCCCCGGAATAGTGAAGCCATGTGACGGTGTCTTCCATCAGCAACTCCAGCTACATACGGCAATGAGTGAATCCCTCAACTACAGGGACCTCTGGCAGAATCGAATGGTGCCATCGTCGTCCTCGTGGATAGGTGTCTAAACCTAACACACTCATGGGACGCAAGCATGGAAGCCTCTCATAGGCCCAGAACTGCCAATACAATAAAAAAGTATATCTGCTATCAGTTAACACTCTTAACCTATAAAGAGGAAACGATAAGAGAAATACTCACCAGCAGAAACGGGTAAAATCCTAGCCAAGCCTCGGTCAAACCCTGTGAGCGCATACGCATGCCCCAGAGGAAATAGGCAAAGGTATAGGAGCCCCAGTCATACTCTCCAATACGGTCCACATCACGTGTAGCGCTGATCAAAGCGAAAGATACTGTGGAAGAGTTATTTGCTATGAAGCAGTCTCGAATGATCATCAGGAATAATCGCCGCAGAACGCGATCCCTAATCCTAACATCATCAGACATGGGCTCACTCAATAGCCCGCTCATAGCATCTACGCTCAAAGAACTTGAACGGACAGTCCTGCCTTTGAGCGCCACCGTCGGAACTCCTAATAAGGATCTAAGGGCAGTAGGGGTAATATTTGCCATGCAAGGCACTGGCTCCCCTCCAAACTCCATACCTGTGATAAATCACCAATCCATAGGCGTCATCATCACCTCGCAATCCAACAGATGGAGTGACTGAGTCTGATGAAACCATCGCTCAGACAATGCCCTGAGATAACCCCAGAGACAACGACAGGGAAGGATGGAGAAAAATGCCCCAAATCCCCACTCATGCACTACAGATCTATAGTTAGGATGAAGCGCCTGATACATGGAGTGAATGCTGAACCAGTTCCCTCGAGGCTGTGTAAAACTAAGGACCTGTATGAAATGCAGATCAACATCAAAACCCTTTAATCCTTATCAATAGGAAAGAAAGAAGATCAAAGTCTAACGCCATACCTCGTTAGCATGCAAATACATCGATGGATGTCTGCCCAAATCACCCATCAACTTTGGGTTCACCACCTGAATGCTCGGAAGCTCCCTACAAGGGACATGTGCAGTAGGAGCGGGGTCCTCTATCGAAATATCCTCCTCCTCGTCCTCAACGTCTGGAATATCTACCTGAACAGGACGTATCACAGCCTCCACTAACCGACGAGGCTATCTGACAGAACGAGGACGAGGCACTTCAGAAGCCCTCTGCCGTATACCAGAAGTAGTCCTATAGGAACTGCTCTTCTGATTCGGATCCATAATATCTGGACAACAAGTCTCCAAATCACCTCAGAAAGGGTGTGATATTTTCTTACCTGGAACTTTCTAAAATGCATTCTATGACTATATGCATGCATGCATTTACTTTAACATATAATAGAGTTTAAAATGCATGACTACCCAATGCCTACATTTGGAAACATTTGGCCATAGTCCCCTTTGAAAATAGGACTATCCACATGCATACAGGCATGTCTAGGTGGCCATCCAGTAGCACACCTGCCCCAAAGTCATATACATAATATATGCATTAAAAATTAAAATCATCATGCATAAGGCCAATCTCAATACTAGGAGTACTTTGCCTAGCTACCTTATGCTCATTGGACCTCAAATAGGACAAAAAAATAGCAGAAAAAGGTGCCAATTTGACTATCTCAAAAGTCAATTTTTATCACATCATTATGTTCAGCACGGTTTAATACTAACATTTACTATGCTGAATATTTTTTATCAAGTCATTTGTGCATACATAATCACTACTATGTGTTTAGATGCATTTCATGCGATAACTCAAAATCCAACAGACAGAAATGAGGGAAAATACAGGCATATGTTACCAGGATAGTGTAGAACACTTGTACGGTGACAGAATTTGTAGAAAGCAGCCCGAACTCAGCAGATTTGAAGGTGGCTCGCGGTTTTCTCTATGCGAAGCAAGTTGAAAGTGACTTGTGAAGACTAACCTACGGGATTTATGATCCACGGTTGGCCGCAGGCCCATCTACAGATGCAGCAGATGCACCTACGGCACCCCTATGTGGGACCCACCCCTCCAGCTCGGTCCAGTTCAAGTTACAAAGGAGTTCTTATAGATTAGCAAAGTCAAATCGGAAATAAAAACGCCATGCGATTGAGCAAAATTGCATACAATCCTATTCCTCTCAGATTAGACTTTGAATCTATACATCACTCATTGGTAGTCACCTGAGTACAAGGTATACCCTGCCAATGATCCCAGTTATCACAAATCACAGACGACAATACCTTATACAGGTCTGATGCCACCAACTCCGGGTCATTACCCTACGTGAAATCCTCGACGGGGGTTACAACGTGAGGTCCCCGGCGGGGGTTACAACGTATGCTCATCTATTGACACACAAATCAACGAAGGTCAATCAGCCTTGACGTTGTTTTAGCCGATGGCAAGTAAATCCATCGAAGCATGGAAAGTTGTTCAATCATTGCGTACATTTATATTCATCACTCCCCAGTGGATCCCCGACGTGGGTTACAATATGAAGTCATGGCAGGGGATTACCACATACACGCAAGCCGTTGACACACATATCAATGAAGGTCAAGTAGCCTTGACATTATTACAGCCGATAGCGATTTAAACCTATCAGAGCTCTGGAGCTATTCGAGGTTTTCACACCTGACCGCTCGTCCCCGACGAAGGTCACAACGCACTATTCCGATGATCTACACGACAGCGGATGTCAAGCAACCTTGACAATCTACCCATAAAGTTTTAGTCGTTGATTCACACGTCGACGAAGGGAATGTCAATAAAGAGGATAGATGATGGAATATGTTATACACATCCTCAAACAGATAAAGCTTCATCCCCATAGATCTCTCACACATAAGAGGTACATCTTCGGGATCAAGTCCTAATCGAAGACACAGGACTTTGGTGATAACTCCAACATCAACATCCTAACAGATTCGGATTACACATCAAATTTGGTCATCGTTGCCAACCCCCAGTTGAAGCAATAGGGAGCCAGCAATCATCCCTAGCGTGTTGGGCTACAACCCCATACACATGCATCATACATTTGTATCATGTTGCTATCCATAGTACCATGTTCTTCTTGTTACGTTTCAAGTGTCTAGGATTCTTTATCATACCCATGCATCGCCATGCATTAGTAAGATAAAGAGGGGCATCTGTAGACACTCGAAATTTTATGTACTACTGTCACTAACATTGCAGGAGAGTAGATTCGTCTTTTAAGAGGGAACCCTAAAAGACGATCCATATCTGTACCGGATACTACCGGAAGTTCAGCATCAACCCCAGATCGTAATCTTAGAGTAACAATTCCAATCTTGGAGATAACCCCGAGGCATGCAGATCAATACTGGCACATACACCGGAGAAGACCGATTAATCTCGGAGATAACCTCGAGGTATCCAGTCTCAGTCCTAACCATGGGAATAGCCACCAACCTTGGTGATAACCCCAAGGAATGCAATTTCAGCAATAACCCCAGAAATGCTTGTTACAAGTGCGACCAACTTCAATCTCGACGCTCACAATGAGATTCAATGTACCAGCCCGGTGATAACATCGGGAAGACAGACACACCTCAAGGATGATAATGAGGACCTTCAACCAATGTCAGCAGTCCAATCCCAACGAAGCTGAGCAACGTCTGCTTTATCAGCCCAATCCGGCGATAACACCGGTGAGGGGCAACATCGTCATCTGACCAACTCGATGCCACACCACGTCGCCTCAATATATCTACGCAACAATGTCCTACAAGACTAATCAATTCCAAGTGACTATTGTATGGGGTAACGGATGAAAGTTGAATCTTGAAGACCAGAGGGCACCGTCCCATCTTCAATGACTTCGTACAAACTCTAATCCCATGTCATCGTACAACTCTCGACAACGGCGGTCCGAAATAGGTCCTGTATACCTCAAACGGATGCTTGGATTGCACTTCTAAAAATTTGAGTGGACATTATAGTGCCCGAGTGCACGTACTTCGAGACGACCCGACCTGAAAAACCCGGGCCAACCCGGCTTGCTCTGGTACACCTGCGGCTCAGCCGTAGGTACACCTGCAGCTAATATGCCTATAAATAGAGGGCTTGGGGTGCTAATTTTTCAAGAGGAAACGGCGAGAAAGCCCTGCCCAATATCCTCTGCACTCATCTCATGCAGTGTACTTTCCCCTTTTAAACATCTATGAGCTCATATATAGCCTCTTTTGTACCCACAAAAGTCAGTGTTTACCCAGTCTAAAGATATAGAAGCCTTTTTTAGCAGTCAGTTGTATGCCTTCTCACACACTTTAGAGTCTTTCTCTTTATCTTTGCACACACCCTTTTACACGTTGAGAGTCGTGTTGCTTGCTTTTACCCGGGCTTCAGTCCGTGGTTTCATTCCAGTCTGTATATATTATATATATATATATATATATATATATATATTGACTAACATTATCGAGTTATGCCTCGATTGAGCCTAGACTTCGTTCTAGAGCGTTTAATTGTTTATATATATATATATATATATATATATATATATATATATATATATATATATATATATATATATATATATATATATATATATATACATTTATATATATGAACTGCATGTCGAACTCTGTTCGATAAGCCTAGACTTATGTCTGGTGCGTTTAATGGCTTTCTTATATATATAATTATATATATGAACTGCTATCGAACTCTATTCGGTGTGCCTAGATTTCACATCCGGTGCGTTTACTACTTTAATATATATATATATAATTATATATATTAACTGTTGTTGGACTCCGTCCTATGAGCCTGGATTTCACATTCGGTGTATTTACTGCTTTAATATATATATACTTATATATATTAACTGTTATTGGACTCCGTCCGATGAGCCTGGATTTTATATCTGGTGCATTTATATGCTTGTATATATATATATATATATATATATATATATATATATATATATTTATATTTCGTCCCACCTGGAGTTTACTTCGTGGTGGTTGACCATTTTTACAGATTTCTGTACATTTCTTCCCGCCTGGAGTTTCCTCCGTGGCAGTTGATAGCTTTTACAGCTTTATTTATATTTCTGATCCCCCATGGATGTGCTTCGTAGTTGGTGATCATGTATGTATATATATATTTATAGCTTTTATATATGTGCTTACTGCGTTTATATCAATTGCGACATCATGTGAGCCTAGGAATCATATGATCACAGATTCAGTCCCCTGAATCTAGATTCGATTCCCGTGATGGACCTTTTCAGCTGTAAGCAGCTTGTAAATTTATACGTGATGTTTGGATTTCCTCAGATGGTTTTCATACCCACGAGAAATTCATCACCTTTTTGTTCATTTATTTTTGTACGGATGCCTCGCATCTGTCAAATAAAATCAATCAAGCCGAGCAGTTAATAAAATGGGAGTGTAAAATGTCTCAATTACTATTGAGCATCAGGGTTTAAAAAAACCTCTTTTATAAAATATCACTGCCATATCTTGCTTAAAATTGAATTTTTACATAAAATTCAAACCATGTGTATATAGGTGCGAACGAAGCCTCGCACTACTTTCAAATAACATCACATTGACCCACACATACACACATTCAGATAACAGTTTCTTGAAAAGAGACGGTCACCGTGGTAACACGGATGTCGGGGGGTGCCTAACACCTTCCCTCCGCATAACCAAGTCTCCGAACCCTAATGAATCTCGGTTTTACCGACCCGCTTAGCAGTGTCACATCACTAGGTCAATGTGCAAACCTTTTCTCAGTTGTGTTGGTACAATCATTTAAAAAACCAACTGGCGACTCTTAACAGTCCATCGTCGACATTATACATGTCAGACCTTTTTCACTTATTTTTTCAAACAAATCTCACCTAAAATGAGAACACCAAAGAACAAGTAACGGAAAGGGACAATTAAAAATTCCGATGTCGACACCAAGGACTTTTAAACATATGTGACAATGTGATTAGGTTAAGTGTTGACTGCAAATAGCAGTACTATATGATATAATATATTATTCTAATCGAACGAATGATCTTATTAATGATAGGTTTCGGTATAAAAGATAAAGTTGCGTTATTGTAAGCAGCAGCTCAGACAAGTATCTGAACTATTCTTTACATTGTGCAAGTATCCTAACTTTGCATTTCCTAATGCAATGAACATGAGTAAGAAAGTTTCAGAATCATATTATTTTTCCAGATTATTAATTCTATTGTTATTGATTATGTATCCAATTATTCATATTCATACCAGTTCTTAAATTATCCGATCATTGTTTATCAACACAGTATTAGTGCATAATCCAGATATTTATTCTGTTCGTTAGTTCTTAAACATGGTTATACAAGTGTCCCTACTTGTATAATCATTATATTTAATCACATGATTGATACATACTTATTGATTTCCAATATGTATACATTGACTTAAAAGTCGTCTAAGCTAATTGATTTGGCTAGACACAAACTTAAAAATATTGTTGAACAAGATAGAACTTTATTGTATCCAACCAGATTATTTTGGTTCAGATTCCTGACTAAGTATGAACATCCCGAACATGGGAAAACTTTTGTGCACCTATGGTGGATAGAGTGAACGATGATATCGTTCTTTCATATAGTATTGATCAATATAGGGCATAACGGGCTGATCACCCCCGTGCCTGTAAGTTATGAGGGTTTACAGATGAATTTCTGTTTAACCTTTTCGAAAATAGAAAACAATGTTCATAGGCTATTGACAAATCTCCAGTTATAGTCAGTACGTAGTTTCAAAAATTTTATATAGAAGTGATATGTTGTTATTATTGGTTCAGCTTACTTCACAATTGTTGATTCATTGTAGAGGTGTCATTCAAAGAAAATATTTAATTCATTCAGCTAATATCTATTGTTGTTATTACTTGTTAGGCAATCAAATGCTCATTCTTGCTTTAAATTTAAATGTTTTCAGCTAAGTATGATCAACCCGAAGGATCAGCCAAGAACAAGGGGAAAGGGAAGCTGTTCGAATGATTTTTATAATATTCTGTGTAATAGTTAAGGTTTATTAAGACAATGTTATTTATTATACATGATGTAATGAATGTTTAAAGGTCTCGTACCTGGGATTTAGACTTTGATATATGTAAATTAAGTTGATATTTATATTATTGTAATTATTATTAGTATTATTCCGCTTATAGAAATGGTATCGTGAAGCACCGAGTTCGGGTTTCAAGTACCTGAATTTGGGGGCGTCACAGGTTGGTATCAAATTTTTAAGGTTAAAAACCTTAGGTGGGATAGACCTTAGGCTATAACCTTTAGGACAGAGGGAAACGTTGAAAATATAAATAACTCATATAGAGTTTAAAAGGAGATTAATTGAAAAATTCATCGTTAAACAAAATAAAAGATAACTTTTATAAAATTATTATTTGTTGTGTGTATAAACTATATGCTAATCAGGATAATTTGTGTGTAGATGTCAGGTGGAAAAGAATTAGGATACCCTCAGATCGTAAATAAGGAGCTAATATCAAAGCCAATAGTTGAAATAGAGGCTCACAGTGCAAGCAACCTTGATGAGGTGGTAGTATTGGAAAGCATAGTACCAGATCCAGAAATAGTAGAACTGACAGATAATGATTCAGACACTGAAGTTGGATCTGATCAAGAATCAACAGAAGTTCAGAATCTGAGGAACCAGGTTTCTTCTCTGGAAAAGTTCTGGGAAATAGAAAGGCTATTAAACAGTCAGTCGCGAAAAGCGTTAATGGAAACTATGGAGGAACAAGATAAGCTTAAAATCCAAATTGATCAAATGGGGACCAGAAGCAATAGATCGTGTGTAACTTTGAGCAAGAAGGGGAAAAGAAAGATGAAAGACCGTGACTTATAAAATAAGTGGGATCAGTAGTTAATTAAGTACGTTTGATAATGTACGTGTGTAATGTAATATTCCCAACTTTTGCGTAAGTTATTACAGTAATTCCCGACTTTTGTGGTCACAAAGGGATAGCAGTATGTGCTACGTTATGTAAAGTACTTGGAATTAATGAATATGGATCTATGATTGATTAATGGAATAAGTTTTGTATAAAACTTTGTATTACATGTTAAACTTATACAATAAGGTTTAGAATGTAAGTTAAATTTATGATTTTATGTAATCAGATAATGCCGCTAAGATGTCGAACACGAAATCAAAGGGCAGAAGAATCTATCAACAATGCTGAGGGACAACAGCAAGACCCGATGCAAAACTTTGCGAACATGGTAGCTCAGGCTATGCAGCAGGGAATACCAGCTGCAGGGAACCAGCTAGACAATCGCTTGGCAAAATTTAAAGACTTCAAGGCAGTAGGACCACCAGAGTTCAGGGGATCAGCTGACCCTATAGAAGCCCAGACATGGGTTAATGAGATAGAAAAGGCGTTCGTAATTGCTAGGGTAGATGAGGGGCAAAAGACCACTTTTGCCACTTACATGATGAAGGGGGAGGCTAACTTTTGGTGGGAAGCAAATCAAGCAAGGGCAGGAGAAGGAGTAGTTACTTGGGCTAGGTTTAAGACTTTGTTTTTTGAAAACTACCTCTCAGCTAGCATGCGGGCTAGGATGGAGGTGAAATTTCGGAAGTTAAAGCCGGAGAACATGACTGTTGCGGAATATGCCACAAAATTCAATGAATTGGCTAGGTTCGCTCCACACCAGGTGGATACGGAGGCTAGAAAGGCAAGGAGGTTCGAGCTGGGATTAAAACCCTGGCTTTACAACAAGGTGGCAGTGTTGCAGATCAATACTTTTGCAGCACTCATGGAAAAGGCTATTATAGCTGAGGAGGGGAATGAGTCTATGAGTCTCTACAACAAGGAGAAGAAGAATAAAGGCAAGGCAAGGTAGGAGGAGCTGTGAAGGTGGAAGGTAAAAGTTGAAATAGGGGAGAAAAAAGAAAAGGAAATTATTTCGAGATTGTTCAGGTGAAGCAAGAAGGTGTAAAGAAACAGACTGTGCAGTGTAAGAATTGCGGAAAGAATCATTCTGGTGAGTGTCTGAAGGGTAAGTTTGTATGTTACAAGTGCGGGCAGGAGGGCCATATCTCTCCCAACTGCCCCAACCCAAGGATGAACAGTGGGTGTTTTCTGTGTGGGTTTATGGAGCATAAGGTGAAGGATTGTCCAAAGAGGAAAATGGAGGCAGTGAGTGTAACCACGGGAAAAGGCAGCGGGACTCTGGCAATCACAGAACCGAGTTCAACCAACAAACCAACAAAAGCAACCGCGAGAGTCTTTAACATGACGGTCCAAGATACAGTGGCAGTTGGGAATGGAACTTTAGGTATTATTCGAATAACTTTTATTTTCGTATATATATGATTTTCCTATATATAGCAAATTATTGTATAAAGAAATTTTGAGGGAGGAATTTGAGCTCTTTTAGAAATTAAATTTCCATATAATCAGACAGACAAGCTTTATGTTGAATAGTTAAAGATCAGTTCGATCAAATATGATCGAGATCTAATTGCAATAATTGTGTAAGCTATGTACCCTTATATATATGAGTTTTAAAACAGTGATTCCGAGGACAAAATCCTTATAAGGGAGGGTGAATGTAATAACCCGATATTTTTCTATATAAATAAATGAGAAATTTTGCATATAAATTTTTTTTTATTTTAAAGATGAGAATTTGTGTCAAGTAATGTGTATGTAAATAAGTGATAAATAAAACTTATTTATTTCAAGAATAATTTCAAATAATTTTATTTTAGAATTATTGATCATTATAAAGTATATTCTTATAATAGTTAATTTTGTAGCAAAAATATTTTTATTAATTATTTTGCATGAAAACATGATTTTATATAATTTAAATAAGGTATGAAAGGATTATTGGAATTATTATGATTACAATGTTATTATATGAATTTTAGTTCAGATTATTTAAGTTAATTATTTTTAACTTAATTAGTGATGTTATGTATGAAAGATAAATCAGATATGGAATCCAAACCTTAAATTTAGATTTTGTTCAAGGGATGAGAATAGTAATATAATATAATTTATATTTTAATTTTTCAGTGCCATAAATATATACAGTAATTGTGTAAACTGATATTGATAAGTCAATTATAGTGAATATCGTCAAAACCCTAGTATTACTGTCATATACCATAATTGGAAACTCAAAACTGGAATTTAAAGATCGTTCAAAACTGGTGTTATATGAATTATGTTGTATATTATAGAATTACTGTTAATTAGGAAAAAACCCTAATTAATATTCAAAAACCCTAATTTGCTAAAATTAGAAATCCTAATTTGCTAATTAGGAACCCTAATTGCTAAAATTAGAAACCCTAATTACTATTTTAGTAAATTGAATTGTTAAATTAGGAACCATAATGATAATTAAGGAACCTTAATTATTTAAACCATAATTTCTATTAAAACCCTAATTTTAATTAGTGTGTTTTAATTAAAATTTTGTTACACTTTAATTTTTAATTTTTCAAACCCTAGAAATTATTTGGAAAACTTTAAGGTTTAAAATCTAGTGATTAAACCCTAGATTCAAGTACCTTGGACAAGAATGCCCTTAAAATTAAAATACAAATTACCATTTTACCCTTTTTGTCCCATTTAGTGAATTATTGTTAGGAAATCTTTTCAAATCTTGCTAGCCACCCTAGTCTAAGCTATGAACAACTATAATTTCCAGCAAAACAGGTTCAATTCATCAGCCACATGCATTGTATACAAGTTTATATAAGGATCAAGAGAGAGAAACACTACAAGAAAAAGGGCTATCAGCGACCACTTATATCAGCGACCGGATATCCGGTCGTTGATATTCTTAATAGCGACCGACTTTAGCGACCAATTAATAATCTAGTCGCTAAGTGATATCAGCCACCGACTGCAGTCGCTAATCAGTCGCTAGAACAAATTTCCCACCCAAAATTTGGCAGGAAATGTTGGCGCGTAGTTTCTTTGAGACCACTAAGAATCAGCGACCGCAGTCGCCGATAAGTCCATGTCATTAAAAATCAGCGACCGCATGCTGTCGCTGATACCAGTCGCTGATCAAACTAAATGAAATTCGTATCAGCATTCGCTCGACAGAACAAAGTAAGGAAAAACAAAAGAGGGAGTTCATCCGAAATAGAGAGAAGAGGGAGAAAGGGGGGAGAAGAGAAGAAAGAGAAGAAGTTGGCGCCGCCCACCTGCCGCCCACCTACCGCCCACCTGCCACCCACCTGCCATTGTAGAGCCACCCACCTGCCATCGCCTCTACAAGGGTAACTCACTTGAAATCCATTAGAAACCTTGAATGATATGTTGTTAATTTGTTAATTAAATGTGGTTTAGACAAACCCTAACTTTTTTTTTTGTTATTAATTGAATGTGGTTTTTAGACAAACCTTAATTTGTTAATTTTTGTTATTCAATAAACCAAGGAATGGTGTTTACTCCTTATTTGCAGCTTAATGTTCATCACAAACATAAAATACTCTCTCCATCCAAACACATTTTGGTTTGTAAGACTTGTGTATTTTTTTATTTATTTATTTATTCAAATTAAAAAGTTTCTAGTGCATGCTAACAAATTTTAATTTTTAATTTATTCTTTTAAAAGGGTATAACCAAAATAATAAAAAATTTATGTATAAGTGTGTTCTAGACTAATTTTATCATGCCTAGAAAACTTAACTACTATTTCATAATTTCTCATGGCCTACAGTATAAAGAGGTTCTAGGAAAAGGGACTTTCAAAAAAGTGTATCCTCGACACAACAATTTATCACTGAGACTCTACGCTAGTAAGTTTGTATAGCCATCATATTATAGGTATTGATTAATTTTATATATTAGTTTACCTTTTCCACCAAAGTATATAGCAATTATTTGATATATTTGAGTAATAAATCATGAAAATCATGAATACAAAGGATATAGCAATTATTTGATATAGATTGTTTATAATGGAAGGCTTGGGGACTGTTAGTATAATTTAGTACTTAATCATGCTTAAAGTACCTTTTATTATCATGATTTTAAAGATATTTGAATGTCTAAAGGTTTTTTTTGCCTATATATGGACAGTTTTTGTCTATGTGGACTCTTGGTTTATGTCTTGGGTGCCTAGAAATGACATTATATACATGCCGTCGTGCATGTGGCTAGTCCATATTACAGGGGAGACTCTGGCGAAAAATTTTTATTGGTCGGGTAGTTACGAATATTTATATTATTAACGAGCCTATTGGTGATCCACTAGAGCCTATTAAAGGGATGTTGGAGCTGATGGGCTAGGCTTGGGGCCGCGAGGCCACACGAGGCCACGCCAAGCTTAGCCAAGCCTCACGGGGCCAAGCCAAGCTTGGTTGTTAGGGGGCTGTTAAGCCTAAATAGGCAGTGCTAGGGAAATTGTTACTGCAACAGAGAAGGTAACTAGACACACTTGGTCAATAAAAAGACTGTTTTGGCTATAACAGAAAAGTAAGGGTATTTAACACTTAAGAATACAAGAATAAAGCTACAAAATGTTATAGAAGCTATAAATTGCTCAACCAAGTTGTGACTATCCCAAAAGTTGCTTAACACACTAGTTGATATAAATGAATCTCCAAGATACTCAAAAGTTGTATGAATGAGTTAGAAAACTCTGATATAAAGCTAGCATGAATGAAATACCTTACGTATTCACTTACGATAAACAATAAAAACAAATTTAAAACAAACTAAAATAAAATAACATGAATATAATATAACTATTAAACTAAGTAGCATTTACTTAGTTTTTCATACTAAATTTAATAATATTTAAAGTTTCTCATACTGCTTTAATTTGCATTCATTCGTTAACATCAAGTATGCTTAAATGTTAATCATATGCTTACAAGTATACTCAAGTCATATGGTTACAAGTATATATGCTCTCAAGTCATATGGTTACAAGTATATATGCTCTCAAGTCATATGCTTATACAAGTATGCTTAAATGTTAATCATATGCTTACAAGTATGCTCAAGTCATGTGGTTACAAGTATGCTTAAGTCATATGCTTAGAAGTATGCTTAAATGTTAATCAAATGCATGCTTACAAGTATGCTCAAGTCGTATGTTAACATTTATAATGTTGTCTGTAGTAGGTACCGTGGAATCATGGACCTCTATTCAGACCGTAGTTGGATGGCACGACGAAAGTCAAGTGCCTAGATAGGTGCTACAGCTGAATTTAGAGCTGGTTGCCAAGTGTTTTTGGAGTATGCGTATAGTCACCCAGAATGTATGAATGGTAAGTCGTAGATACGATGTCCATGTTTGAAGTGTAAGAATGTAAATTATATGGACAGACACATGGTAAACTATCATTTACTTGTTTCTGGGTTCATGAGAAATTACGAAGAATGCTGGTGGGCACATGGGCAGAGAAGAGATGGAGGCATCACACAAGTACACAATTCGGGCAATAGTACTCATGGTATGAATGAAATGGTTCATGATATTGCAGGGCCAAATTTTGATTGGGAGCAAGGCAGAGAGCAACCTATGAATTCTGATGCCAAAGACTTTTTTAAGTTGTTAGACGATGGTAGCGAGCCATTGTGGCATGGTTGCACCAAACACACTATATTGTCTGCAGTGGTGACATTACTTAACATCAAGGCTGATCATAACATGAGCCATGAGTGTTTTGAGTCGCTCTTGAAGGCCGTTAAGAGTATGTTACCTTACGATGAGAAATTACCTGGTAACTATTACTTTTGTAAGAAAATGGTGAAGAAGTTAGGTCTTGGATACCAAAAGATTGATGCATATCCCAACGATTGCATGTTGTTTTATAAGGAAAATGAACAGATGACAAGGTGCACGTTTTGCAGTCATGATCGGTTTAAGCCTAATAAAGAGGGTGTGACTACAAAAAAATTAAGTATACCGTTTAAGATTCTAAGGTATTTTCCAATAACACATCGGCTAAAAAGATTGTACATGTCTTCAAGAACAGCAGAACATATGAGTTGGCATGCAAAATCTCCAGCTAAAGATGGAGAACTAAATCATCCCGCAGATGGGAAGGCTTGGAAAGATTTCAACTTAGCACATCCTGGATTTGCATTGGAACCTAGAAATGTGAGGCTTGGATTGTCCACCGATGGTTTCAATCCGTTTGGCCACTCAGCTGTTCTGTACTCATGTTGGCATGTGGTTGTTACTCCGTACAACTTGCCTCCTTGGATGTGTATGAAACAGCCATACTTGTTTCTTTCACTCGTGGTTCCTGGTCCTAAGAGTCCTGGAAAGAACTTAGATGTTTACTTGAGACCTCTTATAGACGAGTTGAAGGTATTGTGGGAGGATGGAGTACAAACTTGGGATGTTGCAACGGAAACAAATTTCAACCTTAGGGCAGCGGTTATGTGGACTATAAGTGACTTCCCAGCTTATGGTATGTTAACTGGATGGAGTACACACGGGAAGTTGGCTTGTCCGTATTGTATGGAGCATACAAAGTTGTTTAATCTATCAAAAGGTCGAAAGCCTTGTTGGTTTGACTGTCATCGTCGGTTCTTACCGGTAGAACACCCGTTTCGAAGAAATAGAGAACACTTCAGAAAAGGGAAAGTAGATAATGATATGCCTACATCGCGATTGTCGGGAACAGAGATGCGAGATCGTGTGATGAGATTGTCAGTTATCCCATTTGGTAAGGTTGATGCCACAAACATAATCAATGGGTTTGGTGAATCTCATAACTGGGTTCGGAGAAGCATCTTTTGGGAACTGCCTTACTGGTCTACAAATTTGATTCGTCATAATCTAGATGTGATGCATATTGAGAAGAATGTGTTTGACAATGTGTTTAACACTGTGATGAATGTTACGGGGAAGACAAAAGATAACGATAAGGCACGTTTGGACATGAAAGATATTTGTAAGAGTCCTGGATTAGAACTTTATGAATCTCCTAATGGTAAGATTATCAAACCGCATGCAAGGTATACATTGTCCAAAAAGCAAGTTGAAGATGTGTGCACATGGGTTAAGTCTCTGAAACTACTAGATAGATATGCGTCAAACATTGCAAGGTGTGTTACGGGTGGGAAATTGCAAGGGATGAAGAGTCATGACTGTCATGTGTTCATGGAGAGACTCATGCATATAGCATTTCGGGAACTGCTTGATAAACCAATATGGGATGCTTTGACGGATCTTAGTCGTTTCTTCAAAGACTTTTGTTCAAAATCATTGAATGAGAAGGACATGTTTGTACTTAAGAAGAACATCATAGAGATCACGTGTAAACTGGAAAAAATATTTCCACCTGGATTTTTTGACTCCATGGAGCATTTGCAAATCCATCTTCCCTATGAAGCTCGTGTTGGGGGTCCAGTTCAATATAGATGGATGTAACCTTTCGAGAGGGTGATGGGAAACCTTAAAAGGAAGGTGAAGAATAGGGCTTCTGTCGAGGGGTCGATATGCGAGGCATACAGTTTCGATGAGATATCTACGTTTGTCTCAGACTATTTTCCGGACGAAGTCTTGACAAAGGTCAATCGAGTATCGAGACATGATGATGGGGGAAATGTTGAACTAAATGGTCGTCTCTCTGTATTTGGTCTATCGGGCCTCACTTATGGAAAAGGGAAGCGTATATTCCTCTCTGAGCAAGAATTACATGCTGCACATACTTACATTCTTCTCAATTACGAGTAGATTGACGAATTTGTGAGGTACACATGTAAACTTGATAATTTATCTTTTAAGTTGAAAATTTATTCCAATATGTTAATGTTTATAACATGGTATAGATTGTACGATGACGAGTTAAAACTGAAGCATCCCGACATAACTGATAAAGATATTCAAATCAATCGGAATAAAAAATTTGCACTTTGGCTAAAGGACA
The DNA here is from genome assembly GCA_016801055.1 of Panax notoginseng. Taxonomy (NCBI): domain Eukaryota; kingdom Viridiplantae; phylum Streptophyta; class Magnoliopsida; order Apiales; family Araliaceae; genus Panax; species Panax notoginseng. Next base: position 73,853,786 of record CM029015.1, on the reverse strand, counting down.
AAGTAAGTTCAATTTTTAAGCATGTAGTATATATATATATATATATATATATATATATATATATATATATATATATATATACACACACACACACTCCATGTTAACTATGAATTCATTTAATAAGATGGAGTTTTTGTAGGCTTTAACTAAGGGATCAACGATTCCGGCTAATGTACAAGTCCTAGCTATGGGACCAGACAGGGAGAGGATTATATGCACGAGCATAGCCCCTGGTGGTGCACCCAGTCCATATGGGCTGAGATGTGTGCCCAATGGAGAGCTGAGAGCTGGGTGAAAAGACGAAAGATTGCCGCCACCAACAGAGCCTCGGGTGTATCCGATGGCACAAAGGCTAAAGGAACATACAAGGGCGGTAGTATTTCACAATTGCAGCATATCACTGCCAGGGTACGTATTTACAAGTTTTAATATGTTTTCAATCATGAATTGTAGAAAATGTATCCCATTTTTACTTAGTAATATTGTGTTATTTTTGTATAGGAGTCTCAGTCTCAAGGTCGGCCTATTCATTGGCTGGATGTGTACGTGGCCACCCGTGATGGTCTGCCTGAGGCTATCCAGATAGCGGTAATAAATTTTAACAACTTGATCTTTAATTAATGCTTACAGAATTAATTTATTTTTAACTATTTAATTGTTAACATGATGACAGGACACTTATAAGCATTTATTGAATGAGCGCTATCCTGAAGGCACTCCACGTCCGTCTATCGATCAAGAATTGTGGGAGAGGGCGTCTGTTGTGAAGAAGAACTACATTAAAGGTCAAGAACAACGACGACGCCCATCCTTCAGTGGCTCAAGTTGCTCTTCTACCCAGTCTACACAGTCATCGAGCCATCCAGCTGTTCATACTCTGGTTGACTGTGTGAGAGCTATATGTCAAGATCGGGATCTTCTGAAGATACTGGGCGAACATCTGGGGGCTCTGAGTGCTGAGGAGTCAGCTGAAGCAGTAGCGACAGCAGCAGCATCACAACACGGGGATGGCGACGAGGTATAAAATCAATTTGTTGTATATTGTCGTAATATACCACTATTAACACAATTAGAATATATTTCTAACCTGTTTTATTATTTCGTTAATTACAAGGTGATCAAGGAGGCGGTGATGCTTGAAATACCTGCTTTAGATTAGTTTTATAGTTACAGTATAAGTTTGTACTTGTATATTCATTCTTAGGATGTTTGTATGTTACTTAAACAAGTTTTGAAATGTTATTATATTTATTCAAAATCATATTGGTTTTGAATGGTTTATATACTAGTTTGGTGTATGTGTTGGTGGATGATGGATGTTTATATTGTTGTGTATGTTGTTGTTAGGTATGTGTGTTGGGATAAAACAGGTACAAAACAGGTACAGATTTTTGGGATTTCTGCAAAACAGTAAGATTCTATTTTTTTATTTTTCCATATCAGCGACCGCATGCGGTTGCTGGTAGGGTAATAGCGACGGATACTATTTATGGACAACAGCGACCGCATCCGATCACTGATACCGGTCGCTGACACGTGGAACACGTCAGCTTTGGCCCTGGACCATGCTGACTAAGCTTAGCGACTGGATTTGTTATTCCGGTCGCGCATGGCGGTTGCAGATATATCAGTCGCTAATAGTGGTCGCTGATGTGCATCTCAGCGACCAGATTTTGTGCGACGCCTTTTAGCGATAACATACGGTCGCTGATGGTTATCTGCGACTGTATGCGGTCGCTGATAGGCGGTCGCTGATAAAGCTTTTTCTTGTAGTGAAAGTGCCTTATTTACCCCATTTGTACCCATACACTCATCTTAGACCATCTCTCTCTAAAACCCACAAAAATATTTGGTGATTCAGTCCATATCTAAGTCCCCAGAACACCCAAGCACAATCATCAAAGATCAGATTCAAAATCAAGGTGTAAAGAGGTACGAAAACCCTAACTTGAAAATTATGTGATTTGATGTTAGATGTTATGTTTTAGTGTTAAAACATGTTGTTGGTAGTCTATTTAAGTGATCTGGGTTGATAGATGTTAGATCCATAACATCTATAGGCTCAGATCTAGAGTTTTACAAAATCTGGAAAAAGTTGAAAAATTGGTCTGACAATGAATGTCAGACCTCATAAATCTTTGGTTGTTATGAGTTTTTGTTGTTTAAATGTTTTATCTTGTTGTATGATGTGAGATCTGTAATCTAGAACTTGTATCAGGACCAGAGCATGCTTAGATTGTCTGATAATCGAGGTCAAGATGAGTTTAAGTCTTCGGATCTGTCAGGTGTTAAGTGTTATGATGTTGTTGTTGTATCTAAGTTGTAGAGTGGTATATATATTATATGTTCATGCCTTAAGATTACCTAAATGATAAACAGATTGGACTTAGCAGCCGGTCAAACTAGCCAAGACGGACACTTTTTTTGTTTTCTGGGTAACCCGGAAAACATATGAAGATGTTGCCTGACATGGTTTGACCAGACCTTATCTACTCGTTGTGTAATTGTTAGATCGATGTTATGTAATAGATCTATTCTTTTACATGTTGGTTACACACTGAAAGCGTTAGATCACTAAAGCATTGCACAGATCACAAGTTGTGGAAGCCCAACGGTAGCTAGTCGAACTGTTCCTCATTTCTGGGTAACCCAGAAAGTGAAGAACAGCTCTGACAGCTTGTTCAAGGCCTTAGATCGAGCAGCTTGTTGATGTTTAGACATGATAAATGTTTAGAACTTGTACTCTGTTACATTGTCTACACCGCCCGACGTCTAGACTAACCATATCATCAACAGATTGCATGTTAGAAAGCCACAAAGGGTGTTGACCGACCATGACTAAAAATTATGGGCAGCCCAAAATATGATGAACAGGTTCTGACAGCTAGTTCAAAGCTTAATAACTTTTGATTGTGATGATGTATGACCTGGTTATTGGTTGTTACATGTAGTGTGACACTAGTACTACAAGAAAAATGTGTTAGCTTGCCCAGAAACCTCACATATTTTAAGTTATAATAAATGACTTTTAATATTTTGATAAATAATAAATTAATATTCTAATATTAATAGTAATTATTTAAAAATGATTTTAAATATTTTAAAAATTATTTAAGGGTAATATTAATGTTTTAAAAATACTTTAAGTTATTATAAATAACTTCAATATTTTGGCAACATTTTTATTAATAGTTTAATATTAATTAAATATTAATGATAATAAAATTAGTTAATATTTAAATCATTTAATAATGATTCCGATGTTTAAAAAATCATGATAAATTAGAATAATTATTTAAAAATTATTATAAGTCATTTAAAAATAATATGACAGATATTTACAGTTATGGAATTACATTATAGAGTTTTAGACTCGATAAATACCCGATAAAACCGACGGTACATCGAAATATTTCAGAAATTGATCTGGACTTAGATAATTGGACTAGATAAGTATTTGTTTGTGGTCCAAGGACTGTTAAACATATGTGACAATGTGATTATGTTAAGTGTTGACTGCAAATAGCAGTACTATGTTATATAATATAATATTCTAATTAAACGAATGATCTTATTAATGATAGGTTTCGGTATAAAAGATAAAACTAAGTTACGTTATTGTAAGCAGCAGCTCAAGCAATTATCTAAACTATTCTTTACATTGTGCAAGTTTCCTAACTTTGCATTTCCTTTATGCGATGGACATAAGTAAGAAAGTTTCAGAATCATATTATTGTGCCAGATTATTAAATCTATTGTTATTGATTATGTATCCAATTATTCATATTCATACTAGTTCTTAAATTTTCCGATCATTGTTTATCAACACAGTATCAGTGCATAATCCAGATATTTATTCTGTTTGTTAGTTTCTAAATATGATTATACAAGTGTCCCCACTTGGATAATCATTGTATTTAATCACATGATTGATACATACTTATTGATTTCCAATATGTATACGCTGACTTAAAAGTCGTCTAAGCTATTTGATTTGGCTAGACATAAACTTAAACATATTATTGAACAAGATAGAACTTTATTGTATCCAACCAGATTGTTTTGGTTCGGATTCCCGACTAAGTATGAATATCCCGAACATGAAAAAACTTTTGTGCACCTAAGGTGGATAGAGTGAACAATGATATCGTTCTTGCATGTAGTATTGATCAATAGAGGGCATAACGGGCTGATCACCCCCGTGCCCGTAAGTTATGAAGGTTTACAGATGAATTTCTGTTTAACCTTTTCGAAAATAGAAAACAATGTTCATAGGCTGTTGACAAATCTCCAGTTATAGTCAGTACGTAGTTTCAAAAATTTTATATAGAAGTGATATGTTGTTATTATTAGTTCAGCTTACTTCACAACTATTGATTCGTTGTAGAGGTGTCATTCAAAGAAAATATTTAATTCTTTTAGCTAATATCTATTGTTGTTATTACTTGTTGGGCAATCAAATGCTCATTCTTGCTTTAAATTTAAATGTTTTCAGCTAAGTATGATCAACCCGAAAGATCAGTCAAGAACAAGGGGATAGGGAAGCTATTCGAATGAATTTTATAATATTATGTGTAATAGTTAAGGTTTATTAAAATAATGTTATTTATTATCTATGATGTAATGAATGTTTAGAGGTCTCGTACCTGGGATTTAGACTTTGATATATATAAATTAAGTTGATATTTATATTATTGTTATTATTATTAGTATTATTTCGCTTATAGAAATGGTATCGTGAAGCACCGAGTTTGGGTTTCAAGTACCTGAATTTGGGGGGCATCACAGAACCTCCATCTACCAAGACTCCAGTTAATAATATCCAGAGGACAAAACCGCAATGTGTAACGACTTATAATGACCGGTTCCTTCGGGCGGTATGTCATCATCAGTGAAAGAGATCACATTGTTGTTGAAAATGTGATCAGCCAGATGTTGAAATTTTTTCACATCCACTAATTTCGGCAAGTAAGCTTCTTCCAAAACCTTTAGTAGAATCTTCCTGTTATCTTCGGAAGTTAAGACCAAGTCTAATATTGAAATTTGATGTAGAGCTTCTCTTAAGCTTAAAACCAACTTGGCTTCATTATGACCCATAGTATGGAGGAATTTTTCAATCTTCTCTATGGGAATTTCCCTCCTTAATTTAACAGCAGGCTTCATCACCCATTGGGGAAGATACAGTGGATTCTCCTTCAACACTGCAGCAGTTGTATGACATGTGGATCCTTCAGCTTCTCCATAATTCCAGGGAACTTTCTGTAAGCTGACAATAGGATATTGTGGTCTAAATGGCGGAATGAGGGGCTCTAGAGCAGCCACTTTCAAAAGATTGTTAATTCCTTTGAGCTGAATTGTGAGTGGTTTAACAATCTCATCGGCCTCAAAGGATATAACTGCTACCAGTTCATTCCATTTAGTGGGACAAGTATTTTCACTCTCAAATAGCACAATATCATTGTCTGCCAGTTGTAGGACACCGCAATCGATTAAGTTCTAAATAAGGTGGCAGAGTGCCCAGCATTCTTCCATTCTATGACTGCGAGAATGGGAGTGATACTGACATACTCCATCAGGGTTAAACCGTCCTGAACGGGGATTGATTGGAGGTAGGAGGGAAGTGATTCTTCCTTCATTGATTAGCATCTAAAGTATCTCCTCCATAGGTTGGCCCATGTATGTAAATTTCCTTCAATAGGCAAAATCCCGACGGGCTTTGGCAGTTGCTCTCTTCGTCACTTTGTCCTCCATTGTTTTATTTTTTGAAGGTGAAGATGGAATATTCATAATCAAGGGGAGGATACTAGCATGCTTCTGGTTAACTAATTGGCGTATAACTTGATGCTCATAGATCACCAGTTCTGCCAATTGCACAATTTGCTTGCATAGAGCTTTCATCTTTCGTTCCATCGCAAAATGGAACTTTGCATAATCCCATTTATTAGCATTGACTTTGATGATCTGGGATGCTTAGCAGTTGAAATTGGAACTTTATCCAGTGCTCCGATTAATCATGTTGACCTCTTCCTCTTTGTGTGGAGGAAGAGGTTTGTCTTGCACATGAGGTAGATCTGGTTTGGTGACCGCAATCTCATCGTTGTCTATTAAATCTTCGATCTTGTGTTTCAAGGCCCAACAATCTTGAGTATCATGTCCAGGTGCCCCGGCATGATAAGCACATTTCCGAGCAGCATTAAAACTCCGTCCATTAGGGCTGGCTGGTGGAAGAAGATGCGTGATTTTCTTCTACATGGTCAGAAGAGTGAGAATATTCTCGAGTGATTCTCCTAAGGGTGTGAACACTCGAGGGCGTTTGACTTCTCCACCTTTTGGTATTGGAGGGTTTGAAGACTATGCTAGAAAGGGAGTATAATTTCTCCTCTAGATAGGCATGTTCTGATTGCCTTTTTGACCCTGTAGTATCAGGAAAACATCCTCCTCTTTCCTTTTATGGACCCTCCGGGGGTTGTTTCCATAATTTTCGGATAAAAGCTTTAAGGGCAGCTAGGTCTTGAATCTTTCCTAACTTCAATCCCATCTCACCCACTTCTCCATGTTTGATCATTTCAGAAAATGGTTTACCGATACCAGCTAAGACTCTTTCATAGAAAGGAGCTTCTTGTATGTCGATAAAGGTCATGACCATCTCTGACTCTGTCATAGAAGGAGTTACTTGAGTAGCAAGGCGCCTCCACCTTTGAGCATATTCTCTAAAAGACTCATTGGACTGTTTCTTGACCTTGGTAATCTAGCACCTGTCAGGAGCCATTTGAGACTAGAAACAATATTGTGTGAGGAAGGCGTGAGCTAGCTCTTCCCAGCTATGGATCTTTGAATTGTCTAATCTGGTATACCACGAACGGGTTTCTCTAGTCAGACTCTTTTGGAACAGCTGCATTCTGAGCTTCTCGTCCTCTGCATAAGATCCACATTCTCCAATGAACACCTTCAAATGTGTATAAGGATCTCATAACCAATCATATTTTTCAAAGTCAGGAGTTTTAAACTTTTCTGGATAATGAACATCAGGGAATTTACAAAGGTCGGCATATGATACACTCCCGTGTGCTCCAACTCCTTTGATAGCGCGAAGGGTCTCTTCAATTTGAAGAACTTTCTTTCTGATGTCACCGGTGTCTAGATCTCTTGTGAGATGGGCGGTGTGACAACCTGAGAAATTAGAAAAATTTTAAAATCTTAATTGATTGATTTAAGGTTAAATATTAGGACCTAGACAGAAAATAAGTGTATGCATTTGATATTTTTAGGAATGAATTTTGAGGATTTCAAAAGTCTGTGAAGAATTTTGGAGAATTATTCAGCATTAAGTGTATATGTGAATATGTTCTGTGTATATGGTTATTTATGTGTTCAGTATGTGTTTAAGGGTCAAGGGTTGACCAGATAAATTTTATCAGTGTCAAACCCTAAGTATATACTAAGAACGCCAATGTTCAGTTAGAAAACCCAAGCAATGGATAACAAACCCTAGAAACCGGTACTGAAATCTTAATTTTGGTTCCGGGAATTTGAAACCCTAATTCGAATTTCGAAAACCCTAACTTGGGATCTCAGAGACTTAAGTATATTAATTATAATATAATTAGGGTAAAGCTTAATTAATTAAGTTAAAAAACCCTAATTACAAATTTTGAAACCCTAATTTATAATTAGAGAAAACCTAATTGTGAGTTTAATAATTTTAATGTTAATTAGGAAACATTAATCCTAATTTTCAAGTTATGAATAATTAGAAAACCCTAATCTAATTAGGAAAACCTAATTTCTGAATTAGAAAAAAATGATAATTTTTCTATTTGAAGCCCTAATTCTTGGGTTATAAACCCTAATGTACAATTTTGATCCTAATTACTAAATTAGCAATTTTAATTAGAAAATAATAATCCTAATTAGCAAGATTGAATTTCATGATTAGGAAATATTAATATAATTATAGAATCCTAATTATAATTTCGAAATTTTAATTTTTTTATCTTAAAAATCTAATTTTTGGAAATTCAAGAAATTGATTTTGGAACCTTAGGTTTTAACCTTGAGGGTTAAACCCTAAGGGTTAAACTCTAAGGGTCCAAACCCTAAGGTTTGGATTAAATGACATTTTTGGAATTAAAATTGGAACTCAAATGACTTTTGTGCCCTTTTTGTATTCTTTAATAGTTGGAGTGTAGATCTAACCCTAGTATGGTTGTTCACCAACCCTAGTCCTAGCTATGTGGCTATGTCCCCAGCAATCAGCGATCAAATGCCAACCAATTCATTGAATCAAAGAGATATAAGTTGTAAAAGTAAGAAAAATTTCTTACTTTGCTTAGCAAAATATCCAAGACCCTTCTCTCTCTAAAATTCGAGAATAGGAAGTGAGAAAGAGTAATATACAAAGTTAAGATCATGTGTTAGCATTCTAAGGTCAGAAATAAATGATCAGATTCAAGATCAAGCATTAGAAAGGTATAAAAACCCTAAACTTAGAAATCATATGATTTGATGTTAGAAGTTATGATTTGTTGTTTAAAGTTGTGTTAGAGGGAGTTAATTAGTGATTTGGGTTGTTAGATCCCAGATCCATAACATCAAAGTGCTCAAATTTAAAGATTTATGAAATTTGAAAAAGTGGAAAAATAAGGCCTGACAGCCTAATGGCAGAGCCTCTAGATTCTTCTGTATTAGATGTTTTGTTTGTTTTATGTTTTGGATTTGTTCTATGACATGTTGTGTATGATCTGGAATTTAAAACATGGTCATAGCAAGTCTATATTTCTTGTTATATGCAGTCAAACTGTGTTGACCGATCACAGGAATGGGTTTCTGGGCAACCCAGAACCCAGATTGTTGTCTGACAGTCATTTTCCAAGCCATTGATTTTGCTGTTGTTTACTTGTTTGGACAAGTTGTTGTTGATATGCTCTAGACTGGTATGTGAACTACACATACAAGTCAGTAGAACACCCAGATCTATTATAGAATCAAAATTAATCAAGGTCAAACCATCGTTGACCAACTTCTTGGGAAGAAATCTGGGAAACCCATATTTCTCAAGATCACATCTCTGACAAGCTTTTGACCGGCTTTGATTTCGTTATTATAAAGCTATTAGGATGTATGTTTGAATCTAGATTATAGTATGACATGAGGACTACAAGTTCAAAGTACTCTCGGTTGTAGTAATCGGTCAAACGTCGTTGATCGTTCAGTTTTATTTTCTGGGTAACCCAGATTTTCGTGGTAGTGATCTGACAAGTTCTTTAGGGGCTTAGGTCTCGCAGATTTATGCTTTGTAAACCTTATACGTGCTTACACCATGTACCTTGTTAGTGGATTTACAAGGCCCAACGTCTAAATCAACTATAACATGAACCAATCGAGAGATGTATGGCCCCCAAAATCGTTGATCGGACACGACCTAATGTTTCGGGGCAGCCCAGAACATCAAGAACATGTCTGACAATAATATTTGGAGCTTAGATCTTGCTGTTGTAATATAGAATAGCTATGGAACATGTTTATGGTTGTAGTACTACATAAGTACTACAACATTCTTATAATAGACAACCCAGATAACATCAGAATCATGAAATTTTCAGTGGTCAAACTAGTAACCTTGTAACTGTGCATGAACATTCTGGGTTGGGTGAAGAACACCTATAGCGACGGTTCTGTCGCTATAGGGCCCTTTATTAATTATTAATTTCTAAAAAATTAATTATTTTATTTAAAAATTTGAGAAAATAGATTTTAATTTATTAAAAATACATAATAAATTCTTAAAAATTATTTTAAAGCCTAAAAATTAGTTTTTAATTATTTTGAGTATATTTGATAAATATTTAATATTTTTGGAATATAAATGGTATTTAATTTATTTAATTATAATATTATATAAATTATTCAAAAATGATTTTAATTAATAAAAAATCATGAAAAATTATATTATGGTAAAAGAAAATATTTTTAGTTATTTTCAGTGACTTTTAATATTTTGTGAGGAATTTCATTAATTAATTAGTATTAATGATAATTAATTTATTTAATAAATATATTAAATAAATTATGGAAAAATAGAATTAATGATTTAAAAATCATATAAAAATGATTTAAGTGTTATAAAAATATTTTAAGTTATAAAATATAACATTTGATTTTTGTCATAAAAATATTAATATTTTAATATTAATAGCAATTATCGAAAAATGAATTTAATTATTTAAAAATCATATAAAGGTGATTTTAAAGTATTAAAAATACTTTGTGATATTATAAATATATTATAATATTATGACATGAATTTCATTAATATTTGATAATAAATAAATATTAATGATAATAGAATATTGTGGTATTTAATTCATATAAATACGATTTTAATGATTGAAAATTCATGATAAATAATAATAATTACTTAGAAATTATTATGAGACTTGAAAAATTATTTTGACTGATATTAAAATTATCTGAGGTAATTGTTAAATGATTAGACATAGTTTACTTGAACTTAAACTCGACGATTGTCCGACTAGACCATTGAGATGTTAAAATTTTGTCAGATTTAACTGAAACTTAAATAGTTTGACTTGATGATAGGTTTTATGTGTTGTATAGATTGATAGGATTATGTGATAATGTGTTTAGGTTATTTAAATTATTGTGATGATATTATTCTAATTTGTATATCGATATTATTTATATATTAGGTCTTCGATCAGACAAAGCTTATTATAATGCGTAACGATAATCAACGAAACAGGTAAGTTTTTACGTAACTCTACTAGGAGTTGTTTCATTTAAATATGCTTATGGATAATCATTGTTGATTGTCATTGTAGAATTGTACTCTGTACATATTACACGTATAAGTCAGGTATGAAAGGCTGATCACATTCATTACCAGTTGATCCAGATATATTTGTTCATGTTCAATACTTGCTCAGTCAAAAAGTTTGTTCATGCTAATTCACAGCTATATTGATAAATTATAGCCAACTTATTATTCAGACTCTTTCAATCATGATATATCCTTACATAAATTTAAACTTGCTGGGCAACTTTCATGCTCACTCTTGTTATATCATGATAAAACAATGCAGATTAAGGTGAATGTTTCGGATACAAGGAAAGGTTAAAAAGAGTTCCACCTTTAGTATACGTTGCAGTTAGATTTATAGCAGTAATGTATATTAATGTTATTGTAAGTCAAATAAGTTATGAATTGTGTATAAGTTAAGGTTACCCGACCTTGGGGAAATAGTGTGTAATGTAATGTATAAATAATTTAAGTTTATATCTTCTACAATAGTAATAGAATGATTGTACCAGATCCGCAGTGATTCGGAACCCAAATTTGGGGCTCTCACAGTTGGTATCAGAGTTGTTGGTTATGAACCTTAGGTAAGAATATCAGAGACCAATAACCGCAGTGATTCGGATAAGATCTGACTCACATAGAGTTAGTTGGCCGGTAAGATTCGAAGATGAATCTCGATGAATTATAAAGAAAAAGAGTTCCCTAACTCTGATAATAAAGGTGAACAGTAGTGATGAATAAATCGAGTCTAAAAGACTGAAAATACAGGGATATGAGATCGTAAAACAAAACGATCAAGACATAGAAATGAATCGTAATATGTACGATGAGATCACCCCGTGATCTGATAAGGTGATAGCAGGGAGAAGAATCAATCTAATGATTAAACAGTTTACAGCAAGGTTGCTGTGTGTCAATGGTACTACGAATTGGTACAGATTAAGGAAAGGATTATGAATACGAGTTGAATGAAATTCGTATTGAGAATGGAGTTAAGATTAGGCGGAGATTCAATTGAGGACTCATGTCGGCCGTTGAGTTGTATGATTCCTTGTATGGGCGGGGAATTGTACTTGGTGTAAAAACCACTTAGTTTCTGGCAATGATAATCATTGAAATATTTGTGTCGCGTTATTTGCTATGTGTATAGTAAGAGGGTGATTCCTTTCTCATGTGTATAACAAATAGATAGGTTATAGGTAGAGAATATAAGGTTAAGTACGAGTTCTTAAAACTCATACTTATGTGACATGCTTGACTCATAGTTATATGAAATGTTTATGAATCCCTCAGCGAATGGACGCCAAAGGTCTAACTAGGATAAGTTCTTAAACTCATATGATTGTGGCAACTTCATGAACTCATGAGTGTGGTTTGACGAACTGGGTATAGTTGTGTGAGAACGGAGAATTGAGGATAATAGGAATAGATAGACTGTATAAGTAAATGATTATTAGCGGAGAGATAAGTTTTTCAAAACTCCTAGCTATGCTAGATTTTGAAATTTTGACATCAAGCTAAATACGCACTATGTGCTTTTAAAAAAATATAGACTCGTGAATGCGACAACCCGAGAAATTAAAAAAATTTTAAAATCTTAATTGATTGATTTAAGGTTCAATATTAGGACCTAGACAGAAAATAAATGTATGCGTTTGATATTTTTAGGAAGGAATTTTGGGGATTTCAAAATTCTGTGAAGTATTTTGGAGAATTATTCAAGATTAAGTGTATATGCGAATGTGTTCTGTGTATATAGTCATTTATGTGTTCAGTATGTGGTTAAGGGTCAAGGGTTGACAAGATAAATTTTTCAGGGTCAAACCCTAAGTATATACTAAGAACGTCAATGTTCAGTTAGAAAACCTTAGCAATGGATAAGAAACCCTAGAAATCGGTTCTGAAACCCTAATTTCGATTCCGTGAATTTGAAACCCTAATTCGGATTTCAAAAACCCTAACTTGGGATCTCAAAGACTTAATTATATTAATTATAATATAATTAGGGTAAAGCTTAATTAATTAAGTTAGAAAACCCTAATTACAAAATTTGAAACCCTAATTTATAATTAGGAAAAACTTAATTGTGAATTTAATCATTTTAATGTTAATTAGGTAATATTAATCCTAATTTTCAAGTTATGAATAATTAGAAAACCTTATTTCAAAATTAGAAAAAAAATGATGATTTTTCTATTTAAAACCTTAATTCTTGGGTTATAAATCCTAATGTACAATTTTGATCCTAATTGCTAAATTAGCAATTTTAATTATGAAATAATAATCCTAATTAGCAAGATTGAATTTCATGATTAGAAAATCTTAATATAACTATAGAATCCTCATTATAATTTCAAAATTTTAATTTTTTTATTTTAAAAATCTAATTTTTGAAAATTCTAGAAATTAATTTTGGAACCTTAGGTTTTAACCCAAAGGGAAAAACCCTAAGGGTCCAAACCCTAGGTTAAACCCTAAGGGTTGGATTAAATGACATTTTTGGAATTAAAATTGGAACTCAAATGACTTTTGTGCCCTTTTTGTATTCTTTAATAGTTGGGGTGTAGATCTAACCCTAGTATGGTTGTTCACCAACCCTAGTCCTAGCCATATGGCTATGTCCCCAACAATCAGCCATCAAAAGCTAGCCAATTTGTTAAATCAAAGAGATATAAATTGTAAAAGAAAGAAAAATTTCTTACTTTACTTAGAAAAATATCCAAGACCCTTCTCTCTCTAAAATTCGGGAATAGGAAGTGAGAGAGAGTAAGATACAAACTTAAGAGCATATGTTAGCATTCCAAGGTAAGAAATCAATGATCAGATTCAAGATCAAGCATTAGAAAGGTATAAAAACCCTAAACTTAGAAATCATATGATTTGAAGTTAGAAGTTATGATTTGTTGTTTAAAGTTGTGTTAGAGGGTGTTAATTAGTGATCTGGGTTGTTAGATCCCAGATCCATAACATCAAAGTGCTCGAATTTAAAGATTTATCAAATCTGGAAAAGTGGAAAAATAAGGCCTGACAGCCTAACATCAGAGCCTCTAGATTCTTCTGTGTTAGATGTTTTGTGTGTTTTATGTTATGGATTTGTTCTGTGACATGTTGTTTATGATCTGGAATTGAAAACAGGGTCATAGCATGTCTAGATTTCTTATTATATGAAGTCAAACTGCGTTGACCGATCAAAGGAATGGGTTTCTAGGCAACCCAGAACCCAGATTGTTGTCTGACAGTCATTTTCCAAGCCATTGATTTTGTTGTTGGTTACTAGTTTAGACAAGTTGTTGTTGATATGCTGTAGACTGATATGTGAACTACACATACAAGTCAGTAGAACACCCAGATCTATTATAGAATCAAAATTAATCAAGGTCAAACCATCGTTGACCAACTGCCTAGGAAGAAATCTAGGAAACCTAGATTTCTCAAGAACACATCTCTAACAAGCTTTTGACCGGCTTTGATTTCGTTATTGTAAAGCTGTTAGGATGTATGTTTGCATCTAGATTATAGTATGACATGAGGACTACAAGTTCAAAGTACTCTCGAACCTTGGAGAGCAACAGATCGGTTGTAGTAATCGGTAAAACGTCGTTGACCGTTCAGTTTTATTTTCTGGGTAACCCAGAATTTCGTGACAGCAATCTGACAAGTTCTTTAGGGCCTTAGATCTTGCAAATTTATGCTTTGTAGACCTTATACGTTCTTACACCATGTACCCTGTTAGTGGATTTACAAGGCCCGACGTCTAAATCAACTATAACATGAACCAATCGAGAGATGTATGGCCCCCAAAAGCATTGACCGGGCACTACTTGATGTTTCTGAGCAGCCCAAAACATCAAGAACATGTCTGACAAGGATTTCTATAGCTTAGATCTTGCTGTTGTGATATAGAATGGCTATGGAACTTGTTTATTGTTGTAGTACTACAACATTCTTATAATAGACAACCTAGATAACATCAGAATCATGAAATTTTCAGTGGTCAAACTAGTAACCTTGTAACTGTGCATGAACATTCTAGGTTGGGTGAAGAACACTTATAACGACGGTTCTGTCGCTATAGGGCCCTTTATTAATTATTAATTTCTGAAAAATTAATTATTTTATTTAAAAATTTGAGAAAAATAGATTTTAATTTATTAAAAATACATAATAAATTCTTAAAAATTATTTTAAAGCCTAAAAATTAGTTTTTAATTATTTTGAGTTTATTTCATAAATATTTAATATTTTTGGAATATAAATGGTATTTAATTTATTTAATTATAATATTAAATAAATTATTTAAAAATAATTTTAATTCATGAAAAATTATATTATGGTAAAAGAAAATATTTTAAGTTATTTTCAGTTACTTTTAATATTTTGTGAGGAATTTCATTAATTAATTAACATTAATGATAATTAATTAATTTAATAAATATATTAAATAAATTATGAAAAAATAGAATTAATGATTTAAAAATCATATAAAAATGATTTAAGTGTTATAAAAATATTTTAAGTTATAAAATATAACTTTTGATATTTTGTCATAAAAATATTAATATTTTAATATTAATAGCAATTATCGGATAATGAATTTAATTGTTTAAAAATAATATAAAGGTGATTTTAAAGTATTAAAAATACTTTGTGATATTATAAATATATTATAATATTATGACATGAATTTCATTAATATTTGATAATAAATAAATATTAATGATAATAGAATATTGTGGTATTTAATTCATATAAATACGATTTTAATGGTTGAAAATTCATGATAAACGATAATAATTATTTAGAAATTATTACGAGACTTGAAAAATTATTTTAACTGATATTAAAATTATCTGAGGTAATTGTTAAGTAATTAGATAGAGTTTAATTGAACTTAAACTCGACGATTGTCCGACTAGACCATTGAGATGTTAAAATTTTGTCAGATTTAACTGAAACTTAAATAGTTTGACTTGATGATAGGTTTTATGTGTTGTATAGATTGATAGGATTATGTGATAATGTGTTTAGGTTATTTAAATTATTGTGATGATATTATTCTAATTTGTATATCGATATTATTTATATATTAGGTCTTCGATCAGACAAAGCTTATTATAATGCGTAACGATAATCAACGAAACAAGTAAGTTTTTACGTAACTCTACCAAGAGTTGTTTCATTTAAATATGCTTATGGATAATCATTGTTGATTGTCATTGTAGAATTGTACTTTGTACATATTACACGTATAAGTCAGGTATGAAAGGCTGATCACATTTATTACCAGTTGATCCAGATATATTTGTTCATGTTCAATACTTATTCAGTCAAAAAGTTTGTTCATGCTAATTCACAACTATATTGATGAATTATAGCCAACTTATTATTCAGACTCTTTCAATCATGATATATCCTTACATAAATTTAAACTTGCTGGGCAACTTTCATGCTCACCCTTGTTATATCATGATAAAACAATGCAGATTAAGGTGAATGTTTCAGATACAAGGAAAGGTTAAAAAGAGTTCCACCTTTAGTATACGTTGCAGTTAGATTTATAGCAGTAATGTATCTTAATGTTATTGTAAGTCAAATAAGTTATGAATTGTGTATAAGTTAAGGTTACCCGACCTTGGGGAAATAGTGTGTAATGTAATGTATAAATAATTTATGTTAATATCTTCTGCAATAGTTATAGAATGATTGTACCAGATCCGCAGTGATTCGGAACCCAAATTTGGGGCTCTCACAGTTGGTATCAGAGTTATTGGTTATGAACCTTAGGTAAGAATATCAGAGACCAATAATCGCAGTGATTCGGATAAGATCTGACTCACATAGAGTTAGTTGGCCGGTAAGATTCGAAGATGAATCTCGGCGAATTATAAAGAAAAAGAGTTCCCTAACTCTGATAATAAAGGTGAACAGTAGTGATGAATAAATCGAGTCTAAAAGACTGAAAATACAGGGATATGAGATCGTAAAACAAAACGATCAAGACATAGAAATGAATCGTAATATGTACGATGAGATCACCCCGTGATCTGATAAGGTGATAGCAGGGAGAAGAATCAATCTAATGATTGAACAGTTTACAGCAAGGTTGCTGTGTGTCAATGGTACTACGAATTGGTACAGATTAAGGAAAGGATTATGAATACGAGTTGAATGAAATTCGTATTGAGAAGGGAGTTAAGATTAGGCGGAGATTCAATTGAGGACTCATGTCGGCCGTTGAGTTGTATGATTCCTTGTATGGGCGGAGAATTGTACTTGGTGTAAAAACCACTTAGTTTCTGGCAATGATAATCATTGAAATATTTGTGTCGCGTTATTTGCTATGTGTATAGTAAGAGGGTGATTCCTTTCTCATGTGTATAACAAATAGATAGGTTATAGGTAGAGAATATAAGGTTAAGTACGAGTTCTTAAAACTCATACTTATGTGACATGCTTGACTCATAGTTATATGAAATGTTTATGAACCCCTCAGCGAATGGACGCCAAAGGTCTAACTAGGATAAGTTCTTAAACTCATATGATTGTGGCAACTTCATGAACTCATGAGTGTGGTTTGACGAACTGGGTATAGTTTTGTGAGAATGGAGAATTGAGGATAATAGGAATAGATAGACTGTATAAGCAAATGATTATTAGCGGAGAGATAAGTTTTTCAAAACTCCTAGCTATGCTAGATTTTGAAATTTTGACATCAAGCTAAATACGCACTATGTGCTTTTAAAAAAAATATAGACTCGTAATCATTTTTGAAACGGTTTAAAGTATAGTCTATGCTACTTATTTCATCTAGACACAAATGATTTAAAATATCAAAATATATTTTATTTATCACTCATGTACCATGTAACCTAGTGCAAAGATGATAAAAAGTTGATAGAGTTGTAAATACAGGAATACATAGTGTGAATTTGATCTAAAATTCCACTATTGTATGATGTGTTATGACAAAGTCATATGATGACGGCATTCTCAAACGGACTGTTAATACACTACGACATCATGACGTCATTCTCAAAAATATTTTCAAAAATTTTAATTTGCCAACGGGGTTTGGCTACACCTAAATAATTCAATTGAATTGAATTATTGATATGAGTCTATGCTATTCGATTCAGCTAGACTAATATTTATGAAAACTCTAGGTGTTCATTGAAAGAAATTTCCTGAACCAAATTGTTTTGGTGCGGAATCTAATAAGACTGAGGTAAACTTTTGTGCCTATGGCAGTGACGAGAAACAGATAAAATCAGTACTTTGCCAGTATAGGGCATATCGGGCTAAACACCCTTTTGTGTTTTATGACGGTTTGCGAATGAGTTTCCATAAAACCTTTGCAAAAATGACAGAAAAATAGTCTATATGACTCCTCTACACAATTTGAAATTTTTTTTTCTTTTGTGAGTGGTGTATTGGGTAGCATGTGATGATGAGAATGAATGGTGTATGGTGTATGGTGTATGGGGTAAGGTGTAAGGTAAATTTCGGGGACGAAATTTTTAGAAGAAGGTGTGAATGCGACAACCCGATAAATTAAAAAAATTTAAAATCTTAATTGATTGATTTAAGTTTCAATATTAGGACCTAGACAGAAAATAAATGTATGCGTTTGATATTTTTAGGAAGGAATTTTGGGGATTTCAAAATTCTATGAAGTATTTTGGAGAATTATTCAAGATTAAGTGTATATGCGAATGCGTTCTGTGTATATGGTCATTTATGTGTTCAGTATGTGGTTAAGGGTCAAGGGTTGACAAGATATATTTTTCAGGGTCAAACCCTAAGTATATACTAAGAACGTCAATGTTCAGTTAGAAAACCTTAGCAATGGATAAGAAACCCTAGGAATCGGTTCTGAAACCCTAATTTCGGTTCGGTAAATTTGAAACCCTAATTCGAATTTCAAAAACCCTAACTTGGGATCTCAAAGACTTAATTATATTAATTATAATATAATTAGGGTAAAGCTTAATTAATTAAGTTAGAAAACCCTAATTACAAAATTTGAAACCCTAATTTATAATTAGGAAAAACCTAATTGTGAATTTAATCATTTTAATGTTAATTAGGTAATATTAATCCTAATTTTCAAGTTATGAATAATTAGAAAACCTTATTTCAAAATTAGAAAAAAAATGATGATTTTTCTATTTAAAACCCTAATTCTTGGGTTATAAACCCTAATGTACAATTTTGATCCTAATTGCTAAATTAGCAATTTTAATTATGAAATAATAATCCTAATTAGCAAGATTGAATTTCATGATTAGAAAATCTTAATATAATTATAGAATCCTCATTATAATTTCAAAATTTTAATTTTTCTATTTTAAAAATCTAATTTTTGAAAATTCTAGAAATTAATTTTGGAACCTTAGGTTTTAACCCAAAGGGAAAACCCCTAAGGGTCCAAACCCTATGGTTAAACCCTAAGGGTTGGATTAAATGACATTTTTGGAATTAAAATTGGAACTCAAATGACTTTTGTGCCCTTTTTGTATTCTTTAATAGTTGGGGTGTAGATCTAACCCTAGTATGGTTGTTCACCAACCCTAGTCCTAGCCATATGGCTATGTCCCCAACAATCAGCCATCAAAAGCTAGCCAATTTGTTAAATCAAAGAGATATAAATTGTAAAAGAAAGAAAAATTTCTTACTTTACTTAGAAAAATATCCAAGACCCTTCTCTCTCTAAACTTCGGGAATAGGAAGTAAGAGAGAGTAAGATACAAACTTAAGAGCATATGTTAGCATTCCAAGGTAAGAAATCAATGATCAGATTCAAGATCAAGCATTAGAAAGGTATAAAAACCCTAAACTTAGAAATCATATGATTTGATGTTAGAAGTTATGATTTGTTGTTTAAAGTTGTGTTAGAGGGTGTTAATTAGTGATCTGGGTTGTTAGATCTCAGATCCATAACATCAAAGTGCTCGAATTTAAAGATTTATCAAATCTGGAAAAGTGGAAAAATAAGGCCTGACAGCCTAACATCAGAGCCTCTAGATTCTTCTGTGTTAGATGTTTTGTGTGTTTTATGTTATGGATTTGTTCTGTGACATGTTGTTTATGATCTGGAATTGAAAACAGGGTCATAGCATGTCTGGATTTCTTATTATATGAAGTCAAACTGCGTTGACCGATCAAAGGAATGGGTTTCTGGGCAACCCAGAACCCAGATTGTTGTCTGACAGTCATTTTCCAAGCCATTGATTTTGTTGTTGTTTACTAGTTTAGACAAGTTGTTGTTGATATGCTGTAGACTGATATGTGAACTACACATACAAGTCAGTAGAACACCCAGATCTATTATAGAATCAAAATTAATCAAGGTCAAACCATCGTTGACCAACTGCCTAGGAAGAAATCTAGGAAACCTAGATTTCTCAAGAACACATCTCTAACAAGCTTTTGACCGGCTTTGATTTCGTTATTGTAAAGCTGTTAGGATGTATGTTTGCATCTAGATTATAGTATGACATGAGGACTACAAGTTCAAAGTACTCTCGAACCTTGGAGAGCAACAGATCGGTTGTAGTAATCGGTAAAACGTCGTTGACCGTTCAGTTTTATTTTCTGGGTAACCCAGAATTTCGTGACAGCAATCTGACAAGTTCTTTAGGGCCTTAGATCTTGCAAATTTATGCTTTGTAGACCTTATACGTTCTTACACCATGTACCCTGTTAGTGGATTTACAAGGCCCGACGTCTAAATCAACTATAACATGAACCAATCGAGAGATGTATGGCCCCCAAAAGCATTGACCGGGCACTACTTGATGTTTCTGAGCAGCCCAAAACATCAAGAACATGTCTGACAAGGATTTCTATAGCTTAGATCTTGCTGTTGTGATATAGAATGGCTATGGAACTTGTTTATTGTTGTAGTACTACAACATTCTTATAATAGACAACCTAGATAACATCAGAATCATGAAATTTTCAGTGGTCAAACTAGTAACCTTGTAACTGTGCATGAACATTCTAGGTTGGGTGAAGAACACTTATAACGACGGTTCTGTCGCTATAGGGCCCTTTATTAATTATTAATTTCTGAAAAATTAATTATTTTATTTAAAAATTTGAGAAAAATAGATTTTAATTTATTAAAAATACATAATAAATTCTTAAAAATTATTTTAAAGCCTAAAAATTAGTTTTTAATTATTTTGAGTTTATTTCATAAATATTTAATATTTTTGGAATATAAATGGTATTTAATTTATTTAATTATAATATTAAATAAATTATTTAAAAATAATTTTAATTCATGAAAAATTATATTATGGTAAAAGAAAATATTTTAAGTTATTTTCAGTTACTTTTAATATTTTGTGAGGAATTTCATTAATTAATTAACATTAATGATAATTAATTAATTTAATAAATATATTAAATAAATTATGAAAAAATAGAATTAATGATTTAAAAATCATATAAAAATGATTTAAGTGTTATAAAAATATTTTAAGTTATAAAATATAACTTTTGATATTTTGTCATAAAAATATTAATATTTTAATATTAATAGCAATTATCGGATAATGAATTTAATTGTTTAAAAATAATATAAAGGTGATTTTAAAGTATTAAAAATACTTTGTGATATTATAAATATATTATAATATTATGACATGAATTTCATTAATATTTGATAATAAATAAATATTAATGATAATAGAATATTGTGGTATTTAATTCATATAAATACGATTTTAATGGTTGAAAATTCATGATAAACGATAATAATTATTTAGAAATTATTATGAGACTTGCAAAATTATTTTAACTGATATTAAAATTATCTGAGGTAATTGTTAAGTAATTAGATAGAGTTTAATTGAACTTAAACTCGACGATTGTCCGACTAGACCATTGAGATGTTAAAATTTTGTCAGATTTAACTGAAACTTAAATAGTTTGACTTGATGATAGGTTTTATGTGTTGTATAGATTGATAGGATTATGTGATAATGTGTTTAGGTTATTTAAATTATTGTGATGATATTATTCTAATTTGTATATCGATATTATTTATATATTAGGTCTTCGATCAGACAAAGCTTATTATAATGCGTAACGATAATCAACGAAACAGGTAAGTTTTTACGTAACTCTACCAAGAGTTGTTTCATTTAAATATGCTTATGGATAATCATTGTTAATTGTCATTGTAGAATTGTACTCTGCACATATTACACGTATAAGTCAGGTATGAAAGGCTGATCACATTTATTACCAGTTGATCCAGATATATTTGTTCATGTTCAATACTTATTCAGTCAAAAAGTTTGTTCATGCTAATTCACAACTACATTGATGAATTATAGCCAACTTATTATTCAGACTCTTTCAATCATGATATATCCTTACATAAATTTAAACTTACTGGGCAACTTTCATGCTCACTCTTGTTATATCATGATAAAACAATGCAGATTAAGGTGAATGTTTCGGATACAAGGAAAGGTTAAAAAGAGTTCCACCTTTAGTATACGTTGCAGTTAGATTTATAGCAGTAATGTATATTAATGTTATTGTAAGTCAAATAAGTTATGAATTGTGTATAAGTTAAGGTTACCCGACCTTGGGGAAATAGTGTGTAATGTAATGTATAAATAATTTATGTTAATATCTTCTGCAATAGTTATAGAATAATTGTACCAGATCCGCAGTGATTCGGAACCCAAATTTGGGGCTCTCACAGTTGGTATCAGAGTTATTAGTTATGAACCTTAGGTAAGAATATCAGAGACCAATAACCGCAGTGATTCGGATAAGATCTGACTCACATAGAGTTAGTTGGCCGGTAAGATTCGAAGATGAATCTCGGCGAATTATAAAGAAAAAGAGTTCCCTAACTCTGATAATAAAGGTGAACAGTAGTGATGAATAAATCGAGTCTAAAAGACTGAAAATACAGGGATATGAGATCGTAAAACAAAACGATCAAGACATAGAAATGAATCGTAATATGTACGATGAGATCACCCCGTAATCTGATAAGGTGATAGCAGGGAGAAGAATCAATCTAATGATTAAACAGTTTACAGCAAGGTTGCTGTGTGTCAATGGTACTACGAATTGGTACAGATTAAGGAAAGGATTATGAATACGAGTTGAATGAAATTCGTATTGAGAATGGAGTTAAGATTAGGCGGAGATTCAATTGAGGACTCATGTCGGCCGTTGAGTTGTATGATTCCTTGTATGGGCGGGGAATTGTACTTGGTGTAAAAACCACTTAGTTTCTGGCAATGATAATCATTGAAATATTTGTGTCGCGTTATTTGCTATGTGTATAGTAAGAGGGTGATTCCTTTCTCATGTGTATAACAAATAGATAGGTTATAGGTAGAGAATATAAGGTTAAGTACGAGTTCTTAAAACTCATACTTATGTGACATGCTTGACTCATAGTTATATGAAATGTTTATGAACCCCTCAGCGAATGGACGCCAAAGGTCTAACTAGGATAAGTTCTTAAACTCATATGATTGTGGCAACTTCATGAACTCATGAGTGTGGTTTGACGAACTGGGTATAGTTGTGTGAGAACGGAGAATTGAGGATAATAGGAATAGATAGACTGTATAAGCAAATGATTATTAGCGGAGAGATAAGTTTTTCAAAACTCCTAGCTATGCTAGATTTTGAAATTTTGACATCAAGCTAAATACGCACTATGTGCTTTTAAAAAAAATATAGACTCGTAATCATTTTTGAAACGGTTTAAAGTATAGTCTATGCTACTTATTTCAGCTAGACACAAATGATTTAAAATATCAAAATATATTTTATTTATCACTCATGTACCATGTAACCTAGTGCAAAGATGATAAAAAGTTGATAGAGTTGTAAATACAGGAATACATAGTGTGAATTTGATCTAAAATTCCACTATTGTATGATGTGTTATGACAAAGTCATATGATGACGGCATCCTCAAACGGACTGTTAATACACTACGACATCATGACGTCATTCTCAAAAATATTTTCAAAAATTTTAATTTGCCAACGGGGTTTGGCTACACCTAAATAATTCAATTGAATTGAATTATTGATATGAGTCTATGCTATTCGATTCAGCTAGACTAATATTTATGAAAACTCTAGGTGTTCATTGAAAGAAATTTCCTGAACCAAATTGTTTTGGTGCGGAATCTAATAAGACTGAGGTAAACTTTTGTGCCTATGGCAGTGACGAGAAACAGATAAAATCAGTACTTTGCCAGTATAGGGCATATCGGGCTAAACACCCTTTTGTGTTTTATGACGGTTTGCAAATGAGTTTCCATAAAACCTTTGCAAAAATGACAGAAAAATAGTCTATATGACTCCTCTACACAATTTGAAATTTTTTTTTCTTTTGTGAGTGGTGTATTGGGTAGCATGTGATGATGAGAATGAATGGTGTATGGTGTATGGTGTATGGGGTAAGGTGTAAGGTAAATTTCGGGGACGAAATTTTTAGAAGAAGGTGTGAATGCGACAACACGAGAAATTAAAAAAATTTAAAATCTTAATTGATTGATTTAAGTTTCAATATTAGGACCTAGACAGAAAATAAATGTATGCGTTTGATATTTTTAGGAAGGAATTTTGGGGATTTCAAAATTCTATGAAGTATTTTGGAGAATTATTCAAGATTAAGTGTATATGCGAATGCGTTCTGTGTATATGGTCATTTATGTGTTCAGTATGTGGTTAAGGGTCAAGGGTTGACAAGATATATTTTTCAGGGTCAAACCCTAAGTATATACTAAGAACGTCAATGTTCAGTTAGAAAACCTTAGCAATGGATAAGAAACCCTAGAAATCGGTTCTGAAACCCTAATTTCGGTTCGGTAAATTTGAAACCCAAATTCGAATTTCAAAAACCCTAACTTGGGATCTCAAAGACTTAATTATATTAATTATAATATAATTAGGGTAAAGCTTAATTAATTAAGTTAGAAAACCCTAATTACAAAATTTGAACCCCTAATTTATAATTAGGAAAAACCTAATTGTGAATTTAATCATTTTAATGTTAATTAGGTAATATTAATCCTAATTTTCAAGTTATGAATAATTAGAAAACCTTATTTCAAAATTAGAAAAAAAATGGTGATTTTTATATTTAAAACCCTAATTCTTGGGTTATAAACCCTAATGTACAATTTTGATCTTAATTGCTAAATTAGCAATTTTAATTATGAAATAATAATCCTAATTAGCAAGATTGAATTTCATGATTAGAAAATCTTAATATAATTATAGAATCCTCATTAGAATTTCAAAATTTTAATTTTTCTATTTTAAAAATCTAATTTTTGAAAATTCTAGAAATTAATTTTGGAACCTTAGGTTTTAACCCAAAGGGAAAAACCCTAAGGGTCCAAACCCTATGGTTAAACCCTAAGGGTTGGATTAAATGACATTTTTGGAATTAAAATTGGAACTCAAATGACTTTTGTGCCCTTTTTATATTCTTTAATAGTTGGGGTGTAGATCTAACCCTAGTATGGTTGTTCACCAACCCTAGTCCTAGCCATATGGCTATGTCCCCATCAATCAGCCATCAAAAGCTAGCCAATTTGTTAAATCAAAGAGATATAAATTGTAAAAGAAAGAAAAATTTCTTACTTTACTTAGCAAAATATCCAAGACCCTTCTCTCTCTAAAATTCGGGAATAGGAAGTGAGAGAGAGTAAGATACAAACTTAAGAGCATATGTTTGCATTCCAAGGTCAGAAATCAATGATCAGATTCAAGATCAAGCATTAGAAAGGTATAAAAATCCTAAACTTAGAAATCATATGATTTGATGTTAGAAGTTATGATTTGTTGTTTAAAGTTGTGTTAGAGGGTGTTAATTAGTGATCTGGGTTGTTAGATCCCAGATCCATAACATCAAAGTGCTCGAATTTAAAGATTTATCAAATCTGGAAAAGTGGAAAAATAAGGCCTGACAGCCTAATATCAGAGCCTCTAGATTCTTCTGTGTTAGATGTTTTGTGTGTTTTATGTTATGGATTTGTTCTGTGATGTAAGACCCCGAATTTTATGAAATAAAAGTATTCAATTTTTCTTATAATTACTATTCAGTAAATGGTTTAATTGATAAATGTTAAAGTTAAGGGTGATATATGAATTTTTTTCAAAATACACAAGTGGTTATAAAATAATCATTGTTGTCGGAGAATATTCGTTTGGTCGTGGAATATTTTTTCTGTCGGGGAATATTCGTACGACGGCGCAGCTATTTGTGGGCCCCATAACGAATAACTGTCGGGTGAAGAAAACGATAAATTTAAGTTTTTACAAATAACGCCGTAGTTGTTACCGTTAACACTGTTGGAATACCCGGTGGTTAAAATACAGTAATACGCGTTATTGCACAGTAGCACACGGTATTGCATAGTATTTTTGAAATTATTGATTCTTACGTAAGAAGGCACTACTCAATAATTGTTACAGTAATTATTGTTCAATATTTTATTTTATTGATTCAATAATTGCTACGTTGAAATTTTATATTATTGTTGTTCAATAATTGTCACTGCACAGTATTTCCCATTATCAGATCAATAATTCATATTATTTGAATAATATTATTAGATAACATTATTGGCAATGACTAGAAAGTTCTGTCTAAGGAGAGTTTTGGTCATCTAATTGCGCGCCAGTAAGAAAAAATTCTTATTGGAAAGCCCCCTCTTTCCTGGGAACGGCCTGGTTGTCATAAATGTGATTCTGTAATATTATTTGTGAATAATTAATTATTGATTCATATGATAAGAAAATATTTATTTTATGTGGATATAAATGAGGGATATATTTTTGTGGTTAAAAAATGAAGGAGTTAATGTTGAGGTTTTTATCAGTATTTTTGTTGGAATGGAGGTATTAAAAATTAGGGTTTTTGAGATATTTTGCGAGGGTTATAATTTTTAATCCGACCGTTGGATCGTGGTAATATTTGGATATGTTATACATATATAAGTTGAGTATATGTCCACAAATTTTGAACCGTTAAAAATGAACGTATGATTTATTATAAATTTTACGAGATGACTGGTTCAGAAATTGTTGAATTTTCGGAGTTTATCATTTTGGTGGAAAATTCTAGAATTGGTGGGCCCCACTTGTGGTCGGTGAAGAAATGTGCTGAATTATATTTCAAATGTGGTGGGTGGGAATAGTAGCAGGTAAAGCCATCAGGTTGCAGGTCAAACCTACCAAAATTTTCCTATAAATAGAGGGCTAAGTTAGAATTGAAAATCACACCAGAAACATAAGCTTTCTCTCTTTCTCTCTCTATATTATGAAGCATATTTTGTGAGTTTTTAGATACTTGGTGAGTTTCTATTCATCAGTGCAAGTTTTCTTCAGCATCATATCCGATATCCAGTCAGAAGTACTGCTCTTTTGAGGTAAGGGATTGTAAGGGATTGTATGGGATTGTGAGGGATAGCAAGGGATAGTAATGGATTTTATTGTGGAATTTTTATCTTTTGTGTCGGGGTTACTATTCATGAGTTACTATTCACGATTTACTATTCATGAGTTACGAATATTACTCTTGAGGTTAAAACAATATGTTAATCATATTATTTTTATCATCATATATAACATTTTTATAACCCTGATGTTGAAATTCTCTTTCACTGGAGTGTAAAGATGGATAGATTATTGGTATGATCATGACTAGGGTTCTCTTTGGCCTGTAGTGCAAAGTTGAATTGTGACTGGTATGATCATGACCATTGAATTTATAATTGAATATCTTAAGCTTAAGTACAATGGTGAATTGATCAACATGGTTATAATTATTGTTTATATAAATTCTGAAATGATTATATATTTCTTTGAGATATGAATATATTTGGCCTGTAGTGCAAATATGAATTGTTGATGAATATCTTTGGCATGTAGTGCAAAGATGGCCTGTTGATGAATATCTTTGGCCTGTAGTGCAAAGATGAACTGTTGTTGAATATCTTTGGCCTGTAGTGCAAAGATGGTTTGTTGATGAATATCTTTGGCCCGTAGTGCAAAGATGGATTTGTTAGTATGATTATAAACAGGAACTGTGATTTGGTATAACCATGATCTTTGATGTTTCAGGTAAAGACAGGTGATGAAAATATTCTTCGTCCTGGGTGCGAAGAAAAATTTATAGTCACAATTATGATTATGAGTTATTCATATGATTGTGGAAAGGAACTATTGAGTGATGTTACATGGATAAAACATTATTGGTGGATTTTTAACATGGAAGAGATAATGGACTTTATGGTCTGTTTGACTCTTCTAATAGATTGCATGTTCCGCTGCAACTATGGTTGAAATTTTTATCATTTACCATATGTTCTAAATCTCTGATTTATTGTTGATGAAGGCTATTGATAATTGAATTATCTTTAGTCATGATATTCTTTACTGAGCTAGTTGTGCTCACCCTTTTGCTTCACAATTCCTTTCAGGTAATAAGAGTGTAGCTGGGTCGAGCGGGGGTAACAAGGGAATAGTACGGTGGTCATCATTTAGTAGTTATATTTGGTGAAGAAAATAGGGTGAGGCGAACCCAACGTTGGAAGGGTGTTTTGTCACTATCATACAAGATGTCTAATGACATACAACCTCGTGTCATCATAAGACACGGTTGTGCTCATCCACTTGCTGAGTATATCTATGGGCACTACCTATATAATCTTGGTGTTTGTTTGAAGTATAATTCTCAATTAGAGACAGTAGAGATAATGATAAGTCAAGAGAAGACTCACCATTGGGAAGAATATGATAGTAATCTTCTCGTTTTTCTTTGGGGTCTATTGGGTCAACCAAGGATAATTCTGTGGCCATATGATATCTATCATAACCTAGATGTGTGGCCTCCCATGTACGAAGGTTTCCTTGAGCACTTCCCAAAGATTCTAATTTCTAAAATAGTTTTTGACTATACCTTTATGTAAGGTGTTATTGTGAGGTGATGTCCACGGTTGGAACATGAGTCACATTTGGTATATATTTGTATCCAAACTCACAGCATATGTGTTATTGTATTTTGCACGACAATTGTTGTAATAAAGTTGTAGTTGTTTTCTGTACCATGTATTTGACGACTCAGAATGGGTTGGGTGGAATGGACCTATTTTGGGGATGTTACATTTGGTATCAGAGCTTAGGGATATGATCTCTGGCGGAGATCGGAGAATACAACTAGGAGGGGAGAGACGAGTAAATCCTTCGCTAGTGTGTCCTGCCTAAGCTTATTTGTTGGTCAGTCATAATATGGGGATATTATGTGATATGTTAATTTGTTAAATTAACCCTTGTTTTGAAGCTGTATTCTAGAATGATATTTGAAATACAGGAGATGAGCAATGGAGAAATTATGATGACAGGGAAGATGGAATCTGAAATGAAAGGAAGGTATTCTCAACTCTTTGAAATACCAGGTACGTAAATTTCGGGGACGAAATTTCATAAGGAGGGGAGATTGTAAGACCCCGAATTTTATGAAATAAAAGTATTCAATTTTTCTTATAATTACTATTCAGTAAATGGTTTAATTGATAAATGTTAAAGTTAAGGGTGATATATGAATTTTTTTCAAAATACACAAGTGGTTATAAAATAATCATTGTTGTCGGGGAATATTCGTTTGGTCGTGGAATATTCTTTCTGTCGGGAAATATTCGTACGACGGCGCAGCTATTTGTGGGCCCCATAACGAATAACTGTCGGGTGAAGAAAACGACAAATTTAAGTTTTTACAAATAACGGCGTAGTTGTTACCGTTAACACTGTTGGAATACCCGGTGGTTAAAATACAGTAATACGCGTTATTGCACAGTAGCACACGGTATTGCATAGTATTTTTGAAATTATTGATTCTTACGTAAGAAGGCACTACTCAATAATTGTTACAGTAATTATTGTTCAATATTTTATTTTATTGATTCAATAATTGCTACGTTGAAATTTTATATTATTGTTGTTCAATAATTGTCACTGCACAGTATTTCCCATTATCAGATCAATAATTCATATTATTTGAATAATATTATTAGATAACATTATTGGCAATGACTAGAAAGTTCTGTCTAAGGAGAGGTTTGGTCATCTAATTGCGCGCCAGTAAGAAAAAATTCTTATTGGAAAGCCCCCTCTTTCCTGGGAACGGCCTGGTTGTCATAAATGTGATTCTGTAATATTATTTGTGAATAATTAATTATTGATTCATATGATAAGAAAATATTTATTTTATGTGGATATAAATGAGGGATATATTTTTGTGGTTAAAAAATGAAGGAGTTAATGTTGAGGTTTTTATCAGTATTTTTGTTGGAATGGAGGTATTAAAAATTAGGGTTTTTGAGATATTTTGCGAGGGTTATAATTTTTAATCCGACCGTTGGATCGTGATAATATTTGGATATGTTATACATATATAAGTTGAGTATATGTCCACAAATTTTGAACCGTTAAAAATGAACGTATGATTTATTATGAATTTTACGAGATGACTGGTTCAGAAATTGTTGAATTTTCGGAGTTTATCATTTTGGTGGAAAATTCTAGAATTGGTGGGCCCCACTTGTGGTTGGTGAAGAAATGTGCTGAATTATATTTCAAATGTGGTGGGTGGGAATAGTAGCAGGTAAAGCCATCAGGTTGCAGGTCAAACCTACCAAAATTTTCCTATAAATAGAGGGCTAAGTTAGAATTGAAAATCACACCAGAAACATAAGCTTTCTCTCTTTCTCTCTCTATATTATGAAGCATATTTTGTGAGTTTTTAGATACTTGGTGAGTTTCTATTCATCAGTGCAAGTTTTCTTCAGCATCATATCCGATATCCAGTCAGAAGTACTGCTCTTTTGAGGTAAGGGATTGTAAGGGATTGTATGGGATTGTGAGGGATAGTAAGGGATAGTAATAGATTTTATTGTGGAATTTTTATCTTTTGTGTCGGGGTTACTATTCATGAGTTACTATTCACGATTTACTATTCATGAGTTACGAATATTACTCTTGAGGTTAAAACAATATGTTAATCATATTATTTTTATCATCATATATAACATTTTTATAACCCTGATGTTGAAATTCTCTTTCACTGGAGTGTAAAGATGGATAGATTATTGGTATGATCATGACTAGGGTTCTCTTTGGCCTGTAGTGCAAAGTTGAATTGTGACTGGTATGATCATGACCATTGAATTTATAATTGAATATCTTAAGCTTAAGTACAATGGTGAATTGATCAACATGGTTATAATTATTGTTTATATAAATTCTGAAATGATTATATATTTCTTTGAGATATGAATATATTTGGCCTGTAGTGCAAATATGAATTGTTGATGAATATCTTTGGCATGTAGTGCAAAGATGGCCTGTTGATGAATATCTTTGGCCTGTAGTGCAAAGATGAACTGTTGTTGAATATCTTTGGCCTGTAGTGCAAAGATGGTTTGTTGATGAATATCTTTGGCCCGTAGTGCAAAGATGGATTTGTTAGTATGATTATAAACAGGAACTGTGATTTGGTATAACCATGATCTTTGATGTTTCAGGTAAAGACAGGTGATGAAAATATTCTTCGTCCTGGGTGCGAAGAAAAATTTATAGTCACAATTATGATTATGAGTTATTCATATGATTGTGGAAAGGAACTATTGAGTGATGTTACATGGATAAAACATTGTTGGTGGATTTTTAACATGGAAGAGATAATGGACTTTATGGTCTGTTTGACTCTTCTAATGGATTGCATGTTCCGCTGCAACTATGGTTGAAATTTTTATCATTTACCATATGTTCTAAATCTCTGATTTATTGTTGATGAAGGCTATTGATAATTGAATTATCTTTAGTCATGATATTCTTTACTGAGCTAGTTGTGCTCACCCTTTTGCTTCACAATTCCTTTCAGGTAATAAGAGTGTAGCTGGGTCGAGCGGGGGTAACAAGGGAATAGTACGGTGGTCATCATTTAGTAGTTATATTTGGTGAAGAAAATAGGGTGAGGCGAACCCAACGTTGGAAGGGTGTTTTGTCACTATCATACAAGATGTCTAATGACATACAACCTCGTGTCATCATAAGACACGGTTGTGCTCATCCACTTGCTGAGTATATCTATGGGCACTACCTATATAATCTTGGTGTTTGTTTGAAGTATAATTCTCAATTAGAGACAGTAGAGATAATGATAAGTCAAGAGAAGACTCACCATTGGGAAGAATATGATAGTAATCTTCTCGTTTTTCTTTGGGGTCTATTGGGTCAACCAAGGATAATTCTGTGGCCATATGATATCTATCATAACCTAGATGCGTGGCCTCCCATGTACGAAGGTTTCCTTGAGCACTTCCCAAAGATTCTAATTTCTAAAATAGTTTTTGACTATACCTTTATGTAAGGTGTTATTGTGAGGTGATGTCCACGGTTGGAACATGAGTCACATTTGGTATATATTTGTATCCAAACTCACAGCATATGTGTTGTTGTATTTTGCACGACAATTGTTGTAATAAAGTTGTAGTTGTTTTCTGTACCATGTATTTGACGACTCAGAATGGGTTGGGTGGAATGGACCTATTTTGGGGATGTTACATGTGACATATTGTTTATGATCTGGAATTGAAAACAGGGTCATAGCATGTCTGGATTTCTTATTATATGAAGTCAAACTGCGTTGACCGATCAAAGGAATGGGTTTCTGGGCAACCCAGAACCCAGATTGTTGTCTGACAGTCATTTTCCAAGCCATTGATTTTGTTGTTGTTTACTAGTTTGGACAAGTTGTTGTTGATATGATATAGACTGATATGTGAACTACACATACAAGTCAGTAGAACACCCAGATCTATTATAGAATCAAAATTAATCAAGGTCAAACCATCGTTGACCAACTGCCTAGGAAGAAATCTGGGAAACCTAGATTTCTCAAGAACACATCTCTAACAAGCTTTTGACCGGCTTTGATTTCGTTATTATAAAGCTGTTAGGATGTATGTTTGTATCTAGATTATAGTATGACATGAGGACTACAAGTTCAAAGTACTCTCGAACCTTGGAGAGCAACAGATCGGTTGTAGTAATCGGTAAAACGTCGTTGACCGTTCAGTTTTATTTTCTGGGTAACCCAGAATTTCGTGACAGCAATCTGACAAGTTCTTTAGGGCCTTAGATCTTGCAAATTTATGCTTTGTAGACCTTATACGTTCTTACACCATGTACCCTGTTAGTGGATTTACAAGGCCCGACGTCTAAATCAACTATAACATGAACCAATCGAGAGATGTATGGCCCCCAAAAGCATTGACCGGACACTACTTGATGTTTCTGAGCAGCCCAAAACAACAAGAACATGTCTGACAATGATTTCTATAGCTTAGATCTTGCTGTTGTGATATAGAATGGCTATGGAACTTGTTTATTGTTGTAGTACTACAACATTCTTATAATAGACAACCTAGATAACATCAGAATCATGAAATTTTCAGTGGTCAAACTAGTAACCTTGTAACTGTGCATGAACATTCTAGGTTGGGTGAAGAACACTTATAGCGACGGTTCTGTCGCTATAGGGCCCTTTATTAATTATTAATTTCTGAAAAATAAATTATTTTATTTAAAAATTTGAGAAAAATAGATTTTAATTTATTAAAAATACATAATAAATTCTTAAAAATTATTTTAAAGCCTAAAAATTAGTTTTTAATTATTTTGAGTATATTTCATAAATATTTAATATTTTTGAAATATAAATGGTATTTAATTTATTTAATTATAATATTAAATAAATTATTTAAAAATAATTTTAATTCATGAAAAATCATGAAAAATTATATTATGGTAAAAAAAATATTTTAAGTTATTTTTAGTTACTTTTAATATTTTGTGAGAAATTTCATTAATTAATTAACATTAATGATAATTAATTAATTTAATAAATATATTAAATAAATTATGAAAAAATAGAATTAATGATTTAAAAATCATTTAAAAAGATTTAAGTGTTATAAAAATATTTTAAGTTATAAAATATAACTTTTGATATTTTGTCATAAAAATATTAATATTTTAATATTAATAGCAATTATCGGATAATAAATTTAATTGTTTAAAAATAATATAAAGGTGATTTTAAAGTATTAAAAATACTTTGAGATATTATAAATATATTATAATATTATGACATGAATTTCATTAATATTTGATAATAAATAAATATTAATGATAATAGAATATTGTGGTATTTAATTCATATAAATACAATTTTAATGGTTGAAAATTCATGATAAATGATAATAATTATTTAGAAATTATTATGAGACTTGAAAAATTATTTTGACTGATATTAAAATTATCTGAGGTAATTGTTAAGTAATTAGATAGAGTTTAATTGAACTTAAACTCGACGATTGTCTGACTAGACCATCGGGATGTTAGAATTTTGTCGAATTCAACTCAAACTTAAATAGTTTGACTTGATGATAGGTTTTATGTGCTGTATGGATTGATAGTATTATGTGAGAATGTGTTTAGGTTATTTAAATTACTGTGATGATATTATTCTAATTTGTATATCGATATTATTTATATATTAGGTCTTCGATCAGACAAAGCTTATTATAATGTGTAACGATAATCAACGAAACAGGTAAGTTTTTACTTGACTCTACTAAGAGTTGTTTCATTCAAATATGCTTATGGATAATCATTGCTGATTGCCATTGTAGAATTGTACTCTGTACATATTGCACGTATAAGTCAGGTATGAAAGGCTGATCACCTTCATTACCAGTTGATCCATATATATTTGTTTATGTTCAATACGTGTTCAGTCAAAAGTTTGTTCGTGCTAATTCACAACTATATTGATGAATTATAGCCCACTTATTATGAAGACTCTTTCAATCATGATATATCCTTACATAAATTTAAACTTCTTGGGCAACTTTCATGATCACCCTTGTTATATCATGATAAAACATTGCAGATTAAGGCGAATGCTTCAGATACAAGGAAAGGTTAAAGACAGTTCCAGCTTTAGTATACGTTGTAGTTAGATTTGTTGCACTAATGTATCTAAATTTTATTATAAGTCAAATAAGTTATGAATTGTGTATAAGTTAAGGTTACTCGACCTTGGGGAAATAGTGTGTAATGTAATGTATAAAAAAATATATTTATATCTTTCGCAATAGTAATAGAATGATTATACCAGATCCGCGGTGATTCGGGACCCGAATTTGGGGCTCTCACAGTTGGTATCAGGGCTGTTGGTTATGAACCTATAGGAATACCTGAGACCAATAACCACAGTGATTAGGATAAGATCTTGCTCACATAGAGTTAGTTGGTCGGTAAGATTCGAAGACGAATCTCGACGAGTTATAAAGATACAGAGTTCCCTAACTCTGACAATAAAGGTGAACAGTAGTGATGAATATATCGAGTCTAAAAGACTGAAAATACAGGGATAGGAGATCGTAAAATAAAACGATCAAGACATAGAAATGAATCGTAATATATACAATGAGATCACCCCGTGATCTGATAAGGTGATAGCAGGGAGAAGAATCAATCTAATGATTGAACAGTTTACAGCAAGATTGATGTGTGTCAATGGTACTACAAATTGGTACAGATTCAGGAAAGGATTATGAATACGAGTTGAGTGAAATTCGTATTGAGAAGGGAGTTAAGATTAGGTAGAGATTCAATTGAGGACTCATGTCGGCCGCTGAGTTATATGATTCCTTGTATGGGCGGGGAATTATACTTGGTGTAAAAACCACTTAGTTTTTGGCAATGATAATCATTGAAATGTTTGTGTCACGCTATTTGCTATATGCATGTTAAGAGGGTGATTCCATTCTCATGCGTATAACAAATTGATAGGTTATAGGTAGAGAATATAAGGTTAAGTACAAGTTCTTAAAACTTATACTTATGTGACATGCTTGACTCATAGTTATATGAAATGTTTATGAACCCCTCAGCGAATGGACGCCAAAGGTCTGACTATGATAAGTTCTTAAACTAATATGATTGTGGGAAGTTCATGAACTCATGAGTGTGGTTTGACGAACTAGGTATAGTTGTGTGAGAACGGAGAATTGAGGATAATAGGAATAGATAGACTGTATAAGCAAATGATTCTTAGTGGAGACATAAATTTTCCAAAACTCCTAGCTATGCTAGATTTCAAAATTTTGACATCAAGCTAAATATGCACTATGTGCTTTTTAAAAAAATGTAGACTCGTAATCATTTTTGAAACGGTTTAAAGTATAGTCTATGCTACTTATTTCAGCTAGACGTAAATGATTTGAAATATCAAAATATATTTTATTTATCACTCATGTACCATGTAACCTGGTGCAAAGATGATAAAAAGTTGATAGAGTTGTAAATACAGGAATACATAGTGTGAATTTGATCTAAAAATTATAGTTCCACTATTGTATGATGTGTTATGACAAAATCAAACGATGAAGGCATCCTCAAACGGACTGTTAATACAGTAAGACATCATGACGTCATTCTCAAAAATATTTTCAAAAATTTTAATTTGCCAACGGGGTTTAGCTACACCTAAATTATTCGATTGAATTGAATTATTGATATGAGTCTATGCTATTCGATTCAGCTAGACTAATTTTTATGAAAACTCTTAGTGTTCATTGAAAGAAATTTCCCGAACCAAATTATTTTGGTGCGGAATCTAATAAGACTAAGGTAAACTTTTGTGCCTATGGCAGTGACGAGAAATAGATAAAATCAGTACTTGGCCAGTACAGGGCATATCGGGCTAATCACCCTTTGTGTTCGTAAGTTATGATAGTTTGCGGATAAGTTTCCATAAAACCTTTGCAAAAATGACAGACAAATAGTCTATATAACTCCTCAACACAATTTGAAATTTTTTTTTCTTTTGTGAGTGGTGTATTGGGTAGCATGTGATGATGAGAATGAATGGTGTATGGAGTAAGGTGTAAGGTAAAATTCGAGGACAAAATTTTTAGAAGATGGGGTGAATGTGACAACCCGAGAAATTAGAAAAATTTTAAAATCTTAATTGATTGATTTAAGGTTCAATATTAGGACCTAGACAGAAAATAAGTGTATGCGTTTGATATTTTTAGGAATGAATTTTCAGGATTTCAAAATTCTATGAAGGATTTTGGAGAATTATTCAGCATTAAGTGTATATGTGAATGTGTTCTGTGTATATGGTCATTTATGTGTTTAGTATGTGGTTAAGAGTCAAGGGTTGACCAGATAAATTTTATCAATGTCAAACCCTAAGTATATACTGAGAACGTCAATGTTCAGTTAGAAAACCTAGCAATGGATAAGAAACACTAGAAACCAGTTCTGAAATCCTAATTTCGGTTCCGAGAATTTGAAATCGTAATTCGGATTTTGAAAACCCTAACTTGGGATCTCAGAGACTTAAGTATATTAATTATAATATAATTAGGGTAAAGCTTAATTAATAAAGTTAGAAACCCCTAATTACAAAATTTGAAACCTTAATTTATAATTAGGAAAAACCTAATTGTGAGTTTAATAATTTTAATGTTAATTAGGTAACATTAATCCTAATTTTTAAGTTATGAATAATTAGAAAACCCTAATCTAATTACGAAAACCAAATTTCTAAATTAGAAAAAAAATTATGATTTTTCTATTTAAAACCCTAATTCTTGGGTTATAAACCCTAATATACAATTTTTGATCCAAATTGCTAAATTAGTAATTTTAATTAGGAAATAATAATCCTAATTAGTAAGATTGAATTTCATGATTAGGAAATTTTAATATAATTATAGAATCCTAATTATAATTTTAAAATTTTAATTTTTCTATTTTAAAAATCTAATTTTTGGAAATTTTAGAAATTAATTTTGGAACCTTAGGTTTTAACCCTAAGGGTTAGATTAAATGACATTTTTGGAATTAAAATTGGAACTCAAATGACTTTTGTGCCCTTTTTGTATTCTTTAATAGTTGGAGTGTAAATCTAACCCTAATATGGTTGTTCACCAACCCTGGTCCTAGCCATGTGGCTACGTCCCCAGCAATCAGCCATCAAATGCCAGCCAATTCATTGAATCAAAGAGATATAAGTTGTAAAAGTAAGAAAAAAATTCTTACTTTACTTAGCAAAATATCCAAGACCCTTCTCTCTCTAAAATTCGGGAATAGGAAGTGAGAGAGAGTAAGATACAAAGTTAAGATCATGTGTTAGCATTTCAAGGTCAGAAATCAATGATCAGATTCAAGATCAAGCATTAGAAAGGTATAAAAATCCTAAACTTAGAAATCATATGATTTGATGTTAGAAGTTATGATTTGTTGTTTAAAGTTGTGTTAGAGGGTGTTAATTAGTGATCTGGGTTGTTAGATCCCAGATCCATAACATCAAATTGCTCGAATTTAAAGATTTATCAAATTTGGAAAAGTGGAAAAATAAGGCCTGACAGCCTAATGTCAGAGCCTCTAGATTCTTCTGTGTTAGATGTTTTGTGTGTTTTATGTTTTGCATTTATTCTATGACATGTTGTTTATGATCTGGAAATGAAAACAGGGTCATAGCATGTCTGGATTTCTTATTATATGAAGTCAAACTGCGTTGACCGATCAAAGGAATGGGTTTCTGGGCAACCCAGAACCCAGATTGTTGTCTGACAGTCATTTTCCAAGCCATTGATTTTGTTGTTGTTTACTAGTTTAGACAAGTTGTTGTTGATATGCTGTAGACTGATATGTGAACTACACATACAAGTCAGTAGAACACCCAGATCTATTATAGAATCAAAATTAATCAAGGTCAAACCATCGTTGACCAACTGCCTAGGAAGAAATCTAGGAAACCTAGATTTCTCAAGAACACATCTCTAACAAGCTTTTGACCGGCTTTGATTTCGTTATTGTAAAGCTGTTAGGATGTATGTTTGCATCTAGATTATAGTATGACATGAGGACTACAAGTTCAAAGTACTCTCGAACCTTGGAGAGCAACAGATCGGTTGTAGTAATCGGTAAAACGTCGTTGACCGTTCAGTTTTATTTTCTGGGTAACCCAGAATTTCGTGACAGCAATCTGACAAGTTCTTTAGGGCCTTAGATCTTGCAAATTTATGCTTTGTAGACCTTATACGTTCTTACACCATGTACCCTGTTAGTGGATTTACAAGGCCCGACGTCTAAATCAACTATAACATGAACCAATCGAGAGATGTATGGCCCCCAAAAGCATTGACCGGGCACTACATGATGTTTCTGAGCAGCCCAAAACATCAAGAACATGTCTGACAAGGATTTCTATAGCTTAGATCTTGCTGTTGTGATATAGAATGGCTATGGAACTTGTTTATTGTTGTAGTACTACAACATTCTTATAATAGACAACCTAGATAACATCAGAATCATGAAATTTTCAGTGGTCAAACTAGTAACCTTGTAACTGTGCATGAACATTCTAGGTTGGATGAAGAACACATATAGCGACGATTCTGTCGCTATAGGGCCCTTTATTAATTATTAATTTCTGAAAAAATTAATTATTTTATTTAAAAATTTTAGAAAAATAGATTTTAATTTATTAAAAATACATAATAAATTCTTAAAAATTATGTTAAAGCCTGAAAATTAGTTTTTAATTATTATGAGTATATTTCATAAACATTTAATATTTTTGGAATATAAATGGTATTTATTTTATTTAATTATAATATTAAATAAATTATTTAAAAATGATTTTAATTCATGAAAAATTATATTATGGTAAAAGAAAATATTTTAAGTTATTTTCAGTGACTTTTAATATTTTGTGAGGAATTTCATTAATTAATTAATATTAATGATAATTGATTTATTTAATAAATATATTAAATAAATTATAAAAAAAATAGAATTAATGATTTAAAAATCATATAAAAATGATTTAAGTGTTAAAAAAATATTTTAAGTTATAAAATATAACTTTTGATATTTTGTCATAAAAATATTAATATTTTAATATTAATAGCAATTATTGGATAATGAATTTAATTGTTTAAAAATCATATAAAGGTGATTTTAAAGTATTAAAAATACTTTGTGATATTATAAATATATTATAATATTATGACATGAATTTTATTAATATTTGATAATAAATAAATATTAATGATAATAGAATATTGTGGTATTTAATTCATATAAATACGATTTTAATGATTGAAAATTCATGATAAATTATAATAATTATTTAGAAATTATTATGAGACTTGGAAAATTATTTGGACTGATATTAAAATTATATGAGGTAATTGTTAAGTGATTAGACAGAGTGTAACTGAACTTAAACTCGACGATTGTTCGACTAGACCATCGGGATGTTAGAATTTCGTCGGATTCAACTCAAACTTAAATAGTTTGACTTGATGATAGGTTTTATGTGTTGTATAGATTGATAGGATTATGTGATAATGTGTTTAGGTTATTTAAATTATTGTGATGATATTATTCTAATTTGTATATCGATATTATTTATATATTAGGTATTCGATCAGACAAAGCTTATTATAATGCGTAACGATAATCAACGAAACAGGCAAGCTTTTACTTAACTCTACTAAGAGTTGTTTCATTCAAATATGCTTATGGATAATTATTACTGATTGTCATTATAGATTTGTACTATGTATATATTGCATGTATAAGTCAAGTATGAAAGGTTGTTCACCTTCATTACCAGTTGATCCATATATATTTGTTCATGTTCAATAAAAGTTTGTTCGTGCTAATTCACAACTATATTGATGAATTATAGCCAGCCTATTATTCAGACTCTTTCAATCATGATATACCCTTACATAAATTTAAACTTGCAGGGAAACTTTCATACTCACCCTTGTTATATCATGATAAAACATTGCAAATTAAGGCGAATGCTTCAGATACAAGGAAAGGTTAAAGACAGTTCCAGCTTTAGTATACGTTGCTGTTAGATTTGTAGCAGTAATGTATCTTAATGTTATTGTAAGTCAAATAAGTTATGAATTGTGTATAAGTTAAGGTTACTCGACTTTGGGGAAATAGTGTATAATGTAATGTATAAACAATTTATGTTTATATCTTCCGTAATAGTAATAGAATGATTGTACCAGATCCGCGGTGATTCGGGACCCAGATTTGGGGCTCTCACAGGCGGCATCATAACTTTTGTTGGTTGTATCCAACTGCAGTTAAGGTACTGTAATGGCTTTGTCAGAACCTTGAGTTCCCCCTTGTGCGGAGGATTCAGCATGTATGGGTATCTTTGAACCCTGAGTAGATTGATGTAGTTATTTAAGCAGAACAACCAAATCTATAATTTGTTTACTTATTCCGTCAAATTCTTCGTGAGAAACTGGGTTAGATTGGTCAGATGAAGACATGATTAGCTGTAGGCATGCGGCCTTTTTGGACTTTGACCGGGTAATAGGTCCGAATGCTTCCCTGCGATAAAACTGGCATAGTTTAGTTTAAGGGAGGGTGTAAATGTTAACATGCTATGTGATGTGTCCGTTTTAGGAATTTTGTCCTGCAAAACGGATTTTAGCTGTTTGTAATACCGGATAGCATGTTAATTTAAATATATATATATATATATATATATATATATATATATATATATATATATATATATATATATATATATATATATATATACATATTTATTCATATTTCTCATTACATGGAGATAAATATGGAATGTAAATTACAAGTAATTTAACTTTACGAGTAATTTGAAATGAGAAAGCATGAAGAGACTTTCTTTCGCGTTTGGTTTATTAGAGGCTGACCTATCTTAGGTTTCTCTCGCGGCTTTTTGGCATGAAGGTTCCCAAATCATCGCAATTTATTCAACAGGAAATTAATCCGGTCTTTCAACTGGAGCGAATTTGGGTGGTGCCTTCCCTGAGCCTCGTTGGAATTAGTCTTCCTACGAGTCTAGTAATCAAACACCGACATGATAGCCTCCCGGTGGAGGGACCACACAACATACATTCACATACAATGTGTCTCACTGCTTATGAAAATGATGACATGTGCGAAGCACTAACATCATAGGCAGATATAGTGTAAAGCATTAATTACAGTGAAGATATGCATTCGTACACATTCATCATAAATATAAATGCAACATCCACACACAAGCATATAACAGTTTTGAAAAGCTTGTAATAGCGGCTTAAGTCCTCTTACTAGGATCCCCAACAGAGTCGCCACCTGTCGACGTCGGGATTTTTATTTGTCCCTTTTCATTACCTGTTCTTTTGTGTTCTCATTTTAGGTGAGATTTGTTTGAAAAAACAAGTGAAAAAGGTCTGACATGTGTAATGTCGACGATGGACTGTTAAGAGTTGCCAGTTGGTTTTTTAACTGGTTGTACCAACACAACCAAGAAAAGGTTTGCACATTGACCCAGTGATGTGACACTGCTAAACGGGTCTGTGAAACCGAGATTCATTTAGGGTCCAGGGACTTGATTATGTAGAGGGAAGGTGTTAGGCACCCCCCGACATCCGTGTTGCCACGGTGACCGCCACTTTTCAAGAAACTGTTATATGAATGTGTGTGTGTGGGTCAATGTGTTCTTATTTGAAAGTAGTGCTATGCCTCGTTCGCACCTATATACATAGGGTTTGAATTTTGTATAAAAATTCAGTTTTAACAAGATATAGCAGTGATGTTTTAAAAGAGGTTTTTCAAACCCTGTACTCAATAGTAATTGAGGCCTTTGATACTTCCATTTTATTAAATGTTCGGCTTGATTGCTTTTATTTTCGAGATGCGAAGCATCTTCGAGAAAATAATGTACAAAATAGTGCCGAACTCCTCCTGGGTATGAAAACCATATGAGGAAATCTAAACACCGTGAATAAATTTATAAGCTGCTTACAGCTGAAAATATCCATCACGGGAACCGAATCTAGATTTAATAGACTGAATCTATGATCACATGATTCCAAGGCTCACATGATGCCGCAGTTGATATAAAAGCTTTAAGCAGGTATATATAAAAGATGTAAATATATATATACAAACATGATCAACCACCATGAAGCATCTCCATGGGGGATCAAAAATGTAAATAAAGCTGTAAAAGCAATCAACCGCCACAGAGGAAACTCCAGGGGGGACGAAATGTACAGAAAGCAGTAAAAACGGTCCACCACCACGAAGTAAACTCCAGGTGGGCCGAAATGTATATATATATATATATATATATATATATATATATATATATATATATATCAAAGCTATAAACGCACCGAATATAAAATCCAGGCTCATTGGACAATGTCCAACAATAGTTAATATATATAAGTATATATATATTAAAGAAGTAAACGCACCGGATGTAAAATCCAGGCTCATCGAACAAAGTTCGACACACATTTCATATATATATATATATATATATATATATATATATATATATATATATATATATATATATATATATATATATATATATATATATATACACGAAAGCATTTAAACGCACCAGACATAAGTCTAGGCTCATCGAACAGAGTTCGACACACAGTTCATATATATAGGTATATATATACGAAAGCCATTAAATGCTCCAAACTAAAGTCAAGGCTCATTCGAGGCATAACTCGATGATGTTAGTCCATATATATATATATATATATATATATATATATATATATATATATATATATATATATATATATATATATATTCAAACTGAAAAGAAACCACGGACCGAAGTCCGGGCATACACACGCAACACGACTCTCAATGTGAAGAATAGTGTGTTCAAAGATGAAGAGAAAGACTTAAAAATGTGTGAGAAGGCTTACAGTGGCTGCCAAAGAAGACTTCAATAACTTGAAATGGATGAATATTCGGCTTCCGCCCGTAAAAAGTAGCTATATATGAGCTTACAAATGTTTAAAATGAGAAAGCACTCAGTTTGGGGTGTGTACAGAGCAAATTGCACAGGGCTTCCTCGCCTTCTTCTCTTACAAAATGGCCACCCCAAGCCCTCTATTTATAGAGGGGGAAGCCGCAGGTGTACCTGAGGCTGGGCCGCAGGTATACCTGAGGCTGGGCCGCAGGTGTACTTGAGGCTGCCCGGGGTGCCCCGGGCTTCACGGTCCCACCGTCTCGAAGTACGTGCACGCGTGCAACGTGATGTCCGCTCGAACTTTTAGAATTGCAATCCGGGCATCCGATTGAGGTATGCAAGACCTATTTCGGACCGCC
The DNA here is from genome assembly GCA_016801055.1 of Panax notoginseng. Taxonomy (NCBI): domain Eukaryota; kingdom Viridiplantae; phylum Streptophyta; class Magnoliopsida; order Apiales; family Araliaceae; genus Panax; species Panax notoginseng. The sequence goes on along the minus strand of CM029015.1, from coordinate 73,809,659 downwards.
GTTGTCGAGAGTTACACAATGACATGGGATTAGAGGTTGTACGAAGTCAGGAAGATTGGACGATGCCCTCTGGTCTTCAAGCTTCAAATTCTATCTGTTACCCTACGTAATAGTCACTCGAGATTGAACTTCCTTAGTTCTTGTGGGACATTGCTGTGTAGAAATGTATGTATGAAATGTTGAGACAGCGTGATGTGGCGTCAAGGTGGCAAGATAACGACTTTGCCCCTCACCAGGGTTATCTCCAGTTTGGGCTGATAAAGTAGACGTTACTCAGGGTTATCTCTGAGATTGGACTACTGCAAGTGTTGAAGGTCCTCAGTGTCATCTCTGAGGTGTGTCTGTCTTCCTGGTGTTATTACCAGGCCTTGTACTAAGTGCCTCGGTGTAAGCACCGAGGTTGAAGCTGGTTACATGCATTTGAAACAAGCATTTATGAGGTTATCTCCAGAACTGCAACTGTCTTCCTTGGGGTTATCTCCAAGGTTGGAATCTGCTATTCCCAGTATTGGGACTGAGACTGAACATCTCGGGGTTATCTCCGGGATGAATCGGTCTTTTTCGGTAGAATTTTCGGTATTAGAACTGCAAGCCTCGGGGTTATCGCTGAGGTTGGAAATGATGCTCCCAGTGTGTGTTCCGGGGTTGAAACTGAGCTTCCGGTAGTATCCGAAATGGATGTGAGCTGTCTTCCAGGGTTATATCTGAAAGATGAATCTGCCCTCCTGCAATGTTAGTAACAGGTGTGCAGAAACTTTTGAGGGTCTACATAAGTCTTTGTGACTGACAGAAATAAAAAGTCCAGAAATGGTTGAAATATAAAAATTCCAGAAATGGTAACAACAATCAGTTGAGTTTTGAACTGTTATACTTCTTCAAATCATATTTTGTTATAAATGTAAAACCTGCTGAGCATGTCATAGCTCACTCTTCCAAATCATTCTTTTTGCAGTATTAGATGGTAACCCTGGCACATCTAGAGTAATTAAGGGAAGCGTCCCTACTTAGATTAGTTTATATTATTGTCTAGCTGAATGTAATACTTTGTTATAAGAAATTTTTTATGAAGAATCGTGTAATCGAACCTTAATATATGATATATTTATATATCATCTTTTATTTCCACAACCTTGTTTTCTTTACATATATAGATGTAATTAGAATTTTCAATTTAGTTTGAGATCCTTGAGAACTATTTATCTGAGTGAGGGTATTGACAACATGGAATGTTCATGTTGTTATTGATAATTTGGATATCAGATAGATAGATAGGTACTATCGATACAATAATGTAATCCGTATGATATAGACTATACATCTGAGTGAGGGTACTAGTAATATGGGCTGTTCATGTTATTAATGGTACTCTGAATTTTGGATATATTGATACTATTCGTAGATACAGTCTACACATCCAAGTGAGGGTATCCAAACACAATAATAGTTCTCTAGGGAATTGTTATCTGTTATGGGATACTGTGAATCTTGGATCTATGGGAATTGTATCTTGTAATAATTGTATAGTCATTCAATTAGATATAAGCATAGAATCGGATACCATGGGCGTATAGATTTGAATGTGTTATATTAATTGACTAGTAATAAGCACCATATCGGATACCGTGAGAGTATAAATATGGGGGCGTTACAAAACTGATATTAAAAGTGATAAACACGGTTATTGGTCCCCGACAACGGTGCCAAAAACTTGTAGGGTAAAATCTAGTTACGCACAGCACTCAAGTAAACATGATCAACAAGTAATACAGTGATATGTTGAGTATCGCTCCCACTGAGAAGATAACTGGAATTTAACCTAACAACTACCAATTTTATATTATTTCAGTTTTATTAAACAAATAATTAAATTTATGAAAATTACTAATTAATTAAATATTAACTAACTGCCATAAGATTTAATAAGAATTTGGAGATTTAATCCTACAACTTCACTTGATGCTTCACTTAGATCGACACAGTTCCAGTTAAATCAAATTAACTATTCCGGATTGTTAATCAAGAAAATCAAAGTAGATATAACAATCTCTCAATGCATTATACACATATCAACTTAAATCCATAAACGATAGAATTAAGATGAACACCTCAATTAATGAATTTACTATATCTCTATATGAATTACAATTAAAGTAGGGTTAAGCACAAATTCTTCATTAGATTACATGCGATGCATAAGTATATCTCTATCCTTGGCACAACTTATGAATCCTATCATCATGTAGAAATCACAATCACACGCTATTATGACAAGATCCTAATCTATATTTAATCTCTCAATTTCATACAGATTATAAAGTAATTGTTGATCAACTAATTTAAATAATTAAGCACAAATCATAATAGACAACCCTGAAAATAATATTAATGAATTAATATAGAAGTATGTCAATCTTTGTTACACAAAAAGTTCTATTACATACTTAAATGGTGAATTAATTCAACATCATTGAATAAGAAACCAAAATCCACAAATAGAATAACATTCAGAATATAAGAATGAAGATGAAGAAAGAGAATAAAAACTATAAAGTAATCTACTGTTCTTCTCCACTCTCAGCTTGTATCCTTTGTGCTAGCCTTCTCGCTTCAATTCTTCAAGATCTGATGTAAAATTAGGGGTTTGATTAATGATGATGATAATCCCATCTCTGCCCTTCAATTTGACCTTTTATACTCTCTAAATTGCATCTCAAATTAATCAGCATAAGATCTTCAGAGTCCTTAATGATCATGGAAACTTCAACTAACTGTCGCGCACCCCCGCCCCGACAAGTATTTAGCACTGAGAAAGCCTGCCCCGGTGGGTGTACAATAACTCTGACATAAAGCAACCCCTGCCACGGCGGCAACTTTTGTATTGTAAATGCCCGCCCCGGTGGGTGTTCTATGCCATCAACTAAATTTTTTCTCTTTTGCACTCTTCCATCATCTCAACCTTCTCCTGCAACACATTGACACAAAAACACGTAAAATGATCCTAAACATACTCAAAGTAGAAACAAATTAAGATTGAAAGGTAACCGATTTGTAGGTATAAAATCCACTCATCAGCTGCCATGAGGTTATAACATTTACCTTCATAGGCATACAACCTATCTCATATCCCGCGTGGATCTTCTAAAATACATTTTTAGCAAACCCATGTTAAATTTTTGATTGTCAAGGTGCCAGCTAATCCTTCAAAAATTGACATCATCTACGTAACACAAAAAGCCATTAAGGGTCAAGGAATTGCAGATCAACTAGCCAAAGCACCATCAGGGGGCTTTAAACCATTGGAAACCTATTTTCCCGATGACGGTGTAATGACAATTTATCAAAACCATCGAGAAGATATGGGGCAATTTTGGAAATTATACTTCGACGGTGCTATAAACATGGAAGGCGCGAGAGTAGGGGTAGTTCTCGTATCCATTACTGGCGAACAATATCCTATTGCCACCACGATACAGTTTGTCAACACCAACAACATAACTTAATATGAAGGCTGCATAATGGGATTGAAATTGGCTTGATAAAAGGGTATCAAATGGCTATCTGTCTTTGTGGATTCCGAGTTGGTCATTAAGCAAACCACCAGGGCATATCACACCAAAGAATTACACTTGTTCCCCTATCATAGTCAGGTTATCAAGATGGCTATGGAGTTTGAAGATATAGCCTTCATACACATTCCTCATAATCGAAATGATTTCGCAGATGCACTAGTAACGCTGGCTTCATTAGTTAGCACATCTACAAGGAAAGGACTCCCTGATATCAAATTTACAAACCAGTTGGCACCAACTTATGGAAATTATATTGGAGAAGTATCAGATGAATTACCTCCCATCAAACAGCTCTAGTATCAGGATATCAAAGAATATCTACGTTATGGGTCTACGCCCATTAATGTGACGCCCCAAATTCTGACCTCCACTTGGTCACTCGAACTCGGTTCATCACGTTTTCATGGTAAAACCATAATAACTAAAATAACGCATACACAACGAAAAATCTACTTTAGAATAATATACAATGATTTATTATAATTATTCTCCCAAGTCTCGCAACCTACAATGCTTAATAGATTACATAATAATATCTAATAACGACTTATTACATGGTCATACATAAGCTTAAACATAGTCTTAATACGTCATAATAAACTTTAAACATAAAAAGGGACAAGCTAGTCGGTAGCGTTGCCCTTGCCCTTGTCTGCTCTAGAGACACCTCCCTGCTCTTCCTTAACTGAAAGGTTTTAATTAAGCAAGGATGAGCACAAATTGCCCATCAAGTAATATACAACAAGGGGTAAGATATAATATCATAAGGTTTGAAATATCGAAGTGTCATTTCTAGGATAGTTCAAAGTTTCAGAATAACATCACGGATAAGAAATATCAACAATTCTTGGAATAAGAATGACAATTCAATATAAATCAACAGATATATATGAATTCAACGACTAACAATGTATCCAACTAGATAAGCAATTTATACTGAGCAGTCACTAAGGAATATTGAACTTCCACTAGAGTTACCAATATTAAACTGATAGCCCAAAATATCAAGTACTATAGATGATCAGTCTATAATACTTTCTGTTATGCATAACACCACAATAATAAACCATTCATGTGTTGGGGTTTCCAACAACATACACTCCCCTTACCAAAAGAGTTGTCCAACTCAGTTTTTAAGATTTCTGCACCAGTCAATTGGTTTGGACAGTTTTTATAAACATGCATATAGTCTAGCCGAATCAAATATCATAGACACGTTCACAGTATTCGATAATAATACTAAATTCGACATGATTTATAGTTTTCACAATAATTTTAGACATACTAGCTCAATTGAACGAATAAATAGGATAACTTGCATTCAATGAGATAAGCTTACGATATTCGTTGAATAAAGTAATGCCAAGGTTTAGGATGCTTGCTCAATATATATTTGAGTAAGGTTAGAGAACTTGCTCAATAATAAGATAGGTTTAGAAACTTGCCTTACGCGAAGTTTATCCTCGTTTAAGAATTCAACACTTTCGAATCCTATTTATAACGTATTATGTGTTCAAGATATTCATTAGCTAACATAGTCTTTAATCAAGCTTTCCATTATGCAAGTAGGCATGTAAGGTACAAAATCAGTTTATACGTCATCATAAATCAAATACTTAGTTACTTCATAAGCAACTCGAGAATGCTCAAGGTTAAGACCTCCTTACTTATGGACTTTTTATTTCAGTGCAACACCAACTTATCGACTAAGCATCATACATATATATACACATTAGTAGGTTTTAGATCACATTTAGCATTATAGGCATCATACAAGTTACTGCCCAAATGTCATAACTCACAACTGTGATTCCAGACTGGCGCGGCCGCGCTTGATTTGCATTGAGGAGACGCGCGGCCGCGCGACTCCCATTTCAAACCAAGGCTGAGCAGTTATTTGCTTGGCCTAGCTTGTCCATCCTTACATACATAACACATATTAACATGTTAAGGGTCCTTTCGCACTTGTCTAGTTTAATCTAGGTCTCTTCTTGCACAATACTGTTCTAAGTTGGACATCTCAACAATTTAAGGCTATTTAAGGTTATGAAATCACAAAGTCCAACATGCTTAATTCTTAAACATATAAAGTAGTCATATAAATCATATTAGACATGCTTGTGAGTATTCATATCACATACGTGTATTTAACATTGTTTTGTTTTGAAATATGCTTTGTTTATGATAACGATACCTAAGCATGGTACATGTACATTTATGATACATGAGTGTGTCTAAGGATATCATCTCACATGTTCATAATCATCAGATTATAACTTTCAAAGTAGCACACTAACATTCACGTTCTAAGTTCGCATTTTCATTAGCAAAGCTAACTACTAAGTCTTACATGTTCATGCTTCAATATGAAGTCCATATACTTAAGTTAGTATGTCCGACATGCATTTCAAAACCATACTAGCATGCTTGCAAGATCAGAATATGCATTATTCAAGTTTACCATTTCTAGCTTTTCCAAAACTTGAAGTTTTCTTGAAAACTTAGCTCAAATCAAGCTAAAACAACATAACATGTTCAAAACAATATCTAACCACATGATAGGGTCATTTATAGGCTTAACCTAACTATCATAGCATGCTCAAAACAAATCAAAAACCTCAACTCAGCATCTAAGAACAGCACCACGCGCGGCCGCGCGGTACTAGGCTATAGAAGTGGCGCGGTCGCGCCACTTCAATCAGAACCAAAAAACATGGCTCTGCTTTTACAGAGCCTTGACACCTTCACTGCTAAACTTAAAATTAGACTAACAGCAAAGCTCCTAGATATACATACAAGCTCAGATAACACCATGGCATGCTAATCTGTACCAATTAACAGAGAATTCAATAAATTCTAGATTTTGAAATTTCAAGACTAAAACTCCATTTTTACAGAGAATGAAAATGGCAACAAGGAAAAAGGAGTTATACCTCTGTAATGTGCTAAAAACACTTGCTTCAAATGAACTTCTAAGCACCAGATTTCTTGTATGCTCTCAACTCTTTTTTAGCAATTTCTCAGACAAATCTCAGTAACAAGAATGAAGAAACACAGCTGCTATTTATAGAGGAGCACAATTCCAGACATTGCATTTTCCCATTGAATCAAACTCATGTGTTAAAGGATTGCATGAAGGTTATGGAGGAGTTGTTAGATTGGTTGTTGGAACTCATCATGATCACCACTCCCCCATGATCATGAGCTAGAGAGTTGGAAGAAAATGAAGAACATAGGCTTAGCCTTTTTGTTCTACACGTGACTGAGGTTTTAGAGTAAATGGGACACTCAACTTGGGACAAAGGAGAAAATCTCAGCATTCCATACCATCAAGGCTTGGTTTGGTCTATTTAATTCCCGCAATGAAATCTTAATGTACAATTGTTACCATATTAGGAATTTTATGGATAAATTATACACTCACATCATATAGTTCATGTACATTAGTCTAGTCTAATTATTATATGCATGGACTCCATTTAATTACCAACTAGTAATTAATATCCCCGTAAAACTTTATTATTTCAAGTAGACCCACTTATTGAGATAATTAAAACTCTTTGACAGAGTATGTCTTTTAATATTTCTACTCATACTTATTGTCACATAAATAATTTGTTATGTAACTTATAATTCCTTACACTTACTATATAGTTTATATATATTTCATGGCCATACCAATGCGTCACACCACATCTTCTTATTAATTGTAAGAATTATATAATATCACATGTCTTGTACACATAATTTAAGTGAATAATACCATTCTAATTATGCAATTTACTTTACTCATAACAATTAATAATCACATAACAATAATTAATTACCCATAAAAGTTAATTAATATTCTACAATAACAATTGACAATTAATTGTTCACTTGATAATTCCTTCGTCGACTAATATTACTATTAATATTTAACCGAAATTCTTTAATAACTAATCGCAATTAATATAGATTAATTGTTCGCTTAACAATTCTTTCGTTAATTAATATAATCACTATTATATCTCATCACGGTGTCACACAAGGCATTTAACGAGTTCATCACAAATTCTATGTATTCTCAATTATTCAATTATTTAATATAATTGAGTTAACTCGTTTCGTAACACAAAATTATTTATATCCAAATAAATATTCATTTCTATTAATATATCTATTAATTAATACGTGAAAATTCTCGGGTATTACAATTAAGGCAAGTCAAGCTGAAAGAAAACGAATCCATAAAATGGCCATAAAATTTACTTAAGCAGAGATGCTCTATACAAAAGAGATGTTGGAATGGGCCACTTAAGATGCGTAGACAAAGACTAAGCCCAGAGGCTTATAGATGAAGTGCACAGTGGAGTGTGTGGACCACACACGAGCGGTCCCTTACTTGCCAAGAAGATACTGAGAACAGGGCTCTATTGGCTCTCCATCAAAGTAAATTGCGATGACCACATCAAGAGATGTTACCAATGTTAAATCTATGCAAATGCCATCCACGCTCCTCAAAATGAACTACAATATATGATTTCACCATAACCCTTTTCCATGTGGGGGATGGACATGATCGGGCCGATAGAGCCCAAAGCCAGCAACGGTCATAGGTTCATCTTTACCATGATTAATGATTTTACCAAGTGGGTGGAAGCTGCCTCTTTTCCCAAAGTCATCAAGGAGGTCATAATTAATTTCATCAGAAATAATGTAATCTGTCGATATGGGCAACTGGAGGAGATCGTATCAAAGAATGTCAAAAATATGAATAATTAAATGATGAAAGAATTATGAGGCAAATTCACCATTACGCATCTAAATTCCGTCATCTACCGTCCCAAGATGAACGGCGTTGTTGAAGTAGCAACAAAAACATTAAGAAGATCATGCAAAAGATTACTGTCAATCATAAAAGATGGCCTAACTTATTTCTTCTGACTTTGATAACATACAGAATATCAATGCGCACTTCTACTTGGGCTATCCCATATTCATTGGTCTATGGCATGGAAGCAGTCCTTCCCATAGAAGTGGAAATGACATCATTAAGAGTGTTAATAGATGGCCAGATGGAAGAAGACTAGTGGTTGCAAGACCAATACAATCAATTATCTCTAATATAAGAGAAAAGAGTTGCCGCCATCTATCATGGTCAGTTATATCAGCAAAGGATTGCTCGGTCCTACAACAAGAAGGTCCGACTTCAGCAATTCAAAGAAAATAATCTGGTGTTGAAAAAGGTCATCTCAAATCAAGATGCAGCTAAAGGAAAATTTATTCCAAACTAGGAAGGCCAATTCATTGTCAAGGAAGTGTTGTCAGTAGGAGCCTTTAGAGTGCAAGAAATGGATGCTGAAGAATTTCCCCAATTTATCAATTCAGACTCTGTCAAAAGGTACTATGTCTGAACCTTTGCAGTCACCATCCCAATCAAAAAAAATCATCAAATTATCAAGTTAGGTTTTTCCTGAACTACGTAAGACCTGATCTCCCCCATCCACGGGAGTACGTAGGCAGCCATCTATGGTGCGGTTTGGCCCTCAAAAGAAAATTCAAACCCTTTTTATCTTAAAATAAATACCAATCCAAATACTAGTCCCAAGACACCAAAATTATACTTGAAAGCTTATCATCAGAAAAACCCGAAGATCTAAGACCCGTGTTGAGAGACCCTACGACATCTCAACGTAAGTTCATTAGGGAAAAGACAATGATACATCAAGATAGCAAGTCATAGAGATAAAAATGGTGACTGTCAAAATAATGTCTAAACATATCCAAAACTGAAGTAAACTATCGGCTCCTCAATAATAGCCAGAAAGATAAACCAAGATGTACCTATCGATCTCAGGTGTGTCATAAACCAGACGTGCAATAACACAACACTACCTCAAAAATACTCATCACTACGGGTGTGGTAGTAAGAAGCTGAAATATAAGTCTCTGCTAGAATCATGTGAAGAATGATATGATCATCCCGTAGAGCCCTAACTATTGTCACCAATCTAATATTTAGGTGATCCATGTAAAGAAGCATATATAAGTATGCTATTACGCACTTCAACATAGCGTCAACCAGGGCAGTCCCCCAACGCTCCTCCGACATGGCAAAATTCCCTCGATGCAGCGAAAAACTATCAACAGCCCCAAAGTGGTCAATCAAAAAGTCCATGGACGCAACATGTCTAGAGGTGATCTCATCCAATACCACTGTTCGCCTCAGACTAGTCATCGTCATAAACGGTTGACTCAAGTGATCGATAGCCACCCTAGAGCAGGGCCCGTCTAAGGGTAAGCCTGTAATATGCTGGTACTCCTCCAAAGTTGGAGTCAGCTCATCCAAAACAAATCTAAAAATATGTCTATCAGGGATCCAGCATGACAATATACCTTCTACAAAACCATCCAGAACCTAGAAATCGGGAAGGACATAGAGTGTCTTAGCATACAGCCTGCTGAGAGGCGATCCAAAACTAGTAGACTGTGATACCAAGACCTCAAATAGGAGGCAATCCGGGTGTAAGGTGTGTGATGAATACGGGTCATGGAAGAAGAAGACATTTGTAAAGCTGTATCACAAGACCATATAGGGGTAAACTCTAACTCATCAATATAAATGCAAATTCATGGTATATAATACATGCATCATGATAAATGACAATATAATAGGTGCAATAAATGAAAATCATTATATATATATATATATATATATATATATATATATATATATCATAAAACTGTAACCATCTATGTCCTACAAATAAAATTAAAATGTACATGGAAAAGGGGCACAAACACCTAACGGCTAATAAAGGCCTACAGAAAGAAATCCCTAACATTTACATCTCCAAGTCGGTCAACCTGAGTTAACTCCTCATGAGTCATTGTATCTCTACTAAAGGGTGTATCAGGACGGTACGAAGGTGGATCTCCTCCAGCAAAACCATCAGTGTCTGCACCATCAGAGGTACCAGATCTAGAGGGATAAAAAGTAGCAGCCTTCGTAGGATCCCTACCCAAATGACATATAAAAAGGGACATTTGCTCCACTTGTTGGGTCAAGCTCGCTATTTGAGCCAAGTGAGTCGGCTCTCTGACACATGTAATCCAATTGTTGGAATTTTTGGCACATAAAAGCAGCGAAAATTTAAATCTTCAAAGACAATTCTGAAACCCTAACACAAGATCCATGCGAAAACATATTAATTCAGTGTTTAGATTTTATACTGATTATAGAGAGTTTTGTAACGGCTTCGAATCTCCAACACAATCCAACGGAACTACGTCTCTATGGTATCCACATGAACGCTTCGCGAATCATCACATGATCTGCAGTAAAGAGAAAGTCGCGGTACTAGCCACCAAGGATCAAGATTTTTGAAACTTTTCCCTCTAGTCTCTCTCTAAGAGCGACTAGGATTTCTCAAGTTATGATTATAATCCCTAAATCACTGATATATCATATATATAACAGTAAAAAGGAATTAATCAAAAACCTAATCTAATTAAAATAAAATTCGAATTTATGTATATATTATATCTTAATTAAGTCTTACTTAAATAATATACATATATATACAAATTATCCTTTTAATTTAAATTCGTGATTTAAATAATATCAATCATATTGATATATTTAAATCCTTAAAATTTAAATTAATTCCCTTTTTGATTACGTTCTATGTGTGTGACCCTGTAGGTTATTATTACGTTGGCAATAATTTTAAGATCATATTATAAAATTATAAACAGTGAGCGACATCTAGTAATGCATCACTTCTACCCAAGTAATAATAAGATCGATGATTCGATGTAACTTTTTCGTGACCAATGTTTCAATATAATTTAATCCTTTTACCTTTGACATCCTAGATTAAACTCGAGTCATGGAATGTGTCATACTCTTCATAATTTAATCTGAGTTTTCTTGATCAATGAGTAG